>OZ014506.1:10385503-10985503 GCA_963966075.1 Aphodius sticticus | reverse complement strand
TAAATTACAAAAGGATATTATTATTTCGTATTCATTAATCTGAAAGTAATTCAGTTTGTATTTTGTCTCTTTCTTGAGTTATTGCCAACAGTTCAGAGCAAATAACGGGTGATTCATTTGGAGGTAGGTACTTTTTCAAAATTAAAAAAATAATAATGATAATTTTATCGGGTCATCTTTGTTATCATACAAAAGAACCATTCTTTACATTTATTCTTTAAAGATTAGTTCTTTCGAAAATGAATTGTGCAATCTTTAGAAGTAGAATCTCGATTGCGAGGTATCATAAGATAGCTCTACCAAATAAGTTTGTTTATGTTCTTTTAATGCATTTCGCAAAAAAAACTTACAGACAAATTCAGACAATGAAAACTTTGTTTACATACTATAGCCCAGGTATAGGGGAAAGGGGGATAGTTGATCATAGAAGATACTTGATTAATAACATGAAAAATAACCTCAAAACAAAGAAGAAACTGCTTTCGGAATATGTTTCAGACAGTTAGAACAAACTCTTCTAATTTGCATACTCTAATATTTCTAAATTGTACATCAGTGATTAATTATTCCATCTGATCCCCTATTCCCCCTTCACCCTACCCTTACAATACAAGCACTTATATCTGGGACACCTGTAGGGTATGAACAAAATATACAGGTGCCCCACTTTTTTGACCGCAAACATATTTTTAGAAAGTAAATGTGATTCTGAGTAAAATATGAAATGTTTTTCTAAATCCTTAAAAAGCTTCAGCAGCTTGAAGCAAAAAAATAAATAATGAAAACATATCAAACAATGCGAAAACGAAGAAAGTTCATTTATGTAAAAAATTCGAAATATTAAAAACAAATAACCAGATAAAGGAAGAAACAAACAATGTAATTCTGAGATAAAAGTTTCTTGTCGATGGATTGGGTTTTTCAATTCCTAAAGAAATTAGATTCGTTTAGAATACAGTTTTTCTATAATTTCAAACGGCTGTTTTTAAGTTTTTACGGAACAAAAAAGACAAATAAGTCCGTATGAAACTTTTTGCTCAGTCTGATATTTACTAGCCTGTATAAATAATATCAATAATTCAAGCAAATGACCTGTATGTAATTTCATTTTTACATACTGTTTCTTTTGAAACAATATATAATTATAATTATGTTTTCAAAAGCTATCAACTTCATTTTCTAAACTAGAATTTGAAAAATTAGAAATTCCTGAAATTATTTTTTTAAATAACATCAAAACAGAACTCATTCCGTAAAGATATATCCTAAAGTTTGTTTGTCTTGAAAACTACTTATTATTGCACAAAAACTTCCAAGCCGTTTTCTCAGGTAGTCTATTCACAGTATCCTAAAAGTAGCACATAAAATTAAATGTAAAGAATTCAATGTTTCCGCCTTATAGACTGTTTATCCCGCACGCTCGTATCTGATCGATTTGAACTTATAAACGTCTTCTCATTTCAAACTGACATTGAAAATTGTTAGTACCGTCACGTATAGGCATTCCAGTAAATCAACCGATACATGTCACATTTTCAGCGTCTCGATATACCTTCAAACGACAATAAACTTCAAATCGATCAGATGCTAGCGTCCGGTGTAAAAGCAGTCATAGTGGAATTTTTGATATTATTATCAGTTTTTGAAAAATTAGTTCTAGCAATAGTACATTATCATATAGTTGCCAATTTTGTTTTTAAGAATAATGTTGACGGAAGATCAATCGATAAAATAATAATAAAGGTGAGAACAAAAGACTTATCTTTTATTGCTAACAATATTGACATAAAACATTCGAATTTGATATCTGAGCATGAAGTGTATTGTAAAACAACTTTTGTATATGACATTTTACATTTAATTATGAAATATTCTTAAGCAAAAACAGTTTCTTGTTTTGCAATTATAACTGTGACGTTCCTAGAACATCAAAACTCTTTATAACGTTTTCCCAAAAAAAAAATACAATAAATTATTCTACATTACAGGCAATCGATCTATATTAAAAATTATTATTTCGAGTTTTTATTTCATTCGGTGGTTTTGCTTATTTTATATAGATAGGATTAATTTTAAGATAAAGTTAAGTACATATCTGTTTTATAAAAATGTATTACCTTTTATCATATAAAATATATTTTGTTGTTGCATCCGTACTTTTAATGATATAAGACCAGCGCATCCACGTGTATTGTGGACTACCCTGATTTTCCTGAGTTTCAATTGTATATTACTAAGCAATTTTAATATTAATTTTAGACAGTTTCATAATATGATAAAGTGGCTTTTACTAAAGTCAACATCAAGTTGCAGTTGGATTTAAACTCGATTTTAAAGTTATCACATAATACAGTCATATGTCATCTTTAGTAAAAGTCGAAGTGTTGTTATCAAGTTGATTATACTGAATTTTAGTAAACATTGGTTTGTTGTGTTTGCAACTTTTGCTAGAACCAGTAATTAGGACATAAATAAAATTACTGGCATATTTTATTTATGTCCTATGTCCTAAATGATCAAAAGTGACTTTACATCTTAGATACCGGGACGGGAACAGCTTCTTTTTGAGCAACAAAGATTCTTATTGCGCCCTAGGGCATAAAGGATTGCCATGGTTATATGTCAAATATATCAAATATGTGTCATTCAAATTGTAAATTGTAAATCGTCAATGTCAATTATTGTCGATTAAGGTTATAAATTTGACAATTATTTGTCTATATTGTCACTCGACTCCGAATTGTTTTTGATTGTTATCCAACTCCGTCGATACGCATGTCACTTGATAACGTCAAAATATTTATTAATATTATTCAAACGGAGAAACAAAACCATTGTAGGACATAAAATTTTGTATGTACCTCGGGCATTACTTGATGTTTTTTTAAACTGTCACCCTTGGGGCATAAACATCCGTCTAATGCCCTTGGTACATAAATAACTTTTCGCGCTAGGTATTACCGGTATTACGGTTGAAAAAGGCAATTTTTGGTCACAAAATACATCAATGTCATCTTTATGGTATGTATCACTTTCTTCACAATGCGACATGGGCTTTGAAAATTCCAAAGCAGGTCTGCTACTAAAATGAGCATAATCTAGGCCCTAGGGTATAGAAACTTAATTGAACTCCGATCAACTAAATTGTCGGTTTCAACCCACATTAAGGGAAGTTGATAAAGACCCAGTTACAAAGGAATTTTCGTCTTCAATTTATTCAATTCAACGCCAAGTGACATTTGTAGGTTAGGATTAAAGCCTATTTAAAGTGGGAAAATCTTGACTTTAACTTTATCTCACGATAAATGCGCTTTTGTCTTTAAAATTGGATTATGAAACTTATTTAAAAGTTAAAGTCAATAATTTTATTATGAAACTAGCCATATTAGAATTAAAAGAAGAAGCAAGAAACAAGAACTATGTGGGGTTACCATTAGAAAATAATAAGTATGACGTCAAAACCAATCGGTGTAGTTTAATATAAAATGGAAGTAATTTGATGAAATAAAACGGACGTGTCGAAAGTTTTTGTTAAATAATTACAAGCAGTTTCTATTTTAATTAATCATTATAGAAATGTTCCACGTATTGAAGACTGCGGGTAAAAATACAATGTTTAAGATTTACTTTCAGGTGCTTTTGAAGTTTCTAGATCATTGGGTTCATCCGCTATAGATTCGCTTTCTGCATTGTCATTTTCTTTATATAAATGTAAAATACTATTGTTGCTTTTACCAACATAATAATATAGTTTTTATACTTTATTTTCAATACATAATTTCAGTGAATTCAAGGCTAAGAAATAAGGTAAGAATGCTTACATACTTTTACGGCTATCCGTTTTTCTAAATGTTATCTGGCTGTTAGAAATCTATAAAATTTACATTTGCTACTACTTCAGTACTATTGTTTCAATCGCGTGTTTTTCTTTTTAGTTTGTACTTGGCCAATTTCACAAGATCAACTTTTTTCAACCTTTTCGTCATTCCGTTTTTTATCGTCTTCAGCAAATACTGCGCAGTAGTACCTTTAAAAAGAACAATGACAATTCGCTAGTAAATATTTTCTCCCTTAATATTTTCTTTTTAGACAGACCCCATACATTTGTTCAAAGGGAAATATGCCGGAAGCGAACTGTCGAAACAATTTGGCCGAACGCAGGTAATACGTAATGTTTGAAATATGGCGTCGATAAAATTCGTGTAGAGCCGCCCCGGACACTCACTCACACTCACACAGAGATACCACGCCGAATTTCAGCGCGCTTTCAGACTTGCAGTTGTGCTTTTACCACCACCCGACACTGAAGTAGCAAAGCTGTCGTCTCCGGTCTACCTCCTTCGTTTCAGCGGCTTTTCCGGCTCCTTTTCACCGCTCTATTCTATTCATCTGACCGACTAACGTGCCGAAAAAACAGGTGAGTAGAACGAACTATAGTATAGGTTTCCCACGTTCAATTGTTTTCCGGAATTTACGACTGCAGAGGTGAAAAACTTGAAGAAAAAGTTTTAATTTTAAGTTTTAGCTTTGGAACTTTTAATTGTTTTAATTTTTAGTGAAGTTTTAGAGAATTTTCAGAGTGAATTATGATCAATGAGTTGTGTGGTTTATGATCAGCATATACATTTATTAAAAGTGATTGTAAAATTATTAATATGGTAAAATAAAAGATGAAAGAATATAACGATGAGACTCTTTGGGTTCTTTGATGGAGTGGGGTCCACATTTGTTGACCTTGAACGCACGAGGGTTTTAATTCGTTGATCAAGCGTGGTGGGAATTTTAAACTAACGAATACAATGCATGATGGGTGGCAACACACACCTGACGCTTGTAAGGTTATGTTATGTTGTGCCACGCGCTCTTATTTTAGGCACAATCAGCTGTTGGTAGCCGCTTTAACCTTTTAATTTGTTGACCAAATCTATCTCGCTATCAGTCCAGCATTTTCTTATCTAGTGTCGCACCCTATATAGTTTAATTGTTGGTAAAACCAGCGAAATACGGCGACTCCAGATGTGCTTATTAAGCTTAGCTTGACTTGTTATTAAATTTAAGTTCAGATAACTGCAAAATAAGTAAGATCTAAAGTTAATATGCGAGGTATATTTTTTTACCACCACTTATGACAGCCTATATAGCACAGATTGATATGACTGCTGCATTTCTTTTTTAAATATTGAACATCAAGTGCGCTATAACAAAAAAATATTAATAAGTGAGTTCTGGAAAAATAACACAGACGGATCTTATTGCAATGATTTTGTTCTAATGCTATTTCCTTTAAAAAAAAGCTACGTAAATATTATTTTTTAAAAGTCATTATTGGTGTGTCTCCCGGCGTCCTATAATGGACGTAATTTTTAATTTCTCGAGAAAAAGTCATTCTTTAAAAAGAGTTTTGGATGTCCTAAAAAGTCGAAAGCCATTCTTAATATTTTAATAATATTTAATATTTTTTAACATACAGGATGGTCAGAAAACACGAAAATGTTAAATTGGCCGAAGAGTAAACTATCGGTTTTTCGGAATCAGATCAAAAATGTTATAGGTAAAAGTTTGAATTAATTTTATGCTCAAAGCTCAAACTTGAATGTACTATTTAAAATTTTACATCTCGGACCAGTGAAAAGACGTTACATAAAGGTGAACGAAAAATTTAGAGACCACAATTATGATTGATCAGTTGACAGTACTAACAGCGTATCCAAGCAATTTGTTCATAGAAGCTGATTGAAAGTATGTTGACTTCAGAGCAAAGGGTTTATTTAGTTCTTTGTTACGGCATAGGTGAGGTATCGTACCGCCGTGCTATTGAAGTTGTTAACAGAAAATATCCTGAGGTATGCGTTTCTGTCAATTGTGTTCGTGTATTAGTTAAAAAATTTCATGCAACAGGAGACGTGAATAATATCAAGAACAGAAAAAGCGAAATGGCGAAGATGATGCAGGAGCTATGTTTGCTATTGATTCCGGGAACACTTGCCCAAAAAATCGTTGAGGCAAAGATCTCGAGACTTGAACATCAGTAAAAGCCACCTGCAACGGATCTTTTCAAATCAAAAATTTCATCCTTATAAACCAGTACTGATACACACTTTAGTAGAAGGAGATGATGCTCGTCGATTAGAATTTTGCCTATTAATGGCAGAACGAATTATGGTCGATAGATTTTTCTACAGAAAAAATACTGACTACGTTTACCACAAATGGAGTTGTTAGTTCACAGAATTGCAGATATTGGTCTCAAGAAAATCCAAATTTCCGTAATACAACCAATTCTCAAAAATATAAAAAACTGAATGCTTTTTTGATGGTACTGTAAACCAAAACTCTTATTTTGATATGTTGGACAGTTTTTGCTACCTACTTTGGACGAAATCAACTTACTCAGGTGTTCACTACACTATCAACACGATGGTTGTTCTGCTTATAGCACATACCAAGTCAGAGATTGGTTGAACAGACATTTTCGAAATAGTGGATTGGACGATTTGGCTCTATAGGATGACCACCACGTTCACCTGATTTAACGCCGATTGATTTTTTCTGTGGGGTTATTTATAACAGAAAGTGTATGCGAATATTTTTCATGATAATGTAGACATTCCAAAATTAAAAATTAGGGAAGCAATAGACGAAATAAATGAAGAAACAATTGATTTGGTATATCGGGAGTTTAGAAGAAGATTGGAAAAATGTGTAGCTGTGGGACGGTAACATGTGGAGTAATGTTTTGTTAAATTACTTTGTTAATAATAAATAAATAATAATATAAAACTTAAAATACAACATTGAAAATTGATATTTGGGCATAAATTTAAATATAAAACGACTTTTACCTATAACATTTTTGTTCTAATTCCGAAAAACCCAGTTTACTCTTTGGCCAGTTTCGTGTTTTCTAACCATCCTGTATGTTAAATCAAACTATTAACAATGGCTTTCGACTTTTTAGGACATCCAAAACTCTTTATAAAGAATGACTTTTTCTCGAGAAATTAAAAATTACGTCCATTATAGGTATAGTTCGGTCCATCGGGGGACACACTGTATAACTACCAATATTTGGTCCGTTTCCTGATTTATACGTGGTAATTGATAATTAAAATCAGAACAATGACTACAATAAAAGCACAATCAATTAATAAAAACAGCCGAACAGCATAATTATAGTACAAAATACATTAATTATTTACCGACTCACAAAACAACAACGCTCGGTTTCACAAATAATGAGCATTTTTTGAACCGGTTCATCAGAACATTTTTTTAAATCGTGAATTCGATAGTAGGCTTTCTGCTTTAAAATTCGCGGTATTGGCTCCGCTGGTTAAGCCCCCATTCCACCATTCATTCAATACAAAAAGATTTGAATGAGAATGAGAATTGAAAAAAAAATTGGGGGTTAGTGACAAGTAAGTGACTTGCTCAAAAACAAATAATAATCAATACACTTTTGAATGTAGATACCAGTACATTTTACAAATTTTCAGTCATCTAATTTGTCAAAAATACAATAATCCATAAGCTAAACAACTAAACAATAAGAACAAGCAGATATCTTTCTACCATAGAATCAACATAGGAAGGTAAAAATTGTGTTGTTTATGAGAAAACCAGTGCAAAAACGCAAAACGCCAATGTATTTATCTAGGTTTTTAGAAAACAATTCCATAAAATCAATCGCATTTCTTTCTGAAAAACTACACGCCATTTACAATTTCAGCTTTCAGATTTAGTTTATTTTGTTTATTAAATTAAAAATTGTGTACATTTAAAACATTAAGAAACACCCTAATACACAGCTATATGTTCTGATATTTCAACACCTTGTATATCTAATAGTAATAAGAAAAACAGTTCCTATATAAACATGTTACATAGTTATTGGGTTATAATTGTAAATAACCCCAACAAATTAACAACTTCCGTCAAGTTAACCCTGAAAAGCAGCACTACGTTTTTCTTTTTTTTATTTTATTAGTTTTTATTTTTACATTTAAGCACTAACATCAAAGCCATTATTTAAAATTTTAACATGTTTCCTAACACACAATTTCGATTAAAATAACTTCAGTGACATCAGACAAATTGGCCTGCATTGGTGTTTACACAAAGGCCGCCATTTTCCTGAGTAGCAACGTCACTGTCGTGTACTGCAATTCCATAAGGAATTGATTGAAGGCCACGAACACGTAATACGTCGTCGTTTTTTTGCGCATCTATCCTATCAACGGATATCCTTGAGATAATAAATCCACTTCCGTTATATTGTTTCCCTTAAATATCGTGATATACGTTCTAGAACTTGTGTGTCGTGTTTCTTATTAAACAATTACAAAGAGAAACAAAATCAAGATAAGTGTTGTAAATTCCCAAAACGAAGTTAATCAATACTTCGCAAACCTCAAAGTGCTAAAGTTTCGCTTAAGTTGATTATAAATTTATGCGAATTTTTGGGGTTGAGGCTCAGTATTCCCGCGGGGGTGATTTTCGTCAGCGTCCAGCCTTTTTTACTGGTTAAATTGCTCAAAAGTTACTCCAAAAGAATTAAGGTGCGACAAAGTGAAGTTGCGACGAAGCGATTATAAATCTTTCTCCAGAAAAAAGAACAAAAACCGTTTCAGGCTACTCAATTTTACGACAGGGTATTAGACGGGAAAAATTGTTTGTGGTAAAATAATCTGTTGTCGACTTGGTGGACAGTGAGGTGGGAGAAAATAGGGGAGGATCGTTATTTTTTATCATTGAAGTGTTGTCAGGTGTTCACTGTTCCTGTTGATCTTCTGTATTTAATTAAATCTGTTGTTTGTTAGAAAATCTACTCTCAAATTAGTTTATTCTTCGTCTGTCATGTTGAATTTATTATCAATAAATTATTTCCAAGCACGTAAACCAAAAACTTGACACGAGTTCGTGATTTGATATTATGAGTCATATGAAATATGCATCATGGTCGAAAATAGTGAAAGGAAAAACCGATTGAGCTCTTTTAATCTTATCGGACATATGCATGTAAATTTTGGCATGGTATGTGGCCACGCGACTAAACAATTTATGTGCAATAAGGCAGATGTCGACGTAACTTAATAATATCGAGCGCATTCATGCTGAAAGCGAGCATACACAAATAGATTTTTTCTACTTTGCATTCACAATGCACACAATGTAACAGAATTGACAACTTGTATCACCGTTTTTAGTAATGTTTTTCTAATATTGGTCACATTGATGTCAAATGCCATATGTAAATCGAAAATATGTACACATAACCACAAACTGTCTATTTAGAAGCGCTTGCAATTGCATAAACTGCGAAATATCTATATTCTATACATATTTAAACATGCGTGTAGCATGCTATAGTATTGCCAAAGGGTTGGGGTTTCTTAGTTTTGCTCTGTTCCATCAAAATACGCCAGCATGACGTTTTCGGTGATGTTTTGCGACTCTGGTAAGTGATCGTGCATCATTCTCGTCAACTAAACTTCAAATCCCCCATACAGATACAATACAACAGTGGTTCTTAACCTGTGGGTATTTACCCCCTTGGGGGTAAAATTTCAATCTGTGATGGATAACCAAGCTCTAGATGTTTTTAGGCACATTGACTCGTGTATTCGTCGGCCCTATATCATAGTTCAAATTCTAGACTTCTGAACTGTTGTTAATTGGAAAAGTTTTGAATAGAGTGCTTAAGCTGCGTGAAGAAATATCTTTGTTTTTTGAAAATCACAAAACTGAAAAGGAGAAGAATCTTTACTCAAAAATTAAAGACAAAACATTTATTCATATGCTAGCGTATTTGGCTGTTTTTACTTTATCATACGCAGTATGTAAAGTATTGTAATCGTGCCAAAAAAAAATTTTGAGATTTTAGCGGAAATATGTCTTTTTGGGTCCCCTGAACATTTTTGACCAAGGTACAAAAAATGTCTGTGTATGTGTGTGTATGTGTGTGTGTGTGTGTGTACCCGTTTTTGTGGCGACGATTCCGGAGAAACTACTAAAGGTATCGGGACGAAACTTCATATTTAGAAGTTTCATAACCAAACTTAGAGCTGAAAAGCTTTCTGTTGAAAAGGGTACAAAGGAACTGGAGGTTTAGTCTTAGCATTTTTGAAAGAGTTTGCAAATAAGCCGCCATTTCTGGAATTTCGTCGAAATAGTTAAATAATAAATTAAAGATGAGGAAATTCTGAATAATTTATGACCATGACATTTTTTTGTAGAATCAATAGTTCAATCAATATTCGTTCATTTAGAGCACTCGTCGCTGGCGCTCCTCGTGCCCCAAATAACTCATCCGCAAATTTAACGTCATATAAAACTTTTATAATAATATACTATTTTTTTAACTAAAATAAATTGTTTTTCAGCATAGGCAAACATATATTTATTTGCTACAAATAATGTTTATTTGTGTATATTAATTGGTTTGGAGTAAAGTAATATTGTTTTGAGTCAAATAAACATTCTGTGGAGCAAATAAATATATTTTTGGCTCTATTGTAACAACGATGCATTTGGATTAAACAATATTTCTACCAGTGTAGATATCGGTTTTATAAAGTAAAATTTAAGCCTGCTTACAAAATTAAAAAAGTTCTAGTAAATCTGTAAATCCTAATTCTAGTCAATCCTAGTAAAAATTGGGTATAAAGAGATTCTTCTACATTTTGATTAATCCGTGTACCGTTTAAATATTTTACCCCGACTTTTTAAAACCCTAAACATTGGCAACAATTAGTAGTAATTCAGTGATTGTCGGGTTTCAAGTATTTCTTAGAAACAATGTAATTCAATGCACGGTTACTGCCACTAAGCCATAGAAGTCATAGACTTAATTGGAGTGATGCAAAACAAATCTTTTATTACAACTGCGGTTTGTAACTTGTTTATAATCCAAACATATTATTTTACAAAAGTCAGCAAAAAATGCACACGTGATAATACTGATAATAATCGGCTTCAAATTCAGACCACCTGCACCGGAGAACAGTACAATTACGAGAATTACAACTCTAACCGAGGTGATATATGATACTAAAAGATTCCCTCTTTCCTTGTATAAGTATAGGTCGGTTTCAGGTGCAACTTTTTCCATCTGATATCAAATTTCAAGGGTAAATCCACGAAAACAAAAGCTACCGAGGGTTCTCTCCGACTTCATTATTGTTATCTTAACGCCGGTTGCACTGCGTTGTTCAATTGATTTTCGAACAATTAATTAAGAAGGAGAAATCAAAAAATCGTTCGGGAATCTCCAACAATCAATATAATAGGTTAGATTGCTCTTTAGATGTAATCTTTTTATCAACGTCTTAGAATGGCGAAGGCGCCGGTATAGAAAATTTTATTTATAATAGGTACTCTACATTCTATTCAATTTACAGCTAAAATAGTTGAACAAAAATTACATTCTTTTGGACATTTGGTAACCATGGAAAAATCAGACGGCTGTAATGAAGATCCCGAATAAAGTCGTTTCATTAATTCCAACCCCCATTCTATAAAAATACGCCATGACGGATTGACGCTCAGCAAAAGTAACATCCGTACATGGCGATCTCTTTACCGCTGGTGTACGAAGTGAGTAAAATAAATGAACTTCACATCAATATTCATTACATCAATGGGTATTGAATGGTTGTGTTTGTAGGAATCTCGATGCTTGCCAAGTGCAGTAAAATCCGAACGAACAGCTTGATGTACTGAATAAATAAATGAACTGCTAGTTGTAAAGAGAAATCAAACGACAGTTTCAGTAATTTTACAGTAAAGATAATGCCAGAGTTTTGTTTTAGCAATTATAATGTGTTCAACCAGCAAACCAAAACAAACGTCTTTGTGCCTTTAAATCCTTGGTGATATATGAGAATATGTCGATGAGTATTGAATAAACCCGTATTAATGAATCTATTTTGATGTGCCGTTCAAAGGGTAGCGGTACTAAATAAAGGGACCCCTAAATAATGTCAAACAATCCGTGTACGACTGACAGTATCATTATCTTAAACCTCCATCAAGCCTTTGATATAGTCACCCTTTTCAATAGAAATTCAGCACTGAAATGATAATCAGATGTGCCTATAGATACGTGAATTCATTCTCCCTGAAGTTATTATTTTAGGGATTTAGATACTTATTATTATCTATTAAACAAAATATGGTATATTGCAGGGTTTGTCGGTGTTTTGAAAACTAGTTTTAGTAACATTTGATGCCTGTTTCTAAAATTGTATTGTGAGTACTACTCTCCTAGTAGCACTAAGTTTAGAATATTATAGATATTATACAATTTCTTGTATGAAAACCGATTGTAACAAATACTGATTGCTGATTTGCTGTGAGCTTCTTTTCTGGTAGATTTTTCGTTTAGTTTGAAAAAACCAATTCATCGATTATTTCAAGAATCTGAGAAAAGCTAAAAAAAAAACATTATAAAGCCAAGTTGCTTAGCAGTTAGAGATTTTTGTCTATCTTTTTAGTTTCTTTGGTAATCATTTAAAGGATATATTATGCTTTTTAAAATTATGTTTCTGAATTTTAGTTATTTTATTTAAGTAAGAATTTTGCGTTTATGTGGGTTTTATCATATTTTGTTCTATGTTTGTAATTTCATAAATATCAGGTTATTACAATATTAAGTGAAATGATCTTTACTGTTCAATTGTATTGATTTTATTTCACAAAAAAGTTCTTTGGATATTTGGAATACCGGTTTTAACAGCTTTTTTTTTTGAAAATAGGAATTCTAAAAACAACTGGTAGTTTTTATTAATTTCAATAATAGTATCATCAAATAAATATTCAGTAAACATTTCGGTATGATGTTCAGCACATTTTTCGGAATCTGTTATATTTTTTTCGTAGGCAGCTTTATTTAAGTTTTTCAATGATTTTACGTCTATTGACTATACTATATATAGAAATTAGGATTTCGATGTATTTTGGCACATTCTGATATTCCCATTATTGCTAATTGCAATGTGTGACGTATTGGAAAAGATTTTAAAACAAATTAAAATCGCAAAAACATTTTAATACTTAAATTAGGTGACTGTGGAAGTAGTAAACAATAAATCATGGCAATAACAAAATATTCCGGTTTGGTGGTTGAATATTTATTATAATTGTTACATACTTAACGTTTATCATTTTAGTAAATTATATACAGTATGATTCATAGCTCGAGGCAGAAAATGAAAAGGCAGCTTTAGTATCAATTCTAAGTATGAAAATTAAGATAAATTATTTTCCGATCGGCCTTTGTTTCTGAATTACGCAGTTATTTTTTCGTCTCCAGTTATAAATCCTGTATTGTTTGCCGACTTCTATAGATACACTTTCTCTTACACATACTTTGCTGTGTACTCAAATGTGAAAAAAAAAAAATAAACAGTCAATAACATGGCCAGGTTATTGTGATTTTACTTTTCATTTAAAAACTTGTTCAAAATTGATTTTAGGTAATCGAAAAGTAGTATCAGAATGTTGTAATAATGACGCTCAAGTATGTACATTGTACATCACCAACTTATTTATGTACAGGTTAATAAACATAGAAAAAAAAATTACAAAAACGCGAAATGAAAAGTTGAAAAGTGAAATTACTCTCTGCCAATTTTCAATTAACAGCGATTGAAATAAAAAAAAACAACTTTTTTATAATTTTTTACATTAAGACATTAAGAACGTTTTTACAAACGCGTTTCTGATCGTTGGGGAATACTTTTGCACTAGGCTGCGTTCGTTTAGTCTCCCAAAGGAGATAATATCCAAAGATAACGCGCGGGCCTTCGCAGTTTCTAACGTAATTTGTTCACACTAATTAATTTTAAAAGCTTTTTTTAACGCATCTGTAAAAATAGCTATTTATGATTTTATTGTTAATAAAGTAGATGTTAATTTAGTTGGAAGGAAAGTTTCAACTACGTTGTGTAGCGGAGTAGCACAGCTCTTCAATATGAACATAAGCATTGTTAAGTTTTGTTAATACAAATTTTGCGAGCATGTTTACGGAAGCGAAAAGCTAAGTTTTGCGACACAACTTCAATCATTGGAGCATATGTGAAGTGTGAGAATAAAAGGTCTACAAATGCAATTAACAAAATGTGTAACGAGCGCTGCTGTCTGATGCTGAAAACTTTTTTAATTACTTACATGGTGTTTCGTGAAACAGGGCCGTCTAGGTCATTAAAATAACGCTAGATGGCACAATTTCTAGAGATGTTTGGAGTAAAGGACGAAAGGAATTCTACTCATAATAATATAATTTGTTCATTATATTGCTCTCTTTATTGCAATGGGTATGTAGATTTTAGTGTCGCTCGAGCTCTAAGCGATAAAAACGGGTTATACGCTGTCCACACCAGTGAGAATGTCTGAGCGCTTAAAATCGTAGCAACAGACACATGATAAAGCGTGCTGTGTCGTTCTAACGCATAAGATGGTTTGCAACGTATGCGCAATATAATAGCTTAAAATTGATGAGTCATTCGCACCTGTCGTGGGCAGAGTATAATATTACTAAACCGAGGAATATGCATTTCTGGTGGGAATTACGATAATAAAATATACGTGTAAATGTTGAAAGTTTCCATTGTTATTTGAAAATTATAACTGCTAGTATCAAAGAGAAACTAATAAACTACTTAAAATGAGCCAATACTTAAACCCGGCATGATGATTAGAAAAGCCAATGCCTTGTTATTAAATGAGTTTTGCGTACTGCTTTTTGTATATTTTGGTAATCTGAAGTTAGTACCTGATAAGTACCTGATATAACGTTCCTTGTTTAACTTTTCACAAATTTAAATTACATCAGATAACTGGCCTCCTGCAAATTGCATTTATTATGCAATTGTTATATAAAGCAATCTTTTAGAAGCATACTCCATGATTTTTGGTTCATAACATATTGGATTTTGGATTACTTTTGTTGCACTTTTACAATTTAGTAAAGGCAGTCTCTCTGAATTTAACGCTATTTTAATTCTAACTTTGTGGCCTTTCATTTTCGAGAAAATCTGACTTAAAAACAGTTTTAATGCGTATGATTTTGGCAAATCTAAGGTTTTGATGATATCTTTTCGCACAAACAATCATGACACAAAAGTTTCATCTACCGCGTAATGTTTTTGCGAACACACTTAGTTTGTATTAAACGCTGTCAGTGCTTCTAGGACACTGAAAAGACTTCCATTTTGAAGATTTTATGGAATTATGTTGAGCCACTAGCAGCAAAAAGTACATTTTTTTGACATTTGACATCAACTTTTTCGAAAACATTGGGTGATATTTTTTGTTTTTGTAGTGTTTGTGAATATATCAATAACGAATATGCAATATCCATTCACAATATCCAAGTTTTCCAGAGTTAGTAGCCTTTGCAGATTTTTTATTTCTTTAAGATTTCTTTATTTTATTTCTTTATAATTTTTAATTGTCATTTTCCCGAAAATTTAACAAGAATACTTCCAAAACTTAGGGGCCATGTTGATGCTGGAAGACTTATTGTTGGAAAAATTTTATACACCGCAAATAATTTAACTTTTCTTACAAATACTATAATAAGCAAATTATTTGGTAATGTTTTTTGTCCCCGCAAAATTATTGAACACGGCCTCGCAAAAGTTTACGCTGGCCGTGCAAATAGGTGAACATCCATGGGCGTATCCAGCTGAAGAAGGGGAGGGGGCAGTTTTCTAAATTTAACTTGCTGTATGGGGGACGGGTGGTTCAAAAACCTATTGCAAAAATTTTTGTAAGAAAGCAACGATCCCTAAATCGTTTCCAAATAAAAAAATGACCAGTATTTTTGTTGTTGAAATTTTGATTTTTAACGGTGCCTGTTGAGACCTCTAATTTACATGGGAAGAAGACTTTTTTGGTACTTTTCAAATAATTGTTCGGGGTTTGGGAAAACTTAAGATTACTTAAGGACTTGTAGAGGACTTTCCAAGGAAGAATTTAGTGCCCTGAAAACTACCCTTAAATGAAAAAAATTGCATTCTTCATATGATTGATCCTTCTAATCATTTCAGTCTCTTTTTTCTCATAGAAATTATTACTATAAATCTAGTGGAATTTTTATAAACATTTGACAGTTAATTTACATTTGTTTAAAGAAATTCTATTTTTTAAACAATTCGTTTTTCTCAAAAATCAGTTTGAATTCTGTTTTCTGATTTCGAAATGGCAAATTATTATCTTAGAGTGGACTTTATTCATTAAAAAATACTTCCTATTGTTTAAACAATCAATTATTATTCATTTTCAACTTTTGTTCTAATTATGGTAGAAAGTCAGCTTTTTTGTGAAATTAACTTATAAATTTCATGTTCGAGATGAATATTGCATGAAATATTGAAAACGAATATTATTTTATTATTTAAACAATGGAAATCATGCCAAAATAGAAATTATGTCACTTGAGAATAACACTTGGCCAGACCGATTTAAAAAATTATTTTAGGCGAATTGCAAAAAAAAATTGTTTAAAGAAATAGCATTTGTTTAAACAAATGTGGGTTTATTAGGTAATATAGGCTAGATATCTCGAACATGAAATTTATAAGTTAATTTCACAAAAAAAACTGACTCTTCTACCATAATTAGAAAAAAAAGTTTAAAATGAATTATAATTGATTTATTAACCAAGAGGAAGACATTTTTTAATGAATAATACCATTTCTAACTCAGAAAACAGAATTCAGGCGGATTTTTGAGAAAAACGAATTATTTAAACTAATAGAATTTGTTTAAACAAATGGAAATTAACTGACAAATGCTTATAAACTCCACTAGACTTATAGTGATGATTTCTATGAGAAAAAAAAATGAAGTGATTAGAACGGTCAATTTTCTGAAGAATGTACATTTTTTATTTGGAGAGTTTTCAGGGCACTGGGGGTGGGTTGGGGGCGTCAAATCAATATGTATATTAGGTCAAGTTATTCCTTGGAAAGTCCTCTACAAGTCATATAACTTTAGCATAAGTTTTCCCAACACCGAAAAATACCAAGAAATGTCTTTTTCCCATGTAAATTTGAGGCATCAATAGGCGCCATTCAAAATTTCGGAAAAAAAGTACGTGTCTACTTTTTTGGATTTGGAAACGATTTGGAGGGGATCGTTGCTTTCTCAATAAAAGTAACCACCCTACTGTCCATAAGGGAAAGAGTGCTATGTAATACTAAATAATATGTACCAAAAATCGCAAGGGGGGGGGGCAGCCGCCCCCCTTGCCCCCCTGGATATGCCCATGTGAACTTCACAAGATCTAATTACTGAAGCAATATCTTTTATGTACAGATTAAATAAAACAGATCCAAAACAGAACCTTGTGGTACCTCCAAGCTGTTTATTAATTCACTTGACTCATTTTCTCCAATAATAACATTTTGACCTTTTGTCTCCGGTTTGTTAAATAGTTTTCAAACCATTTCAATTCTTTTCCTCTGCTTCCATTTTTTTATGACAAATTTACAGTTGTCTCGCATGAATACTTAGCACGAAAATCTGACAGTTGTTCAGTAACAATTTCATTTTTATCAGTGTACAGGTTATTAAAGTTTATTTTTACGCACATTACGGTATTTGTTTTGTAGTAACCAAGTATAATAATAAAGCATACCATATTGATTGTTACAATGTGTATAATGCACGCTTGTAACCTTTTTTTATTGTTGGTAGTGAAGTACCAACGGTAGGTATAATCAAATTCAGTCAGATAACAGTATTATCTATCGCATCTGCCAATGGATTTCGAGATAAACAGATTATGTGAGCCCGTATAGAGTGGCTTCAATGCACCAGCAGGCCTATGTTTGAAACTGGTTAGAGTTCGATGAGTAAATTAAATTTGTAGCACTTTATTTATCGATGGACCATGTTAAATTGAATGATTATAATTATAAAGCTGCACCGGGCATCCACAATGATTACGTTACAGTTTAAATGAAGCTTTCGATTAAAATTTTGAAACACTTGTGTGAATGTAATCAATTACAACGATTACAGTAGTTTACCACAAGGATGTATTATTGTAATATGTAATTTTATACATGTATGTGAATCTGGCAAAACTTTCAAATAAAATAAGATAGGGATTTTTCGACTAAGCAATGTATTGTAGATGGAGTACCCCAAGGTGCAGACCTTGGTCCCATACTTTAGCCTCATATACAGGATGTTCCTAAATATCATGTAAATACGAAAAGGGGCAATTCTTTGGCTTACTTAATGACTAACGATTCATAAAAACATAGGTCCGCAAACGCTTCGTTGCCGATCTACAGGGTGTTGAAATTTCAAGATGTTTTTAGTTTTTTCTTTATAGCTCTTGTAGTTTTTGAGATATTTAGCTCTAATTTGGAATTATAGGTTACGCTGTAGGACTTACATCATTGGGCATACCAAATGGTTTTCAGAATCTACAGGGAGATATTTTTCAGGAGTCATGCCCCCTTTTCTCCCCATGAATTTTTTTTGTTTTGTTCTAAAGCTTCTTAATCTCTTGTAGTTTCTTCGTATTTACCACCGTTATCGAGAAAAAAAAATGAAAGATTTTCTGTGTTTCGCTAGATGAAATTAAAATTTTTTAAATAATTGGTCTAGTATGCCTTGGCTTGATTTAGATAACCTTTTGTTTATATTTATTTTGACAGTTCGCATTTGAAATATTAATTTTTGTCCACAAGTGTGTTGTAAATTAAAGGCTTAAATTTTAAAACTAAAAAAATCTTGAAATTTCAACACCTTGTAGATCGACAATGAAGCGTTTGGGGACCTATGTTTATATGAATTTTTAGTCATTAAATAAGCCAATGAATTACCCCTTTTCGTATTTACATGATATTTAGGAACATCCTGTATAATGGAAGATAAAATTAACTATGACGTGATGGTCAGATACGTACAAATATCAAACAATTAATTAACAAAAAGAAGATAACTCATTAATCCATTTTACTGTCCGATAACAAAAAACTAGTTCATTTGTTGGGGTATAATAATTAACTTGGTACATGACAATGACGAAGGCGTTTGTTGCCATCAGTAATCAAACGAATGAAGTAATGATGTTTTCGTCATCATATTACGTAAATGCTACAATTTGCGAAAAACGGTCCCCTCTTTTAATAAAAACCGCAATGTAATTGTAATCCGCGGCATAAATAAGAGAATTTATTCGATATACATATATCACTCCTATTATCTAATATATGACGCGGACACTGGAATGAATTCATTTTTTTATTGGCTTATTGAGCCTTTACTTTATTGTTTGTTTACTCGTATTAGTTTGGGGGCTTTAAATTGAGTTGTACCTTTTTGTTTGCATGTTGGTATTACCTCTAATCGCGGAAAATATATATCCATCCTGCATTTCAAGTGGTGATATAACTTAGAAACATCCCAACGAATTTTGATCGGACTTTCACCCAGAAATTCTTTGTAGTTTAGGGAATATTCAATAACAGACCAAAATTGATTGGATAGTTTTTTTGTTGTATCGCAACAAAGAAAATGCAGGTTGGATAGATTGCTTTTTATTTAACGTTTAGAAGTTCAAGATGAAATAACTGGAATAACATAAACCCATCTAAATTGAATGTTGTACTCACAAACACTACTATTCTGCTATGTTACAAATACTACTATACTGCTATGTTAAAAATATTACAATGATGATGTGCATTTTTATTATTAATTATATTAGTTATGAACACGGTTTTTACCTAAAAATTTATGACCACGAAAGTTTTGTAACCGTGAAAAATCAGGTCGACTTACGACTGGAGTACGACTGGCCTCTCTTCGGAATTATTATGATCATTATTATGATAATTTTATATTATCGTTATTTGATATTACTAAACATTATAATATAGTTCTGCCAGCGAATCAATCGATATACACACAGAAAAGTGACCTCTCGAACGAAGAGAGAATTACTTGGATGAAGCAGTTGGTAGGTTCGTATATACGCGAGAGATTATTGACTTCAACCAAGAAATTTTATATCTTGGTATACTTACTAGATATAAGAAAGTTGTTACTCTAGTGAAGGAAGTAAACAGTATTCAATGAAGTCTATATTTTTATTCCCGGTAAATATTTTTAACTACTTAATGTAAGAATTTTAAAGATTTGGCACAAATACGTTTTCTATTGCTAATTAACAAGATAGGTATGTTATATTTACTAACCTGTTCTAACCTGTTGCCTGCCTTACATCAAATTACTCCGTGTTGAAACGTTTATTGTACACTAATCACATTCACAAGGCACATCCCCTACGGGTACTTCGTTATTGTTTTCGTACTAGGTCTGGCTCCTTTACGGCGCCAGCCCTACGCGCGGGCGCGCGGGCGCGCGAGCCTTGATAAAATCACGATGCGCATATTTATTCCAGAGAAAACGATTACTTGAAAGAAGTGAAAATCACTTCAGTGAAATAATTGGTGGGTTTTTATTCAGTAAACAATACTTACTTATATTAAATGTCTTATATTTTCTTGGATCATGTAACTACGCACTTGGATGGATTTACTATTACTTCGTTGGAGAAATTGACATTTTTGGGACGAAAAATTCAATTACTTCTTTCAATACAATATTGGTTCTTATAAAGAAAGAATTTATTTGTCGACAGCATTTATTTGAGAAGTTATTTTACTTAGATTGAGTATGTGGCATTTCTTGTATATACCTAACTTTCTACATCCAAGTAAATATGCATTTGAATCTAGTAAATAAATTCAAGAAATTATGCTTTCTCGTTCCAAATAATCACTTTTCTGTGTGTAGGTCTCTCAGTTTCCAAATTGTTGCTATTGTTCTTGCGTTATCTTTTAGTAGTCTGTTTATGTGTTGTCCGACTTTAGGTTGTTTTGAACAGTTAATCCTAAGTATTTGACATCTCTGATTACTTTGATGGTGTTGTTATTTATTTTGACTTCTATGCTATTCTTTGTTCTTCCGCTTTCAAACACCATGTATTCGCGCTTGTTTTCATTGATGGCATGGTTAGTAAATTGTCGTAAAACCACTGTGAAAGTGTTTTTATGTCGCTGTCTATACTTGTTTGAACTTCTTGATGGGGTTTTCCGGCATATATGAAACATGTGTCATCTGCATACATATAGTGCGTTGCGTGTAAATTTGTTTCAGCTAGGTCGTTCGTATATATGATGTACATACAGCGTCGGTGGTAGGTTTCCTCCCTGTGGAATTTCGTACTCTCCTGAATATTGCGTATTGCTTGTGGCTGCATTTGTGCAGCCACAAGCATTTCTGAGTTTCTTGAGTAGGTTTCCTTCGAGATGGTGTTGAATGCCTTCTTTAAGTCGATAAATAGTTCTATTACTACTTTTCACTCGTCTAATCTGCATTTAATTTCGTTGGTCATATCGTATGCCGCCGATGTTGTACCAGAATTCTTCTGGTATGCATATTGCTGAGTGTCTACGATGCTGTGTTTTTGCAGATGTTCTGTTAAGCGACTTTGAATAATTTTTTCTAAAATTTTGTTTAGCGTCGATAAGAGAGCTGTCAAGTTGAGGCAGTCTGGGTACTCTCCACTGTCTATGACATCGTTAGTTACTTTAACCAGTATCGGCGTTAATGTTTTTTGTTGTTTTTTATTATGGTTGTTGTTATTTTTTCACATTCAAACAAAAATTACTTAAATATCCAATAATCTTTTAGTTAGGAGCTACTACAAATCAGATATTTTTAGACACAAACAACAAGAAAACAATACAAAATATGCTTTTTCATTGAATATTCATCATCCAATTAATATTATCACAGGTAAAAATTCGGAGATGCACCCTACAGCCTATTAAATTTTCAGTACCTATATCATTGATTTCAAGTTCCATTCTTATTGAATTACAATTATTTTGCAGTATATAAATTTCCAAATCAACTCAAACTAATTTAGACCTAATGTCGTCGGGTACTATTACCGTTGGTGTGTTATTACAGTTAGGTCTAATTACCAATTAAAACCACCCTTATTGTCCCCGTTTACAATTACGACTACCCCATTATTTTGCATTGCCTCTATGTCGCCCTGTCGAACCTATTTATGGCGGTTCAAATGGACCGTTATGAAATCGCTGAACGTCCGTTTTAGTTTAACGTTTAACAGTTTTTATCGGGCGCACGCATCATTGCGTCTAAAGCTAGAGTCCTGTGCGGTGTTTGTGAAATACCGGTAATTATAATCGGTTTATTACTCGTAGAATACATCGGTTAACTCTCTGGTAATAAACAGACATCGATGATAATATGCACTAAATCCAGTTATGGGTTTATAGCAATAAAGTTCTTCATGAACATGGGTTGCACAAATGTTTCAATTATATTGTACTCTATCACATGGAAGTTAGAACACTACAGAGGTAGGAGAGTAAGGGACAGGAAAATCAATTAGTCAGCTAAATGTATTTCTTGCTATAGACAGTTTATTAAAACCAATGACAGTTGAGTTAAATTTATATAAGATCTGGGGCACGTAACACAAACTCTACACTTTGCAAAGCTTCCTCTTTGCTACTTGGTTCAGGAGCATTATTTTATTTTGGTTGCTGTAGTTTACCAGGCACTTATAATAAATTGAATAATTCTAAACCTGAAAGTATCACAGATTTTGAGAACAAAATAAGATTTTGCTGCAAAGAGAGAGTTTTAGAAATACTAAAAATAAATCATTAAAGAAAGTTGTTGAATTTTTATTGAAAGATCATTATACAGTAAGTAATCTGTAATTAGTATTCAAAAAGATTTTCAAATAAAAAAATTTAAAAACACTTAACAAAAATCTCTTATTTATACGCCAACGAAACTGAAAAAGCAATGAAAGGATTAAATATCATTTTCGTTGTTTGTAGAAGGCGAGTTCTGGTAATTGTCGGCAATTGCCACCATAATGATTAACCAGCAAACCAATAATAGTTTTTTTGTCGCCTTTAAGCTCTTTGCCTAGGATGAAATTGAACATTTTTTTTACAAATTCCTTTAGCTGTTCCAACGTTACTGGCGTGATTAATCTCGCCCAGTATTAAAACAGTATCGTCTTTTTTGTAAAAAATGAAACGTTTCGCGTGGCTAAATTTGAAATGACAGGCTTGAGGAAGTTTTATATTTTTCCTTGCTTCATTCTTCCAGTAATTTACCTTCCAGTCAATGCCAATTCTTCTGACTGTGGCGTGTCTACTTATGATGTCATCATAGTGGCTGGATTGTACAATAACAGGAGTTTTTTTAAATTTCTCTCTCTATAACCCAAAAACTCGATCAGGAGGGATAAAGGAATGTCCTACGATTGGAAATGTAATCTCAATTTTTTTAATGTTTGGTGGTGATTCATTAAGAAGCCAGTACGCTAACATTGTCATCATTGCAGTGTTTTTATTTTGACCACCGCAGCCGTCGGCGAAGAAGTTAATTCTTGTGACGGAAGTAGGAATTACTTTTGTATCCTATGATACAAAAGTAATTCCTACTTTCATTAACTTGTCCTAAAGTTTTCTACTTTTTAAAACATAGCTGAGTCTTTTTTTAACATTCCTAGAGTAGTTTTCTGGTTGTCGCTCTTTCTTGCGTCCTTTTCCTTTCGGACACGGTAAAATTTGACATTGAGTATTTATCCCATCCATGCTAACAAATCGCAACAACAAAACTGCCGTTAAAAATCACACCGCACTAGAACATTGATGTTTAGACTGAAACGAATTTATTTTCCTGTGTGAAACAAAAAAAACACCTGTTTGCTCTGTGAACACTAGAGCACCCAGCTATTGGTTGAGCTGTAGACAGCCAGTTTTGCAGATGAACGTTCAAAACAAACAGAGTTTTGCAAATAACTTACACTTTAGCATCAAACTTTAGGTAATAAATAGGTTGTATCTAAAAATTCTGACAAAAGCAATCGATTCCTCATTAAATAATTATATAACTTTGCAGAAAAAACGAATTTTTGAAATTTTGGCGATTAGAGACTTTTGCAAATAAACGCCTCATATAAAAGGTATGTTACCTGTCGCTATAAGTGCCGTATTATAAGAGTATGTAGACACTTGTAGACAAGTCCCGTTACACAATATTTACATTTTTGAGACAATTGTTGTCTTTATGTAGTAAAAAAATACCAAATGTTATGATAATTTGTTATCCCGCTTTGCAGTTATGGGTGTAAAATTTTTTTTCAAATTTGTTCGGTCAAGATATATTTAAAGGCCGATTGTCGATCACCTAGTTGATCTAGAGAGGTGTTATAGGCGCCATTTTATAGCCTCTTCCGTGAGCTTTCTGATATACAACACAATAGGGCTTGTGGGGGGAATTTTGTTTTGTTAATTAAAAATTAAAAGTTTAATTTAGATTATTTCAAAACGTTCATTTCTTAAAATTTTAAAAAAAATCTGATTATAGCTTACACTGTTTTCAGTGAATTCCCAAAGTTTGATAGTGGGACGGATAGTGGGATGGAAATGGGTTCATGTCATAAAAAAATGTCTACAAACTTAATATGTAGAATAATAATATTTGATTATTTCAAAATGCTCCTATTTTAAAACTTTGAGAAGCATCGGATAATAGCTTACACTGTTTTTAGTTAATTCCCAAAGTTTGAAAGTGGGACAGGAATGGGTTCATGTCTTACAAAGAGTAAATGTCTACAAACATAATATTTACTGAAAATGATATATCAACCAAGTGAATACAATACACTATTATTTCTTAGAATCTTCGTAGAAGTGGTACTATTAGACTAAGTAACTGTTCAGTTTCAATACAATTTGATGTTTAGTTGATTTATCCATCTAAATATAATGAATGTAGACATTTATTTTTTTTGAATACATGGACCCATTTCCGTCCCACTATCAAACGTTGAGAATTAGACAGGGAATTAGACAGCATTTCCTGACAAAAATTTGCTGTTCATCAAAATTGTCTCGAATTTATTTAGGTGTCCTAACAAACTTCTTAAATTATCTGTAACGTAACATTATAGCTTATTTTTGGAATATGTTGGTAACCATGTTTCTAGTGCGCATATTCCCTTCCAAATATCTTCGGACAACATTTTTGTTAAATTTTATGACAGGAATTGGTACCTACCTATAATTTGATTTTAAAGATATGTAACTAGATCCGAACGCAAAGTTATTTAGCTTTTGGAAAGGCCCAAGATCACACAAACACTCCCTGCGGTTTGTCCCACAAAGTCACGGTAATTAAAAACATTAATTTTGATTATTTTTTTTTTGACAACAGTTGTAATAACTATGTAAAAAATCATTTTACTTTGCTACTGCAGCAATGTGTTACAGTCGTGTATTTGCTACAGAACACGTCTACATGTATAGAAATCTCTTTGTAATTAGAACTACGAACTTGAATTACATATAACTTTGTGTTACGAAATCACTAAGTGTAACAGAAACAATTGTAGGACTTTTAGTGTCTGTGTTACGGCCCTCGATTCGTTAGTCATAAATTTATTATTTTAACAAACAAATTATCGACAATCTGTCAAAATATCGACTATATTGAACAATTTTGATATAAAAACGATAAAATGCAATAACATTCGTTCACCGTTCAAAATTTAATAATAATTTTAGCGTATATCCGGAGAGTATTTCGGGGAATCGCTTTGATATTGGCGTTCAGCTGAAAAAATATCGGTGACGCTAATAGGTGTAGGGTTATCGTTGGAAAAATATTTATTTAATCAATCCTTTCGGAAATGGACAGGATTTCCACTAGGTTCCGGGAATATGGCAAAACAATATTTATTTTTTTGGTCGTTGGGGACAGGCGCACGCTCAAATCGGAATCCGATTTAATTAAAAATGGGGGTAAACTGAATTGAGTTCATAGCTGGTGCACGGATTGAAAACAGTGGTGGTTGAAAAAAAAAATGGGGATGTTTCTATTGTATATTGACCAATGTGTATATTTTTTAAGTGATTTTTTTATATGGGTCAATAGAGAGACAGGTGTTCTGAAAAGTAATTCAATCAAGCAACTACAATGGAAAATTACGACACAAATGGAAACATTAAACCGCTATTGATGGAATTGGAAAGGTTTGTGGAATGGATAAATAACAGAAAATAAGTCCATGTAAATTCAATAGAGTTACAAATACAATAAAAAATAAAAAACAATTACTGTACTCTGCGTTTCGTCAAATTAATAATGTTTACTATAATTAAGAATGTATTTTAATTAAATCAGTTAATAAGTCAGCAGTTGAGTCAGAAGTAAAGGCAAAGTGGTAACAATAAACTTTTGTGTGACGATGTCAGAACAACGACAGGTTAAGGTTAGGTAATAGGTTAATACTAAATTTTTCAGTTTAACGGTCACAAACGGAAGATAAATGACAATAAATGAAAAGCAAAAATAATGACAACTGTTTATGTTATCGTGTTTTTCTAATAATCATAATCTGAAGGCAGAAACTGTCAATGGTGTCCAGTTTTTAAAAGAAATTCAAAACGTGTTTGGTGTTTGTTTATATCAATACCTAGACACAGTTTGTCTTTAGATTAAGATTATACAGAAAAGTATAACGGAATAAGTTATCATTTCTGCGATATAGTCAAGATAGGTCAATGAATTTGAAAATTACCTCGGAACCAAACTTTTTTTTTCAATGTTGTTGCACTACTTTATTCTCTGAACGATGAAACATGCTGGCTTTTGTAATGTAAAATATTTGGGAAACATATGACAGGGACCAAAAGCATGTCAAAATTTCGTGACATTTACTGTAAATGACTCATTCATTCATAGGAAGGAAGACATTATCTTATTGGTCTGACCACAAAAAATGTAAGATTGATAATCTGTGTGTAATTCTGTATAATAAAAGCTCTTTTCATCTTCTGCATACGAATAAGCACTTTTACGTTATAAGACGCGAAAACAAGTACAAAAGCAAATAATAAACAAGTAACAACGACCACATATACAGGTTGTCCCACTTTTTCCCCGCAAGAATTACTTTTCGAAAGTAATTGTCATTCTGAGTAAAACTTTTCATATTGACCTACTAATTTTCTTAAATCCTTAAATAGTTACAGCCGCTTGAAATATTAACAACCTAAAGAAAAATAAAGAATAAAATACATAAGAAACTATGCGAAAACAACGATACAATCAATAACAACAATAAAAAACATGTATTTAAGTAAAGCGAGCACATAATTAAGAATATAAATCGCGAGCATGTTTATATGCGAGCCGTAGGCGCGCGTGTAAACATGCGAGCGATTTATATCCGTTGTGTGCGAGTCGAATACGGCGTTTTATCTACGACTCATAAATTCTATTTTATATCAAATGTTTTAAATGTATTTGTCAATGGTGGCGAAGCAAACTGTCAAATAACTGTCATCCACGTAGGTTTTGACATAATCATCGGTGTGTATCACGGGAGGGATTATATACTCATAGATACGTATGCAATGAACTTATTATAAGTATGTCGTAGCTTAAATACATATGAAACTTTTTAGACATTTGTTTCTCGACAAGTAAATATCATTTTGGGTAAAATCGTTTTGCGGGGAAAAAGTGGGGCACCTTGTATATTATACAGAGAATCACAATCCTCGTCTCTACCATGCACAGAGTCATTTTAAGTGGCATCATATTTTATGACAAAAAAGGCAATAAACGTAGTTAAAAAAATGTAGTTAAAAAGAAAAAAAAAGTGTTTTATACAGGCTGTCCGGTAAAGGTGTTCCGAAAATTAGGGAGCTGATAGAGGACGTCACTGCTACCCAAAAAGTGGATATGCACTTTCGGCTTTCGACGCTTCATTAAAAAGTTATGGCTATTCTATTTTTCAGTTTTATATTCCTCTAAAAATATAACCGATTACAAAGTCGGCGTTGTTTATTTAACAGAAACAAAAAAACACTAACAAATAACAAAAATAAATAAAAGAGGTTTGAAAATACTGCTCAAAATGTTGCCTCAAAATTTATTTTTCTTATGTGTAAGTGTTTTTTTTTGTTTCTGTTAAATAAACAACGCCGATTTTGTAATCAGTTATAATTTTAAGGCATATAAAAATGAAAAATAAAAAAGCTATAACTTTTTATTGAAGCGTCAAAAGCCAAAAGTTACACTTTTCGGATGGCAGTGACGTCCTGTATCAGCTCCCTAATTTTCGGAACACCTTTACCGGACACCCTGTATAAATACCTCCTTTGTTTTTTATGGGATTTTTCCAAAACTAGTCTCCTTTACTAGCGTACATTGGAGTACATAGTTACAAGGGCATTACCGCTAGAAAAAAGATATCTCCAAAGGTTAAGTATACAAAAATTCAGGTAGGGTCAAATTTTGTCGACCAGCTATATTAAGTTGTCTAATATCAAAAAATCAATAATAATAATATCAAAATAAATTTATTACGGCTGATATTTATACCCCCCCACATTTAATGTGGTGTGGGTATATTGAGTTTGATTCAACATTTGTAACACATATGGATTTGATCAGAATTGAAAACTGAATCGATTTAGCTATGAATCGATTTAGATACACGCTTATCTCTTAAAAAGTAAGGACAAGTTTGTGAATGGGCAAAATCGATTCACTTTTTTTCTTTTTTTTATCGATTTTACGGTGGGGGGTATTTTAACTTCAGCACGGCTGAAGATAATTTTCCTACTAGTTTAACCCCCCACATTTAATGTGGTGACGGTATATTGAGTTTAACACAACATTTCTAACACTCTTAAGGAGGCGTGGCAGATATAGACTTATATACAGGGTGAGTCACTAGAGTCGCGGTGGTAGATATAGCAATTATCTTTAGAGATGGAAAAAAATATTTAATACAAAAGTTGTTTGGCATATCATTTTCTACAACGTAAAATTATTTTCATTTATACTGGGTGTTGCATTTAGGCGTAGCAGAAAATAAATTAACTTTTTTAAATAGAATGCCCTGTATATTATAACATATTATGATTGCGAAGAAAATTGTCTTACTAATTGTATCAGGTAATATTGACGTAAAGCTAATAGTTTCTGCAATATTCAATTTTTTATTAAAAAAATGGCCGTTGCAGGCCTTTTCCGAAAACTACGTAACAGCGTCATTTTTGCAGATATTTTCTTACAACTTTGTCAGAAAATAACCAATACTAATAGGGAGGTGATAGTGCCCAAAGAAATTTGATGCGCTATACAGGGTGTTCCTAGCAGCATCAATTTTGATATTTTTCAAATGGCTTTTGCTTGAGTTTTTTAAATGGAACGCCCTGTATATTATTTGCTGGTTGCATTTCCCATTAAGTTGCCTTTAATTTATATTAAGTGTGGCATATACATATTTGTACCCGTTTTCGTGATATTTGGAATTTAAAGAAAATGTGTAATAAAGTATACCAATACAGTGCTTTAATATTACACCCTGTATAATTGAGTTAGTTTTTGTCATGTATTTTGTTATAATATAAATAAATTATAAATGTTGGTAAAGTTAAAAATGCTATTTTTTATAAAGATACATTTAAATAGCAGAGTTACGCTAATATTTTAAGTTAGCTTAGATTTACTTAACCTCGTTGTCATGGAAACAAAAACAAATAACAGACGTGTAGTTATTGCTGTCAACAGACTTAATATAGCTAACCAACATTTGTAATCTCTGTTAACGATGAATTTTAATTATACTAAAGAGGAACTGATAAATATTATTTACATCTATGGAGGAGCCGGCAAAAACGCTCTACTGGCCTCAAGAATTTACGCTCAGCGATATCCCGAAAGACGGCATCCCGATGCAAGAACAATTAATAGAGTTCGGGAACGTTTTGAATCAACAGGTACTATTACTTACAAAAAAAGAAAAAGAACAAAAGCGGCGACACATGAAGAGAATGAATTTCTGGTAGTTGCTAGTGTGGTAGAAAATCCATACTCAAGCACTAGACAAATAAGAAATCAAGGAATAACCCAATCATCTGTGTCCAGAATAATACGGCGACACAAGTATCATCCATATCATGTGCAACATGTACAGGAATTGAGCGAAAACGATTTAGAAAAGAGATTAAATTTTTGTAATTGGGCAGCTGCTAAAATTCAACAAGCAAATTTTTTTGACTTTGTTCTTTTTACTGATGAAGCTACGTTTCATAAAAATGCGTATGTTAACCAACATAACTTCCATTTTTATGCAACAGAAAATTCTCGCGTTATCAGGCCTTTGGACCATCAACATAGATGGTCACTCAATGTATGGGGTGGAATAGTAGGTACCAATTTGCTAGGGCCTTACTTTTTTGAGGGTTCCGTAAATGGTCAAAGGTACTTACATTTTCTTAACAACCATCTACATGAATATTTAGATGATTTGCCGCTTAATATTCGCCAAAACTTAATTTTCCATCACGACGGAGCCCCACCTCACTTTAGTCTGAACGTAAGACAATTTTTGAACAACCAATACCCTAACAAATGGATTGGAAGAGGAGGCCCTACGTTATGGCCGCCAAGATCTCCTGATCTAAATAAGTTGGATTTTTTTTTGTGGGGTCATGTTAAGGAATTAGTATACCAGACACCACCTACCACACAAGACGATATGAAGATTAGAATAAGAAATGTTTTTGCTGACATCAGAGAAAATAAGAGAGAGATGTTAAGAAATACTTCGAGATCTTTTACCCATCGGATTAATGCTTGTAGAAGACAAAATGGAGGGCATTTTGAACACCTACCAAATCAATAACTACTTGTTGTTTTATCTTTAATTGTTATAGTTTTTTACTAGTTTTATGTTAATGCTTATCAAGTTTAAAAAATAGTTTAATAAATGTTATTAGTTGTGGTTTCTCTTAATTATTTGTTTTTATTTAATTTTTAGTTGTCTCAAATTATATTAATTTTTCATATTGAGTAACTAAATGGTAATTCCATGTACTTTTCAATTTATTTTGAGCAATTCTGTCAGTTTTTTAATTCAACAAAAGTATTTTTTTCCTTTCTATGTTCTCTTTACAAAAAAAATCATTAAAAAAGAACCATGTTATGCAGGGTGCAATATTAAAGCACTGTATTGGTATACTTTATTACACATTTTATTTAAATTCCAAATATCACGAAAACGGGTACAAATATGTATATGCCACACTTAATATAAATTAAAGGCAACTTAATGGGAAATGCAACCAGCAAATAATATACAGGGCGTTCCATTTAAAAAACTCAAGAAAAAGCCATTTGAAAAATATCAAAATTGATTAGGTGCTAGGAACACCCTGTATAGCGCATCAAATTTCTTTGGGCACTATCACCTCCCTATTAGTATTGGTTATTTTCTGACAAAGTTGTAAGAAAATATCTGCAAAAATGACGCTATTACGTAGTTTTCGGAAAAGGCCTGCAACGGCCATTTTTTTAATAAAAAATTGAATATTGCAGAAACTATTAGCTTTACGTCAATATCACCTGATACAATTAATAAGACAATTTTCTTCGCAATCATAATATGTTATAATATACAGGGTAATCCGTTTAAAAAAGTTAATTTATTTTCTGCTACGCCTAAATGCAACACCCAGTATAAATGAAATTAATTTTACGTTGTAAAAAATGATATGCCAAACAACTTTTGTATTAAATATTTTTTTCCATCTCTAAAGATAATTGCTATATCTACCACCGCGACTCTAGTGACTCACCCTGTATATGGATTTGATCAGAATTGAAAACTGAATCGGTTTAGCTATCTGTACGTCTGTGTACACGATAACTGCCGTAATTTTGAAGTAATTGACCTGAAAATTGGTATACAGGCTTATCTCTTAAAAAGTAAGGACAAGTTCGTGAATGGGCAAAATCGGTTCACTTATTTTTTTTCTTTGTGATATTTTACGTAGTTGTAGTATTTTAACTTCAGCACGGCTGAAGGTAATTTTCTTACTAGTTTTTTTACTCAAATTGTATTTCTTACACAAATTTTTTAAACTTTAATTTTGATTATACTTTATTACACAAATGTAACAAATGAGTGCGAATATTTGTGATCACATTGTATGTAGAATGTAGTAACTTTAATATGTAATTAGTTATGTATGTAATTGTAAATCTATCGTTCAGAGTTATATTTATTGTTTGTTTTATTAATTACTTCTGGTTCAATGAATAAATATATTACGTTCTAAAAAATAAATAAATGCTATTACAAACCAAGTTCAACACATTTTTTTATTGTGAAAGTAAATTAAAATACAATATTCAAAATGGCGTTTGTTTTTAATATCCTTACATCTAAATATTAAAAAATGTATGGTACTAAAAAAAGGTGCTTATAATTAAAAATTAATTATGAAACATGTTTTCCGACTGTATACAAAATAAAACAACGCGATCCAACACTCATATTCATTGCGACGAGCGATGAAACTCAAGGGAAATTTAAAGCATCCAGTCAAATACTTTTGACCCATTTACAGGAATTTCGTGCGGATCGGAAAATACAGCTTCAAATCGCACCAAGAAGGTCTTGCGAGACATTGTTACTACTTTCTACCCTCCTGTGATCTACTCGTATAATTATACATTTTCGTCGAAAAGCATGTAGCGTTAGAAGGGCTACAGAAGCAACTAGGGGCACTACAAGAACTCCTACCGTTCGGCAGGGTGATAATTAAACTTCAGGAAATTTTAATAAAGTGACTCGGTAAACATTTAACTTTTACGGGCAATCATTACTAGTACGGTACAAGTAATGCTGGTCTCGCCGTTTGCGCCGGCAATGAAAGGGTGCGAGCAGTGGGGTGTAAAGAGGTTGTAGAAATAGTTACAGCTTCGTTGAGGCGACGCGACACAGCTCCAGCTTATAAAGTAATAAAACTTTTAATTAATTTTACTTATGACGGGTGCGATTGCAGAATACTCGGAAAGGTAACTGGCACTAACGAGCCAATCGTAACAAAGTAGAAATTATTTAATTCAACTCGTCGGCATGATTCTAGAGGTACATACGATTTTTTCTAGATTGCAAAATATATTGAACATCATAACTAAAATTGCAACGTTCTGTCGTTCTGTTTCAAGATTCTTAATACATTTCTAACTCTGTTGACCTAATTATTAGCTATATTATTTTATTTTATTACTACATTTAGTACAGTTTCTTTTTGATAACAGTTATGTTTATAAAATTCATCAGTCTTAAAACCATACCTCCCTTAAAGTTAATATTTTATTTTGTATTTTGTTGATGTTTTTTGAAACTGTCATTAAACTCATGAAAGAGACAGAGCAGTTTACATTAAATTGCCACTGTTTTTCAAAAATAAAATCATAAACTATAGGTATTCAAGCTAATTATTGAACTGAAAATAATAACAAAATATTCTGAAATACTCCCTTAGGACATTCCGCTTAGAAATGTACCGAAAATAAAAGATACATTAAATAAAAAACTAAAAAAAAGGAAGTGTAGGCTTAAAAGTCCGCGGTCCACCATAAGAATCTAAAAAAGTTGTGACGCTTGAGTCTATGGGGTTGTAATATTGCAAAATGGAGAAACAAATTGCGACAGATATTTCAGTCGCGCGATGCTGCTGGAGTGAAATATACGACCCAATACGACCGCGGTTCTAAATTAGTACGAAAGTAATTTTTTTTCTCGATGTTGCCTTTTAGTGTAGAACAATGTATTAGTTTCATCGGCACTTTCTAGTAGCTCAATATTTTCAGTAATTTGTTTCACTTTTAACATGTCGTTAGATTTCCGATAGAGGAAATTGTATGTTTTTTATAGCCTCAAATGTTCAGCCAAACGTGGTTGGAGTAAAGTTACGCCCAGACCAGAGCGATTTTCGCATCGCGTAGCGTCAGCGAAAATCGCGCGAAACCAAATTACATTACAGCATATGGATGTGACCAAACCAGAGCGTCAAATTTCGCAGAATGCAGCGTTTATTTCGTTCAACCGCATGCCTTTTTTGTTAACGTTCCGAGGCCAAAACCAGTCCTGAGCGGGTATCGAAAAACGCGCGAATCGCGTGCGGAACATTTTTACTAGGCGGGATAGCAAATCGCGGCGGCAAATTTTCAGTTCGCAGCCTGCTCGATTTTCTCGCTTTCCGCGCGGCGTTTTAGTACAAAAATATTAGTCGCAAAACGGTAAACACAAAATAACCAATTGAAATAGTAAAAATATCCAATATTGTTTGATGTAGTGCACAAAAAATATAATATAACATATTATACAGTGTGTTCATTTCAAAAGTATCCACCCTTAAGACTCTTGACCTGATGCGATTATTGATTTGAGTGCAAACACGTCGATTTAGATATCGGGGGGGAACTTCAAAAATGGAACCTAGAGAATTTTAGGTTTCATCCCTTCACCCTCCAGCCACCCCACTTTGAAATTTCAAATGGCACCCCCTACCTTGTGATACATCATTTGAAAGGGCACAAAATTCTCTAGTTAACCAAGATAAAAAAAAATTAAATCGATCGATTCGTTCTTGAGATAGACTACACAGAAGATGGAAGGTATGAAATAAATTATTACTAGCAAAACATTGCGGATTAGGTACACTGTTGATTTACATTACAGTCATAAGAAATAAAAAAATAAAATAAATAGTAAAATAAAAAATAAGAAATTATTTTATGACATGTTCGAAATGGCCACCATTATTTGCTAGACAAAAATACATTCTGTTCTCGAGCTATTCGCCTGCAAGATCCCCAGATTTAACACCTCTCGACTTCTTTCTCTGGGGTCACTTGAAAACTAAAACCAAAACTCCTTTCGCCAGTATCGAAGAGTTCAAACACAGAATTACGCAAAAATGTAGACAAGTCACCCGTGAAACATTCGTCAAAGTTCGCGAAGAGTTCGAAAACATAATGTTCTTTTTTGTCTAGCAAATAATGGTGGCAATTTCGAACATGTCATAAAATAATTTCTTATTTCTTATTTTATTACTCTTTTTTTTTCTTATGACTGTAATTTAATTCAATAGTGTATCCCACTCCGCAATGTTTCGCTAATAACAATTTATTTCCTACTTTCCATCTTCTGTGTAGTCTATCTTAAGAACCAATCTATCGATTTCATTTTCTTTATAATGGTTGAGTAGAGAATTTTGTGCCCTTTCAAATGATGTATCACAAGGTAGGGGTGCCATTTGAAATTTCGAAGTGGGGTGGCTGGGGGGCGAAGGGATGAAACCGAAAATTCTCTAGGTACCCGTTTTGAACTTCCCCCTCGATCTCTAAATCGACGTGTTTCCACTCTATGCAATAATCGCATCAGGTCAAGAGTTATCAAGGGTGGATACTATTGAAATGAACACGTAAAATAAAAAAAAGCAATAATTTACAATTTTTCGTGGACCTACAGTTTTACATCCTCATCCAAAACTTGGTTGCTGCGTCGTAAGCGGTTTTCTTTAATAAATGCTTTAAAAACTAAAATCTGTTCGAATTATCCACCTGTAGATTTTGCTGAAGATTTTACATCAAATTTGGAATCAGAATATCCCAGAAAATATGTTTCAAACGAATCCGACAGTTTTTAGATTTTCGATTGTATAAAATCCGCCACTTTGAATTTTGAAAATCTGATAACCGATTTGGAAATAAAGAGCCTCAGATATGACAGGAAATGAGTTTGGTTTTTAGATTGTGGGTCGCCATATTGAATCTTAAATGCACATGAGACTTGGGATCAGGGAGCTTGAAATATCATAACAAATAAGTTTAATGTATAGTTTTTCATGTAGGGTCGCCATATTTCATCCGCCATAGTGAATTCTGAAAATCTGACATTAGGTTAGGAATCACGAAGCTCTAAATTACACAGGATAAGTGACTGTGGGTTTTGTGGATCCAACATTTTTTATTTTTTTGTGCCGCTCTATTTATTCCACACCATTGTGAATTTTAAATAAATTTTTGCATATTTAGTATGAGCAAACCCAAAAACGCGTTGTTACCATAATTAATGAATATTTTACTTCAAGAAGATGAATTTAGCCAGATTTTTCGGTTTTCTGGCCCATACTGAACCCATAGTGAATTGTAATTATATAGTTTAATTAATAGTCTGCAAAAAAACGCATTAAGAATAATTTATTTAAAAGTTTTTCCAAGTAGTGCCTTTATATAAAAAACAGTCCGTTTCTCATACTTATGTACGACAATATACTATATGTAAACAGTCATGTGATGTGACGGTCGAGCGGGACCTAACGGGGCCGATAGCCTGTTTCATTCCAACACCCAAATGTTGGAGTGAAATAGGCAATCCGGCGAAACCGCTTTGGTCTGAACTCTATCGCGAATTCGCGTTTCGCAAGCGGTGCGACATATTCGCGGCGTCTATCGCGGCAGCGGATTCGCTCTGGTCTGGGCGTAGCTTAAAAAGGACCGTCGTGAACATTTTAGGTACTTACTTTTTAGATAAATATTTTAAAATATGTGTATAATTGTTATTTTAGTCTGTGCAATTATAAAAGAGAAATTAACCGATGGGCTAAATCTGTTTGGTTGACTATACTGAGTTAGTCCTAAATAAAAACTAATCTTACAGGCAGGTATCTACGGACTATGAAAATAAGTAAAAAAATAAGTAAAAGATTTACAAATCTATTGAAAAATAATCCTGGCAACTTAAGGTTTGGTTATGGTGTTCCAAGACAGATCTTTAATAGAAATTCAGCCTTCAACGTCATCAGTTTTGAACATCGTTCGATCGTCAACCATCAACCAAAACAAGTTGGCCTGGAGTGGGTCAACCACTGCCTAGAGCCATAGAGCGAAAAACTATCAATAAAAAACGCAAAAACTGCAATTTTGACAGATACTGCTGAAAACAACAATCTGCGACAAGACCAAGATAACAAAAACAAAATGTGATTAAGAAGGCATCTAAAAAGTATAAAGTGAAGAAAATTAAACTGATTAAGAAAATAATTTTACAAAAAGAAAATAAAGATTCCAGTGCTGACAAAGAATCTGTTTCTGTTTAGTTTGTTGTGAACAATACAGCGACAGAGTTCCTGGTAACTGCAGGTTTACCTATATTTGCAAGAACATGAAAAATGTATTGCAAATAGCGCGCAAAATTATTACTGTGTTTGTGATAATTATGATTCTGACTGGGAGACTGATTAGGATTATGCAAATATTATAAGTCTGATAAAAGCATTATTTTTGAAAAAGAAATAAGTTATGTTGAGACTGGAACAGGAAAAAGGAACAGACAGCAAAGAAGACAAGTTTCTTCCATTCTAAATTTCTTGAAGATTCTTTAATTAAAGGGTATTCTTTATAAAGCCAAATAACTTACTAACTTCTGCTTACTAACACTAAGCTAGAATAAACAACAACAAAAAATATAAATATATGTTTAGACGTAAACTGGGTCCAAATTGATTTGAGAAAGCAATTTTTGAACTTTTACGAATGTCAAGTCTGCAAGTAAAACCGTGGTCAAACTATAAAACCGCTTAAATGTTTAGTTATACCAATTTATTTTGATCAACTCCAGCGATTTAAGAACGTTTTGTCATCAAAACAATCTAAAAAGAATGGAAATTTTCAAAGCTTACACTAATTCTTCTTGGTTATAAATATTTTCTCTGATATATCACGGCCATTATTTTAAACACCACATGAGTAGGCATAGCCGTCCCAAAATCGACCGGCTTTTATATTAGCCTCTGCAGACAAAGCAAGCTTCAGTTACAGATGTGGTCTCCCACTTAACCACATTTGGTCGAAACACGCCGAAATGATAAACAGAGAATTAAATTTATACGGTTAAAACTCACGGGTCGTCAGTTTATTTAGCAAGTGACCGCTTTTTTACGAAAATCTTTGACTTTCTATCGCAAAAAGAAGTGCAGGTAAATTAAATTTAGAGTAACTACAAATAGGCTTATAATAAAAACAAAAAACAAATGCAAAGCCTGGGGTGGTATAGGGTTTATCTGGGGGTTGAAAGCGGTGCAAAATATATTAATGCGTTTTCTGGCGAAACTTGACGTTCTATAAAAAAATGTCCTACAGAAAAGTTGTAGATCATAAAAGAATCTACAACTTTCACTTTTTACTATCCCCTCAAAATTTCCGAGAAAAATGCGCATGCAAATGTTTTTTGTTTTTTTTTAGTTTTCATTATCGCATAAATAATTAAATTTTGATGAAATTTTGGGAAAGCATGCCTTGTTATGTCTTAAATCAGCATAGTTTTTTCTATATACAAAAATCAAGAACTTTTTGAGATATTCAGTTATTCAGTCAAAATTTTTTTAGATAAATCCTGTGGCGTGTTCTTCTGGTGCTCACTTTTTGTGTTTTTACATGTACTTTTTGAACCAATAATAGTACCTATTTAACAACATGTTTAAAAACTAAAAACTCAATAATGCTTTTTGCCCTATTTCACATTTAAAAAAATCTGATGTGGTCAGGCACATGACTTTATCATACTATATATATAAAATTAATAGTTTAGCTGCATGAGATTCTATTTGATCGAGATCGGCTATGTCTGCATTAAAATAAAACTAGTAGAACTAGACAGATATCTCGATTAAAGCTGCGTTCGGATATTGTACTCCGTTGACACCGGGTACACCGTCCAAATGACACTTACGTGTTAGTGGGTGTAAAAAGTGTAACGGTGTTCAATATCCGAACGCAGCCTATATTGACAGTAGTATTTTCAAAACATTAGCGTTTGACACTAGCTACTGTCATTAGAATCAAAAAATCTGACATATCCTGGCTACTAGTTTTAAAGCAGTACGACCGATCTCGATTATATAGAATTTGCTCATGCAGCTAAACTATAAATTCTACCAAAAAATGTCATATACATTAATTATAGAAAATTTCCTCTCCTTTAATTTATTATTTAACTATTTTGACGACATTACACAAATAGCGGCTCATTTACAAAATCTTCGAAAAATGCTTCCTTTGGACCCTTTTCAACAGAAAGCTTTTCAGCTCTAAGTTTGGTTATGAAACTTCTAAATATGAAGTTTTGTTCCGATACCTTTAGTAGTTTCTCCGGAATCGTCGCCACAAAAACGGGTACACACACACATACACACACATACACACACACACAGATATTTTTTTGTACCTTGGTCAAAAATGTTCAGGGGACCCAAAAAGACATATTTCCGCTAAAATCTCAAAAAAATTTTTTGGCATGATTACAATACTTTACATACTGCGTATGATAAAGTAAAAATACAAAAGGAACTCTTTTATTGATAGACTCGAAACTTAACTCGAAATTTTTTTACAGTAATGCTGTATAAACATTAAATTAGAATAATAAAACTTCAAGCAAAATGATTTTTTTGTCTTAGAATCAAAAAGTATCCAATTCAAAAGTTGTAGATGATGAAAAAATCTCAAACTTTTGTATATAACATAACCTACATAGTATTTATTATTTATTTTTTTTTGTATATCTTACATTTTTTCAGTTTTTTGGCCCACCTAATTGTGTAATAATGGTATTATATAAAGTGCATTAAGTAAAACAAAGAAAATGAAAGCAGAAACGTTAAAATATCTTGAAATATGAAGAAGATAAAATATTTCAGACCCTTCATATTGTAGAATTTTTAATCTGGAATTATCGGGGTGTTGAAACAAATGTCAAAACTTCTTAAAAACCACACGTAGGGTTTTTGTGATTAGTGGAAATCTTGCATTTGAAAAAATATAATTTTTGTTAAATATACAGTGAGAAATATACAGTAAGCGCGCAAAGTATGGAAACAACAAAAAGTCCTCGGACACGTCGATTTTTAATACTGAAAAAGCACATAGTTACATGAAATTTATTTTCCGACCTTAAATTGTTATCGATATATGATTTCATCGACAATTTTTTTAAATGGCAGCCCCATATTTTTTGTTTTGTTGTTTATTTTTAAGAAGTGCAGAGATTAAGGTTTACAATGAGATTATTTTCACGATTCTAGGGCAATGGGTTCATCGCGTTTTTACATTTTAACCCGACTACTTTTCGAAATCCTTGAGAACATTTTTTGGTCCAGATTCGTTTTTCTCATACACTCTAATTTTCTCTCTAGTAATTTTCTACTTTTCCATTGAATTTACTTTGGGCTTTCTGAATATGGATTTTCGTAAGACTCTAACAACCTGAGCTCACGTTCATTTGTTTCTAAGTGGTGAACAGTAAATATATCCTAAGATAGTTATAGTCTAAAACCTATGAATTTAATTAATTAAATTGGTACGTTTCCTTTTTTTAAGTACGTATCATAATTTCAACGGACAAAACTCAATTGCACCGAAGCGAGCATTTGTCGAATTAAAATCTCCACCGGCAAATTCGAACCGAGAATTTTGAACAGGAAAATTATTTCCGCCAACGAACTGCACGATATCATAACCGTCTCGCTAATGTTGGAAATGCGGTTTATTCAGTTTAATGTGTGACGGGGATGAGCGACGAGTAAGTTCATTCAGTGCCCCGTGAAGCGTGAACACGCTTCAGCACCGACATATTTCATTATTTATAATTAGTACGTACCTACATACGTTAGAATCTCATCTGCGCAAAATACGCTTTTAACACAATACAAGTTAGTACGCGAACTACACTGCATCGCATCGGATCAAAAGGATGTAGCAGCCGCAGATATAACGTATAGCGTACCACTAGGTCCGAAATGTCCGGCAATGTCCGGAAAACTAGATATGTATGTAGTTATGTCGTAAATGGTCAAGTGAAACAATATTGTCCAATATACGGGAGCACGTTTTCCGACACACGCGATAGCATGACGTTTCATTTTGACGATTCAACCGCAGGCGCTAATTATTACTGAAACCGTGTACTGAAACTGAGTTGAGTATTAATCGGAAGTAAAAATGCCCAGGAGGATTTAGCAATCCTCCTTTGATGGCAAAAGCGAAATTTTTTTTTGCGATTTTTTATGCGATCGGTTCACAATTTTTATTCCCCAATGCCAGTAATTTCGATTGTTCGGCAATTTTCAGATTTATTGGAAATTGTACAATGTTAGGAGGAAGTATGAATACCTACATGAATTTTTTAAATGAAACTAGTTACATAATGACACTTTTTCTTCCACTTTTTCCTGTTTTGTGTGTTACAACAAATCTGAATAATTTTAAAGTTTGATGGGTTGAAGTAAAAAAGTAGATGACACATAAAAATAAGTCTTTCTGTTCTTTCATTTACATATTTGATTTCAAAACTATTACGATTATTTTTAATATTAATGCAACTAATCCATAATTCAGTAAACGTTGATAACTGTGCAAAAGTTTATTAAAATTTTTCAGTCAGAACACAAATAAATCTTGTTGATATTCGGAATAAACCGGAAATTGTCGTAAGTCACTAGCAATTTACTCCCCACTTTCGAGGTTTAGAAAACATTTAAAAGTACCGCGTTTTTTGAAAACGTTACAAATATAATTGAAATTTAAAAATAAGGGTCATATATTTCTTTTAGTTCAACAATATTATTATTATCATAAATCTCATTAACAAAGCATTCTTTAAAAAGTTAAATCAAGCGAAATGTATATAATTAATATGTCCTGTACCTAATGTCCTGATTAGGGACTTAATATTTTTCATATTCTGGATAAAAATTAAATATATAATATAATAAATTAAAAAAATCTCACACTGGCTACTCAACTTGGTTTTATTATTGTCACAACACTATCTTTATTTGGGCTCAATTACTGAAATTATCGCATTCAGTGTCTTCGAAGAATTATTTCTCCAGGATCTCGAAATAGCCTATAAATTAACCTATCCATTACTTTTGATTTTCCCATGAGCATTTCTGTGATAATTATTTTTTATCTGTATTTTATTATTTATAATTAGTACGTACCTACATACGTTAGAATCTCATCTGAGCAAAATATCCTTTTAACACAATACAAGTTAGTACGCGAACTACACTGCATCGCATCGGATCAAAGAGATGTAGCAGCCGCAGATATAGCGTATAGCGTACCACTAGGTCCGAAATGTCCGGAAATGTCTGGAAAACTAGATATGTATGTAGTTATGTCGTAAATGGTCAAGTGAAACAATATTGTCCAATATACGAGAGCACGTTTTCCGACACACGCGATAGCATGACGTTCCATTTTGACGATTCAACCGCAAGCGCTAATTATTACTGAAATCGTGTACTGAAACTGAGTTGAGTATCAATCGGAAGTAAAAATGCCCAGGAGGATTTAGTAACCCTCCTTTGAAGGCAAAAGCGAAATTTTTGTTACGATTTTGTATGCGATCGGTTCACATATTTTATTCCCCAATGCCAGTGGTTTCGATTGTTCGACAATTTTCAGCTTTATTGGAAATTGTACACTGTTAGGAGGAAGTATGAATACATGGATTTTTTTTATAGAAAACATGGTTTTGAATGAAATTTTTTACACGACAAGAAACCTATATGTTGCCACATTTTCTTACTTATTTTTCCCCTTTTTCTTCCCACTTTTTCATAACATATGATACAGATTTGTTGTAACACACAACATATTGTGTGTTACAACAAATCTGTATCATGCAAGTTCTGTAGGCAGAAGTAAAATAGTAGATGAAACATAAAAAAAAATAGTTGAATGGAGGATATAATGGCAATTTCTCGATCCGTATGAAAACATGACAGAAACCAGTAGTTAATTTCAAAAGTATTACGATTACTTTTAATATTAAAGCAACTGATCGATAATTTAGTAAACGTTGATAATTGTGCAAAAGATCTGATTGTTTCATTTTCTGGCAGGATTTTTTCTTGATAAATGACGTAATTATAGAGATCTACCTGAAGAATTAAATTATACTAGTTTTTATTTTCGGAATAAAACGGAAATTGTCGTAAGTCACTAGAAATTTAGTCCCCACTTGGGAGGTTTAGAAAAAATTTCAAACCGGTTATCAAGTTGGTTTTATTATTGTCAGAACACTATCTTTATTTGATCTCAAATACTGAAATTATCGCATTCAGTGTCTTAGAACTATTATTTCTCCGGGTTCTCAAAAATGCCTATGAATTAGCCTATCCATTGCTTTTGATTTTCCCATGAGCATTTCTGAGAAAATTGCTTTTCATCTATATTGCATTATATATAATTAGCACGTACCTACGCATACGCTAGAATCTCATCTGCGCAAAATACTCTTTTAACACAATACGAGTAAGTACGCGAACTGTACTGCATCGCTACGGATTGAAGGGATGTAGCAGCCGCAGATATAGCGTACACTGTAGCTGTACGCCGTACAGCACTGGATCCGAAATGTCCGGAAACTAGATATGTATGTATGTAGTTACGTCGTACATGGTAAAGTGACCAATACTGTCCAATAAACGGGACAGGTTTTCCGACACACGCGTTCGCATGACATTCCATTTTGACGATTCGACCGCAACCCGTAATTATTACTGTGGAGTGTATACTGAGTTGAGTATTAATCGGAAGTAGAAATGCCCAGGAGGTTTTAGCGATCCTTTGATGGCAAAAGCGTTCAATTTTTTGCGATTTTGTGTGTGATCGGTCGACAATTTTTTTTCTCAGAGACTGTGGTTTCGATTGTCCGGCAATTTTGAGGTTTATTGGAAATTGAACAAGGTTAGGAGGAAGTATGAATACATGGATGTTTTTTTTTTATAGAAAAGATGGTTTACATGAATTTTCGTTATAGAGACAAAGGGCGTGAAGGTTGCCACATTTTCTTATTTTCTCTTTCCGGCTTTTCCGAAAAGTTGCTGTATTTTTATTCATTTATCTCATATACTGGTGTTACGTAAACAAACGGTAAGAATTCAACGGGTTATTCCTTGGCCTATTCTAAGAACATTTTGTCCTATGATCATTTTTGAAAAACCCCTTTGTTTCGAAGATACTGGGCGATTTGCGGGAATAACAACATTTTATTATCAGAAAGTACGTGTAAAATACTCAATCTACAATAAATGTTCGAAATGACCTTCTCCAGCCTGGATACACGCATTCAATCTTCTCGTCATTGAATATCGAATATGGTGGCAGCAAATTTTTTTCGCCCTGTACATATGTACAGGGCGAAAGAAAGGGGTTTTTCAAAAATCTTTATAGGACAAACTATTCTTAGAATAGGCCAAGGAATGCCCCGTTGAACTTTTGCCGCATGTTCACCTAACACGCAGTATATTTCATATGTTGTATCTTACAAAAATCTGGAAATGTAAGTTTGATAGGTAGTAGAATAGAGGAAGTAAAAAGAAAGTATAATACATACATGAAAAAAGCACAACATAAGCCCCACATGAAGAATTTATAACTACTAGTTTTGATTTCCGGAACAACCGGAAGTAAGTGGCATAAGTTCACTCGGGGTCAGATTCAAATAGTTTTTAGGATTTATGCCGTAAATCATATGTTATAGACAAATTCATCATTGAGAATATTCATGTTATAGACAAAACTGTTTTGAATAAAAGTTTTTCTGATTAGATATCTAACCAATGGTACCACACACAACCTAGGTTCTTAGTTGAAATTTTGAACCTGACTGTACTTACGCCAACGTCCGGTTTATTCCGGAAATTAAAACTTGTATCATTACTTCCTTCTGATAGAGTTATGTAATAATCTGGCATAGCTGATAATAGTATATTATTTTATGAGCAAGTAATATCAGCAATTACTCACGAGAGCGGAGTTTGTACGGTTCGTGCTGCTCGTGCTGCTCGAGTGAGTAATTACCATTACTTGCGATTGGAATACTATACTTTTTCAACGACCATACGATGAAATTCTGTATTATTCTATATTTTTTGCATATTGAGATGGCTGTATGTGATTATGACAGTTTACAGGATTTTGACAGATTAAAATTGTTTGTTGCGCTTGTCACATAGCGATGTTGTCAATGCCTTGACAATGTCGCTAAGCAGTGTATCTAAACATGATGGATATGAAAATCCAGAGCTGTGATTGGTTTTAAAGTCGTGAGAAATAAAATTGCCATGATAATAAATGCATTCATCAACAGGAGTAGAAAAAGATTTATTACTAAACCCATATAATTTAGAAACAAATCTGATGTGGCCAGACACATGACTTTATCATACTATACAGCAGTGTCAAACTCTGTTGACTGGCAATAGTATCAAAATATCTGTCAAATCCAGGCTAACTAGTTTTAATGCAGACACGAGCGATTTCGATGCAATAGAATTTGTTACATACACTGCAATTTCTTCTTCGTCTTCATTATACAGTTGCGAAAATATGTTAGGTTAATTACAAATACCATTTCCTTTTAGTAGGTAAACGTCAAAGCACAAAGCGAACTTATTTCCTCTTAAATTCCCTAAAAAGATACAAGTTGAAATATTGTCAAATACAAGTATGGTCCACATTCCAAAAAGTGTATAGTTGCACTCTTGCTGGCAACATCGATAGTACCCTGTTTTGCAATTCAAAATCGCAAACTCAACGTCAACATGGTGACAATCTAAATACAGTATTCTAGAAACTATTGCTTTTTTTTTAATTAAAAAAAAAATTAATATACAGACACTACATTTATATTGTAAAATCGTAAAGGCACAATAACTCATACAATTTCGAATAAAAACACGATGAACAGTTCAATATCACAATCACAACGCAACGATATCCCCCCAGTTGACAAATTTTCTATTCCAGTATCAGTGAATTTATCACTGTCAAGATTTCGCTTTCACATAGCATGTTTCAGTCGATGCGAGATGGATTATTGTTTCTTTTTTTCCCTCAATTCGGCTCCTCCTCAATCAAAATGTAGTACGCCACTTCTTCTTCTTTTATATGGAAACCCTCAGGGTTGATGTGCATAAATTTAAAAGTAGATATCCCGGAGATTCTCTCGTTTTATGTCGAGTTTCTCGTTGTGTGGGGTTACCAAACCGTGAAAGTAAGCTGTATCGAACCGTATGCGAGGAAGTGAACAAAATCAACCTGCAAATTGCGTCCCCAGGCTTTACCGAAAATTCGCCGTTCAGAAATGTCTTCCGTCTTTGATTTGACCTCTTCGAGAGCGTGTGTTGAGCTGTGGTTAAATAAAATTTTTTCCCCCAATCTCGAATTAGAATACAAAATAAAGTATAAAATATGGAATCATGTATAGATATTTTTTACTTTATCATACGTAGTATGACAAAGTATTGTAATCGTGCCGAAAAAAAATTGAGATTTTAGCGGAAATATGACCTTTTGTGTCCCCTGAACATTTGAGGGTTGCCACCTTTTTGTAATTGTTCATGAGGACAGTAAGTGTGTGAAAATATTATATCATATCCAATATGTCCACATCATACTGCCACATAAAATACCATCAAATATTAAAGCAAAATATGCTTAAAATTACTAAAAAGCAAATAGTACATTACTTTATCAAATATGCAAAAATAATACTTTGCTGTCGTAATATCACATAAAAATTAAAATTAGGTATATGCTCAAAAACTACCATGTAAACCGAAATTTTGCTACCGAAATTTCAACCTAGCATAATGTGCAGAAGGCTTTAAACTCGTCGACTTTCTTGATCCAACTGTTGGTGGTTAACCAGGAATTGTTGAATTCTTACCTTAATTACAGCAATTCAGAAGACGTAGTAGATCGGAAAAGAAATAAAATCTTACCGAAATGTTCAAAACATTTGTGGGTTAGGTTAGGTAGCACAATTTCATCGTACACAGATAGCAAACTGTGTACAATTCAAATAAATTGGCATTTACTTAAAGAAATCTGGTGTTTCATAGAGGCATAGAAATATTTATTTGCGGATGAAAACGCATTTATTTGAAATATTTGCTTGGTAGAAAGATCGTTTATTTTTTGTGTAAACTTATGTTTTCAGTTAAAATTTACAATTTGTATATTATAACGAACGAGGTTTATTTAGTTCAAATAATAAATTATGATTGTGTTAAGTGAAAGAATTATAATTTTTTAAATTGACCAAATTGATAATTGAATTAAAATGCGATATTTTAAGGTTTTGATAAATGATTCTTTGATTAAAGAAATTATTGACCTATTATTGACTAGAACTTTTTGAAGGGTACAGTAGAGCAAAATCTCCACGCCTTTTGGGATGTCGCACATCCTCGACCTGTGGTTGGTGTTCCCAGACCTACATATAGTCATGGTTAGGGTAGCAAAATGCTGCAATGCATGCACTGTGCTCTATACTGTCGATCACACGGCTTTTTTTAGTAATTTAGGCAGACGCATGACATCAACTGAGCGGTAGGCTTTCACCAGTCTACTATTTATACTCAAGATAAGGCCAAACTGCGAAGAGTGTTTACAGCGACATCTAATAATACAGTTGGATGAGGTATTCACACTAAAAATATATTCGTTTGAATCAAAATATGATTTCTTTGGCAGAAGTAGGTAAGCCTAAGTCAAAGATAAAATATTCATTTGAAGGAAATAAATATAATATTAGGAGAAAACTCACAACAAATCAAAACAAAAATATTACTTTAAAGGAAAAGTAATTTTTGTTTGAATTCAAATATATTTATTTGACTTAAATAAATATTTTAGATAAATTAATCTCTACAAGCAAATAATCTAGAGCATTCAATGAAGTAAATATTGTTGGCGCCAAAGAAATATATTTTGATCCAAAAGAATAAATTTAAAAGAATATATTTCTTAAAAACAAGAGATCTTTCCTATCTGTGTACACGAGGACAAATGGTATCACGCCGAGGACATGAGGACTAATGATTCGTACGAAGAAAATCCTCGTGAAACGAGGACAGGTGGCAACCCTGGTGTGTATGGATGTGTGTACCCGTTTTTTTGTGGCGACGATTCCGGAGAAACTACTAAAGGTATCGGGACGAAACATCATACTTAGAAGTTTCATGACCAAACTTAGAGCTGAAAAGCTTTCTGTTAAAAAAGGTCCAAAGGAACTGGAGGTTTAGTCTTAGCATTTTTGAAAGATTTTGCAAATAAGCCGCCATTTCTAGAAGTTCGTCGAAATAGTTAAATAATAAATTAAAGAAGAGGAAATTCTGAATAATTTATGACTATGAAATCTTTAGGTACAATTAATAGTTTAGCTGCATGAGCAAATTCTATTTCATCGAGACCGGTCGTACTGCATTAAAACTAGTAGCCAGGATATGTCAGATATTTTGATACTAATGACAGTAGGTAGTGTCAAATGCTAATGTTTTGACAATACCTACTGTCAATATAAGCTGCGTTAGGATATTGTACACCGTTTCACTTTTTACACCCAGTAACACGTGTACCCGGTGTCACGGAGTACAATATCCGAACGCAGCTTTAATCGACATATCTGTCTAGTTCTACTAGTTTTATTTGAATGCAGATCTCGATCAAATGGAATCTCATGCAGCTAAAATATTAATTTTATATATGTTATGATAAAGTCATGTGCCTGGCCACATCAGATTTTTTTTTATTTAGCCTAGTGACTAAATGGATCTTTGTCGAAGAAGACTTTATTAATAAAATTGCTTGTTTAGATGTCCCCTAAAATCCCTACAATTTGGTCGCAATATTTACGGAATATCCTGCACATTTTAACCAGTTCTAAAACACATTTGATTCTTTCAAATTGTTTTGCAATTTTGATTTACTGTTCTGTACTTACAATACTAACGCTTACTGTATTTATTAGCACCGGTATGCTGCATTTTATGCATTCCACTGAGTTGAAGGTACTATTACTAAAATTAAATAGATACCATAACTCATAGCTGGCCAGCACGTTTGAATCAATATAAGCCGTGAACGAAGAATCTGCCGTACGGATTAAACGCGCACGGATAAGCGAGGTTCTACTGTAATACCTATAACAAACGTTTGGCAATAAACGAAATTGTATTACGTGACAAATTGGTACATGTTATAGAATACATGAAAGCATAACTCGTTCAAGACGCTAGACACGTACAGGATTCAATCAATATAAGGTTACGTATCTTTTTTTATATCCTTGTGTTCGGAATATATTTGTACGTTACCAGGAATAGCATGGGATTCTTTTACCACAATATTCTAAACACAAGTTGTGGGAAACTGTATTTCTATAGAATGTTTTAAATAAACGATTGTCATCAATAAAAAGTAAGGGTATTTATTGTATTTCTATTTTACGTACGCGGCAAAGGTTTTTAAATCTGATAGTCTGTGGGCAAAATACACAGTGTAACACATTTTTGATAGACACTTCTGTGGTCTATTTCAGGACGAGATTTCAGTTTTGCACAGCTGTAGAAGTTTATGAGCTGCTTTTCATGGGGCACTTAACTTAAATGTCGGGTGTAAACCTACACACAGAAATGTGATCGCTTGAACGAAGAGAAAATCACTTAAATGTAAAAGTTGGTACGTTCGTATAAGTACATATATACGAACCACGTATACCACGTATGCCACGTATACCACGTGTACGTGAGAGATTACCGCTGCATTTAAGAAATTTTAAGTCTGAAGACGGATACGTTTATCGTTGTTGGAATGCTGTCTAAAATGACAGTAAAGACGAAAATTATACCCATGTGATCACTTTTCTGTGCTGTGTTTCTGTGTACAGCTCAGCCAACTTAAAGTTGACTCGACGTGTGCGCAGAACGAGAACAAGGACGACATTCGGCGGAAGCGAGAGGCACTGTACGCTAGGCATCAACACACTAATGATCCCCTCCACCAAAACTATCCCGTGTCCACTGCGCCACCTAATCTTTACATTTCTCCGAACGACTTGACTGAGTGGCCGGGCTGTAGTCTACTATACTACGAATTTGAGAATAACGTCAATAATCGGTATTTTAGGATGGATTTGAGATATCGTAATAAAAACGTAGAAAGGGAATAAAATGATTTCATAATTTTGTGGGCAAATAAAACAGAAGACTTTCCAACAAAACAGAATTGAGAAATACTTTGCACTTACCGTTGATGGGCAACAAACAAAATCTACCCTCCCTGCATACTAGGTTTGTACGAGCAGCAGTAGAAAAGTACCCAACTAATTTGGTATTCTTCTACACATGCGCAATGAAGATTTTGCCCCTCCAAAATTCCTTTGCGCATGCCTAGAAGAATACCCAATTAGTTGGGTACTTTTTTTAATGCTGCACGAACAAACCTAATGTCTAAAGTTGGTATGATTTTCCGGACTTCTTTAAGCCTCTATAACCCCCAAACAGTGCGCTTTCGGAATTCATTTCATTATATATCAAAACTTGTGACCCCTCTGTACACTTTATACCGGGTGGTCCTTTTAACTTGAGACTCCTAAATATCTCAAGAATATGCATGGTACGACAAAACTGTCTTAAATAAACTTGTAGGGGGAAATGAGATGACGATATCAGTTTTATTTCAGATGGCGCTGCAATTGGTTCATTTTTTTTAAATGGGATTACCCAAATTTTATATCAAACTATGATTTTACGCTAAATAAAAAGAATCTTTTGTCTGAAACTTTTTTCGTACAATGCATTTTTTCGTGCGTAAACAAACCCTATTCGCACATACCTTCCTACGTTGTACCATGCGTGTCTACTCAGTCGCGCTTTGACTGCCAGACGGCGAGCGCATCCCATGCAGTGGCAGCGGTCGTAACTACCGCAGACGCCACAAACTTCCATCGTCAATAACTTTTAATAGATGCATCGTACGAAAAAAATGTTCAGACAACATATTGTTCTTATTTAGCGTAAAATCATAATTTGATAAGATTATGAAAAAATTTGGGTATTCCCATTTAAACAAATGAAGGTAGCCCCATTTTCACCGATTGCAGCGCCATCTGCAATGAAACTGATATCGTCATCTCATTTCCCACTTTGAGTTCTACAAGTTTATTTAAGACACTTTTGTCGTACCATGCATATTTCTCGAGATATTTAAGAGTCTCAAGTTAAAAGGACCACCCGGTATATATCCCTTAGCGTAAATCACCTTGTATGTTACAGATAAGTTAAGTTAAATCGTCTTATATATGTCATAACAATGAGTTAGTCATCCATCATTGCTTGATTTATCGATCAAAATCGATCACTGCAAATTCTATTTTTTTTGTATTTTCTTTCTGACCGAAAAGGCGTGACTGAGGATTTCTATAGCCTTTCTTTTGGTAAAGAAAAATCTCCGTCGCGTCACATTTTATGGAAAAACGGAAGTAAAAAGGTTGTTTTTGATAGCTTGGCTATTAAAACCCAGTTCAACCCCTCAAAATAATGCGTTTTTAAAATATTGATTTATTTATTGTTCAAAATTGATGAAATTTGTGTAACGCTTAAGCCAAAGATGAAATTATACTTCTTCGTCTTTTGTTTCTTTTTCAGTTATAGTTTAAATAGCTCAACTCACATTACAAAAAAAAAGACTTTTTTAGCTAAGCACAAGTTCAGCAGCATTTCCACAATGCTACTAATCGCGACAAATACCAGAAATGTCAAAAATTACCATATTTCTGCTGTTACGTGTGAACAGCTCATCTCAGACACTAGAAACTTTAGCCAAGACGTAACGTAAGCGGAACACGTGACAGCTCCATGTTCTGTGAGATAGACATTTTTAACATGCTGAATGCAATTTTGATTCCATGTTTGAAATTAGTCAAATGCCATTTTTTTTTCACATCATGGTTTCAAGGTTTAAGCTTACATCTCAGCATATTTACAAAATTTTGGAAGATTGCCTTATTTTTGGAAGATATAAAAAATGTAGTTCTCTGTCATTTTCTTTAAAATGTATGAGACGTAAGGTCAACCCCATATGATAACTCATTGAAGTGAAATTTTCTTACTGTCAAACGCAGGAGAAACGCTGGTGACAGCCTATTTAAAAATATATGTGCTACATCACTACAGCGTTGTCGCATAATTTATCACTTTCTATTTTTTAAAGTTAATAGTTTAAACTGCATATCAACCTACTTATAGCTTAATCTACCGGCAACATTTAGGCTAGGTTTCTCAATGCCAGTTTAAACCATGAACTAAGTTCAGATATACAAAATCTTTGAGACATAAACTCGGTTCGGTGTTTGAACTGCCATGGAAAAAAAACAAGTTTTAGCGTTCCCTATATAGGAATCTTTCACCCATCCTTAATGGCGTCACGATCAGCCCGTTTATCACGGGTTCGAATATCAACATTCTTTCGTTGAAGTGATAACTTTGCCTATCAATTTTCACCAGCTTAATGCTCCAGACCGGGAATTTTGTAGCTTCCAGGTTAAAATCCAGGTAATAAATAACAGGACTGACAAGTTGGGTTAGAAGACAAATGTATGTATATCAACCAATAATTGAAGACACTAGATGCAAAACAGCACAAGTCTAATGCATTTATCATTGTACTTGTGCTGTTTTGCATCTAGTGTCTTCAATTAATATCACGTAAGTGGTAGGTAGACTAAAATATAATAGTATATTATTTGAAGAGCACATAATTAAGGATATAAATCGCGAGCATGAAAACATTGGAGTGATCTATATCCGTTATGTGCGAGTACAACACGACGTTTTATCTACGTCTCATACATTACATTTCATACAAAATTGTTTAAATGTGTCAATGGTGGCGAGGCAAACTGTCAAATAAAGGTGGACCACGTAGGATTTTTACAGACTTGACAGTACTTTCGAATAATGATGACAGTTCGTTTGAATAATAAAGGCATTATTCAAACGAACAGTCAATATTATACGAAAATACCTTCGTATGCAATGATCTTATTATATGTGAATCGTAGATAAATAAAATTATATGTCAACCTGAATTATGTTCTAACTATGGTGAACGAGGCGGAGGCAGTTTCTTTTCTTTTAATAAAAATTACATAAAATTGTGTGGTTCTACTTTCATCAAAGGTAACTAATTTCCGACTTTGAAGCTTTTAAACGTTTTTTTTTAAGCGAGGATGTAATCCTTTGTTCATTGTAGTCCCTTGATATGATATGCGACCTTAGTGGCTCGTGCGCTCCAGCGTTGCTCTTGACGGTGCTTTGAAAATTATTACATTTATGCTACAGAGTTCTCTTATGGTATCTCTTTACAGTATGTCTTATTTCAGAGATTCTACTTGCAAAAGAAATGACCTAGTTAAAATAGTGGCGGATATTCCCATTCCTTTCATATCTAATACCACTGTGCAGTTGTTGCTTGCTGCTATCGCCATCTGTTACCGTTCTCCAAACTAGTCTTTACCTCCTATAGGGCTTCTATAAAACGTGATCATTAAAACCATGTTTGGTCCACGTTTCCTAGTTTATATAATGGGCATTTATATCATCAATAGTATTTACTAGAATTCAATAGAAACGATGCCCATTTGACCTTTACGTTGAGAAAAATATTAGGTATTTTCAAAGATAGACTATATTGTACCTTGTCTGTGATATACACACGCTCTTGTCTGAAATTGTTTTGTTGGAGCACGTTTCAATTGAATGGATCGTTTCTATTATGAACTACCGTTGCAGCTTTGCTGTCTTCCGCGTATCGGAGACGTATATTCCGTCAATAGCAAAGGTATATTCGAAAGATGTATCCCGATACGCGGTTTAATTAGAATTAGAGGGTTCGTATTGTTAACAAGGTTCACGAGCGAACAGTTTCGCGTTGTTGCGGCTTCAACAGCATCGCGATAGAAATCCTCGAGGAATTGCTCGACGAAAGTTTGCAAGTTGTTTATTTTGGTTGCCAATCGATGTTATATTCGATGAGGTGTATAGTGTACAAAATGCACGTGCATTGATGTGTTGAGATGAGTTGTTCCTTCTTTTTTAATAACAGGAATTTTGCTAACCAAGATCGAAAAGGGTTGTCTGTCGCTTACAAGATTAGCTACTATAGTAATGTTTTAATTTTGTTGGTTTTTATTGTTATTATAGCCTGGACATAATCGCCCTCAATGATTGCCTGATAACTCGTTCTCCAATTAAAATTGCTGGTATATTTGACAACCGGTTAAATTAAAACAAAAATAAGAAGTTTAGGGAATCTTTTCAGGAGTGACACGCTTTTAGGACTAACCATATTTAAAAAGGGTGGAAAAAACTACAGGGAATGATTGAAGCTATAAACACAAAATACTTTTGAATATATAGTATGATTCATATCTAAGCATTTCAAATTTGCAGCTTAAGCAATTTCGTAAAACTTGTATTGGAATCTTTTCCTTGTCAACTTTTTAGAAAGAAAAATATTGCATAGTTACATTACTTTTTATACACACTGTGTAATGCTAAAGATTTGTAAAGGTAAGGATTTTGAAGATCGAGTTTTTATTTTACAGACTTTTTTGGAGAATTCATTTTTGCAGAATAGATTTCCATAACAAGAGAAAAAGTATCGACTGAAAATCATCAATGGCTTTATACAGTATTTTCTCTTCTTCAACTTTGTCAAGGGTTTCTCAAAATTAGATGTTTATTTTATGGAAAAAATGAGTTTAACTGCTAAAACTACCTCTACGACTATGCTAAGATTCAAATTCGATATTCTTAGTACGTTAATTTATTAATTAATTAATTTATAGTTTATAAAAGATTTGTTTTGGATACCCAACTGCCATGGCAGGAGCGCAAAAAAAATTCAATATTCTTGCCACGGTAGTGAATTTGTTAAAAATTAGTTGGGGTCTCGCTGAGATGTGCTTGCAACGGTAACGAGGATTGGTATGGTGTGGTTGTCTATTACACAAACGAGTTTCCAAAATACTTCTTTGGGGGCCCCCTGTTGTTGGGGGCCCAGGGCAAATGCCCTCAATTTTGTAACAGCAATTTTTTCAAATATAGCCGAAAATGTCAAAATGTATGATACACTCACAATTGAGCTTTTATTTCAGACTAGTTAAAATATTCCTTTACGTCGCTTATCGTCTGATTATGGGGGATCTAACAAAGCCAAAAGACGCTCCATTTTTTAAGGAAAACTTTTGATTATCATAGGTATTCATATTCTACCAAAACAAAGCATATCGAAATGATATATACTTTCTGTAACACGAATGCTTTGGCCAGACTGCATTTGTCAAATTTTTATTCCTGAAATTAAACAATGGGTGCTTGTGTTCTTGATTTAAGATTTGAGACTACTTTTGTCATGTAGGAGGAAGGTTTGGAACCTGCCATGCAAGATTGAACTTGATCCACCTTACTTTTTAGAGTAAAATGGTTTCAAAATGACAAGAAATTTCGTTTTAGTACTTTTTATGGCCTCCAAAAAAAAATAAATGGTCGAAATAAAGAAGTACTACTTCACAGGGTTTTCACAAATTTTGTATCTGCATCCTCAGATTGTATTACGAGTATGTACATATAGTCAAGGTTAGGGTAGATTCAATGTGTACGCCGATTTGGAATCCGAAATTGAATTTTTTAGTCATTTCGCCAGACGCACGACGTCAACTCGGTGCGATTAGAGAACTTACAGCGCCATCTAACGACACAATTAGATACGGTTTACGCACTAACAATACATTTATTTGAAACAATATTTGATTTATTTGGTGGAAGGAAACGCATTTTTAAATCAAACAAACTATTCAAAATATAAATATAATTTATATTCATAACATAAAATATATTTTTTCTACTTTGCATTCACAATGCACACATTGTAACACCGTTTTCGGTGTTACAATTAACACATTGTAATACCGAAAACAGTAACATTTTTGTCTGATTGGTACACAGTGATATCAAATGCCATATGTCAATCACATAAACTGCGAAATATCAATATTCTATACATATTTAAACATGGGTGTAGCCTGCTATAGTATGGCCAAAGGATTGGGGCTTTCTTAGCTTTGCTGTATTCATCAAAATACGCCAGCATGACGTTTACGGTGATGTTTTACGACTCTAGTAAGTGATCGTTATCATTCTTTTCAACTAAACATCAAATCCCTTTTTCAGATATAATTCAAGGACCACATTTACTTTAATAAGGTATTATGCGAAGATCAAACCTACATCGTAGATACGAACGATTTTAATTACTGCTGCGAGATTGTATATGCGCAATAAATGGTTTATCAGCATACACGTACGAAGCTATAGTACATTTAAAGTGTAGAGGATTTCTTAGTTTATGTAACGTATAAGTTTTCGGTAATATTTTGGACGCTTGGATGCTCGGTTCAATTCATATTCGTTTTTGTCCGTTGCTTTCGACTTCGTCTTAGTTCTGGTTGTGTGCAACGTATTTGTATTACCTCCATCACATGTAATTTTACTAAGTATAATTTAACCTAATAAACTACTTTGCCGAAATTAGAATTGGGTTTCAATTATAAGTGCTTGTAAATATATAAGCCGCAACGGCTACGTAGCGGAATTAGGTAGACACCGCTATTAAACGTTAAGCGTTATAACAATTCTTTAGTAAGTTCTTGTTCTTCGAAGTAACTAAAAGTCACCGCCAAACACTTCTATTCTGATTATTATACTTATGAAACCACTATTTAAAGTTGTTAACTTTTTAGGTTAAGTTTCATGTATTTATCACAGTAGGGTTAAAAGTGTTGCCCCAAGCTCTATTATGATCATCGTTGCGACCTCGCTGAATATTTATTCAAACTTGTAGGCTAAAGTAGAGTAAAATTATTCACAATTAGATTTTGTCATGATTTTATCTCATTGATCTCAATTCTCATCCTTAACGAAGTTGACAGTTACTATAGTGCTGCCACGTGGTACACGCAAAATACCCTAGATTCTAATTTAGCGCGATATAGTAACCACAATTTCTAAACTTATATAAAATTAATGACGCAAAGTAGAAAAAATAGTATATTACACTCGTTTTATAAGACATATTGGCGCACTCGTTCCATTTGGACACTCCTCGCTACGCTCGTCGTGCCCAAAACAACTCGTGCGGCTATTTGACGTCTTATAAAACTTGTATAATAATATACTATTATGTCCTACATGATCATAAAGTGACATTTTACATCTTAGATTCCGGGGCGAAAACAGAATGATTCTTAATACTCGCGCGGGCATTAAGCGTTGCGATGGTTTATATGTCAAATATATCAAATATTTGTCATTCAAATTGTAAATTTTAAATCATCATTGTCAAGTATTAGCGATTGAGGTCTGTTTGACAATTAATTATCTGCATTGTCAGTGAACTCCGAATTGTTTTTATTGCTATTCAACTCTGTAGATACGTATGTCACCTGATTACGTCAAATATTTATTAGTATTATTCAAACGGAGGAACAAAACCATTGTAGGACATACATGTTTGTATGTACCACGGGCATTGCTTGATGTTTATACCCTCGGGCGACTTAAAAAGCTCATAGGCCCTCAAATGGTCACCCTCGGGGCATAAACATCCGTTTAATGCCTTGGTACATAAATAACTATATTTCACTTAAATAAATTTTGTGAATTAGCTAGAATATTCAATGAAGTTAAAATGTGTTTGTGCCTTAGAAACAGGGTTGTTAAAAAAAACGGTTTTTTTTATTTTAAACTAAAAACATGTTGTTTTATAAAATGATGTTTTCTTTTAACGAAACAATCTTTTTAGACACTTTGCAAAAGGACATGTTTTAAACATGAATTAAAACATGCTTTAAATCACACACACACAAAAGAACATGTTTTAAACAAGAAATAAAACTTTAACATGTTTTAAATTACACAATTATTTTAGTTGTAAGCATTTTAAATCGGCGTCTTTCATTCCTTAGTTTACTTGCTACCACTGATATTGTATTACTATACAATATCAACATACAAAAACTGTTCAAATTTTGGTAGTTTCAACCATGTTTAAAATACAACATTTAAAACAGACTGTATAAAACATGTTTAAAACAAAATAGTTTAAATCAAAATATTTGATTTGAAACATGTTTGAAACACTGATTTAAAACAAACTGCTTTAAACATAACAACCCTGCTTAGAAATCGGCATTGATCTACAAGAATAAATTCAAATAATATTTTAAGAAACAAAAGAAACCCTGAGCTTACTTTTATTCAAAGTTGCTTTAAAACCTACTCATTTTATTTATTTATTTTAATTTAACGTTATTAGAGTTGATGAGAACTATTGTTAATAATGAACGTTGAAATAAAACAGTGATGAATAAAACAGTAGACCCTCAGGACCTCACACATGACGGAAGATGCAAGATACATAACTTAAAATAACATCGTTCCCCAACAGCCAAGAAATACAGTTATTCCGGCTAACCCTTAAAAAAACCTTAAAAAAACGTTACAAAAACCGAGTCCTCGAAACCGAAACGCACGATCCTTCGACTACCATCTGCAAGAGGGCGCCACCATTGGCGGCTCTTTATTTTCAACGCGGCGGCCCGCCCGTCGTGCTAGCAAAAAGCTCGGACCATAAATCTTTATAACTGGGTTGAAGAGGAGACTAGATGGGGTCATTTGATAACCGTAGTACAATGCACCCCCAAGCGAATCGATATACACATACCGTCTTCTTGGCGTCCGTTTCGTAGTACGCGCCGCGCCGCCGAGAACGTCGACTTCGTACGTCAGTCGGTCGGATGGCGAAACAACAATGCTGGATGGCGCGGTTTAATGACTCCGATGCCCTGTTATTACGTAACAACGGCGCTCATTGCCACGGATCTCGATTCTCGGCCCGATAGACGACATAGTTGCAGCGCGATGACCGCCCTAGCAGGAACTTATTTGTCCCAATTAGCGCAGCGATGAGGGATGACGTCAGTGGCGTGCGGAAAGTTTTAAACGGGTTACTAGCATGATTCTGAAGAGTTGAGATGAATAATTTTGTTGATAATCGTATATGGTTGATGTTAATGTTAACAGATAACTTATTTAAATCAAAGATGTAGAATTTAAATTGCTATGTACATTAAAAATAGCTAGCTGATGCCCATGGCTTTGCTAGAGCGGATTTGGGATTTTAAGTTTGAATTCAAAAACTCAAATTTCCATTTTCTATCTACAAACGAAAATTGAGTAAGTACGTGCTGAAATCAGAAAGTTAAGGCCACGAAAGTTTCTTCTCGTAGGTCAAGCCCTTCCTTAAAACTTTACACCTAACCCTTGTTGATAACTTTGACAAAAAAACTGCCTTATTCAATTTTAACGAAATGTCAACTTGTTGTTTGAAAGGGAATCAACAATTTTATTTGGACAACAAATGATTCTTGTATTCTTATACAAATAAAGATTATTAGCTAACCTAGAAAAACCCATTGGGGATGTGTTCAGGGGGTCATATAGAATCCTTATTAGCTAAAATTTCCCGGGAGGAAGAAAGTTGATCAAAATTTGTCGCACAGTGATAATTTGATGAAACATGAGATCATTGATACATAATTAAGCTCACTATGGATGCTTGTTCTAGAGGACGTACTAGCTCTAATGATTCCTCCTAACTAAATACGCTAATGTTTTCAAAATTGGATAGAAAATATCTCAATTACCTACATTTCTTTTGGATACGGCAGGTCATTTTGTTGAGTAAAGTATGGTACACTTTTATATGATAACAAAATCATTAGTTTGATGGCTGATGTATGGGAAATTCTGGACATTTTTAAAAATCGGGACAAAATCGGGACGCTTCATTAGGCGGGACAAGTGCTCAAAATTCGGGACTGTCCCTCCCAAATCGGGACGGTTGGTCCTCCTACTCTAATGGCAGTAGGATCAACTATTGGAGAATCTACTAGGAATCTTCAACAAGCTAGTAATAAAATATATGAATGGACCAAAACATGGAAGACCAAGCTCATCGAACTGAAATCCGTCCACATTAACTTTACAAACAAAGGAATCGAGGACATACCTCATGTCATGATTAGCGACGCCATAGTTACATATGCGAACACTGCAAAGTATTTTGGTATGACTCTGGATGCAAAGCTAAGATGGAAAGAACACGTTAAGAAGAAAAGAGTAGAGCTAGGCCTTAAATACAGAGAACTGTACTGGCTTCTGGGAAGAAACTCTCAGTTGTCAGTACAGAACAAACTACAAGTTCACAACCAAGTAGTAAAACCGATTTGGTGATACGGTATCCAGCTTTTGGGTTGCTGGAAAAACACCAATATACTAGGAATCCAGACTTTCCAAAATAAAGTACTAAGGAGTATGGTTAACCCTCTTTGGTACACGGAGTGACCTGAATGCTTTGATTTGACTACTTTCTTGTTAGTGCGGTTAGTAATGTTTAAGACTCTATATCTTGCATGTTATTAAAACCAAAACTAAATATTGACCAACTATCTAACAAAAAATCTTTTACTTCATTCATTCTGGTATTCCGTATGGCCTGATAATATCAGTCCTCAGTAGTTTCTGAAATATATTGTATAAATCCGTTAAAATACTCCCGATATTACTGAGTGAATATTACCGAATATTGGCTTAATGAATAAGAATGATTTTTGTTTGAACAATCAACTGTTTTAACGAACCAAATCAGCTGGATCTGTATGTAAATATTTACAATTTGAATAGTATAACAGAGCGCAGAAAGTATTCAAAAGAAGGACAAGGAGGCCATTGGTCAAGAAACGGGGACGCTACGAGGATAATAATTAAAATGCCAATAATTAAAACCATCCTTTAGAGACTGCCGTCCCAAATGCACAACTTTCCGTTTTATTTTTGATATTTTTGACGGGTTTTCAAAATATACATGTTTCTGACAAAACAATTTGCGTTTACATTTTGACTCAGTTAATACTAGCATTACATTATCAAATGCAGATGTCAAAATTTGATGAAGATCGAATATTAAAATTGATAAAAAAATCAATCTCATATCTGAGCATTAAAACAATTTATAACAACTTTCCCTATCCTATGGTACTTAACATTTAACTTTAATCACAAGCTGTTTTCTATAAAAAAATCCTTTAGTTCATGGTCACATTTTAGAATGCTATTTTCATTTTAGTTTTTATTTTTATAGTATAAGGGTAAGGGAATAGTCCCAAATTCAGACACTGTCCTAAATTCCGACATATTTCCGTAATAAAATAAGAAATCTACAATATTGTTTTAGGAAATCCGGTTTGTTGATTTGACATTACACTTATCAACCCATAATCGTTTCTTATTCTACCAATGTGCTAATGGTCAGAATATAACCTGGAAGTTGGACTGATCTTGATAATTGAGTGTTATGATAAAAGTTGACGTCACTTGTCTTCGAATCCTAAAGATGTTGGGACTAAAGCACCAAATTGGCGACATTGGTCACCCCCTTTCGGTCTCCATTTGAGTGTTTTTTCCTTTGAGTGTCCATCTTGCTCCTTGGCTATACCGCACTGATGAGGACTAATAGTCCGAAACACGTGTCTACGGTTGCTTCTTCGATCTTCGTATGACGGAATTGCCCGACAAGTACCTTTTTTCTCCTTATATATCTCACCGTCGATTAACCAGTTTTCCTATTGAATACATTTTGTACATATTATACATAAAGAGTAACCAAAAGCATGTACCATTCATTTTATTTTATCAACGGACAATATGTTCCGTGACATAAACGACAATCTTTTAAATCCCAGTTATTGTTTTATTTCCAAACAGAGTCCGATATGTTCTACACCACACATGGGAGCGAGCACACGTCCCTAAGCGACGAGCACAGACAGCATTGTAAAACAACGTCATTATGGCATTAATCAAGCATGATTGATTGATGACTCATTATTAAATTTGTGCGGACACACTACCGGGATCCGGATGGTCAGCTTCACGAAATTGCAGAATTATAACTGCTCATCTCTAGTCTATCCGCCATAATCGCTATACCATACCGTAGATCTGTCTCGCCGCATTTCGCTGCCAACTGACAATGATTAATTTCGATTACATCTATCTATATCCTCAAGTTTGTTTTAATTATTCTTCTCACCGACACTCAAACCATCGGAATTGAATTGATTAATCACCAGGGAAATCTTGGAAACTGTTTTTATCCAGGTTAAATCGCACTGTTTTCTCTGGCTACACTGAGAAAAATGGCTGTAAAATTACACATAAATCATTGTGAAAATTGCAATAAAAATGTGGTAAGTATAAAAATTGCACGTAATTCCAATTATTTTTACAAGTCTGAGTACTATTACAGCGATATTGCTGCTTTATTTCAATTATAATGATCTTTTAGTAAAAATACAATGGAAATATACCTTAAATTCGTAAAATTACAACGTATATTTATGATTTTACTATTATAATAGCGGGTTTGTTGATATTGTAACGCCCAGACGCATGCGCTACGTTTGATCAGCTGTTTTGCAAACGAACGCCGGCACGCATACCATTGAGTGCAATATGTAGTTGGGCGCGTTGTATTTCTGTCTCCGGTAAGTAACAATGATACAGTGAACTAAAACTTATCTAGATACCATGTAGGTGTAGGTTAAAATACCATGTCACACTGCAGAACAATTGTATTGCCTTTGTAGATCACAAGATCACCAACGACGACAATTAGCCATTAGAAATTGATGTCTTAACGTTAACGCCATACCTGTATGAAAGCTGTAAGTACAGTCGCTAAGTTTCTTTGTGAAAATTTGCTTAAAGATTGAAGGGTTTTATACCAACAGAAAGATAATGTGCAATCTTCTTTTTAGGTTAACTTTTTTTGTGTCTGTCTAATGTTTCCTTGTTCTTACAGATACAGATGCGGAACATCTTGCACCAAGTGTGTTTGACAGAAAAAGTGTGAAAGCGTATATATGTTCATGGTTGACCGCAGTGCACTTATATATTTATCCCTGTGTTTTCTATGTTTAAGTATTTGCGTACACTAAGTATTTATAAATTGCTTCTTTGTAGTTTTAATGTATTTTCATGTCCCTCAAACTACTTTATACTTGTATGTACGTCTACATATTTATTTTTTTACAAGTAATTTTATCTATACCATTGTGTTTGACCGTACTATTGTAACGTTTGACCGTGTGCATGATGTTACTGTTCTTTTTTGTATTATATGATAATTGATGATAGTTAACATCTACTCAAGATCAGAATAAAATTATACAAATCAAAAATACTGCATATTTCATTGAATATTACACTGAAATAGAAATAAAATCATTACGCATTACCTCATATTTCATTTAAAATTACATTTAAATCATTGTAATATTTCAGCCAAATTCTTGTAAAATCAGTGTAAATATACAATGACAATGTAAAAATACAATTGAGATGTAAAATTACACTGATTGTCGCAGCCAATTAAAAGCCAATTTGGCACTCTCTTCAAAACATTTCAAGTATCCTTGTCCTAAATTGACTCGTCTTTCGATGTACTGTAGCGACGTAGTACCTTTGAGGACAAAGAAAACGTAAACGAAAAATAATTAAGACACAGCCTTTATTAAGGGTTAACGTTCCTTGTAGGGCGCGCTAATGAGTTGTCAACGGCAGGGAAATGTCCTTAGACGTTAACGTCAAACGTGAGCATTGAAACTTGGTAATAGAATTCGTCCTTCGAGGAAACAGGAAAATAATGCTCCTCTTCTCAAGATGTTTATCCTCGCATATCCTTGATCGATAATAAAGCCTTGAAGGCATATTGACGATAAATACATGAGTCGTCGACACTACGCTACGCTACGAGAAGAAGGGATTTTTAATTTCATTATTTCTGAGCCAATAACTTTGCGGGCCCCATTTACTAAGGCGCACGCCTTGCGGTTGACGGTAACTTATCCCACAGCGTTTTAACATCAAAACTTTTTATCAAAAGTGATAAAAAGAAAACGTCGCATAATATCGCGTAAGTAATATCTAATCGATACATTACTTTTGTTAAATATTCTAGATACGTACACAACAGTATTGTAATAAATGTTTCTAAAGACGAATGAATCACTTTTACAGATTGGTTTTTGACTAATAAACAATGTTGAATCGAAAGCTGTGTTTTTATTGGACAGACGGGTCGGTCGCCGCCTGGTGGCTATATTATGACTAATTACTTTCGCTCAATTTGCATTATAAGGATGTGCCTACATAGGCAAACTTATTTACCCGTGTGACGTCACTTGTAACGGAATAATGTATTATAATCAATGAGGTTGACTAATCCACGGAGTGACTGTTTTCCACTATCATAGATAATAACACTGGCGGACATCTTGAACATCTTGAACATTTTCTGGCGATGTGATTCAAATACTTCAACAATTTCTTTTCGCGTTAGAAAAAATATTATAGCAAAAAATCTGATGTGGCCAGGCACATGACTTTATCATACAATATATAAAATTAATAGTTTAGCCGCATGAGATTCTATTTGATCGAGATCGGCTATGTCTGCATTAAAATAAATCTAGTAGAACTAGACAGATATATACTAGGACCTACAAGAAGTAAAAGCAGGAGTACAGGAGTAGGAATTATCTATCGACTATACAGAGTGAGTCATTAGACTCGCGGTGGTAGATATAGCATTTGTGTTTAGAGAAGGAAAAAATAATTATTAGAAACAATGTTTCTTTGGCCTTTCATTCATTTTCAAAAACGTAAAAAAAAAACAACTCATTTGTACTGGGTGCCTGCGCTTAGGCGTGGCAGAAAAAAAATTACTTTTTTTAAACGGAATGCCTGTATATTATAATATATTACGATTGCGAAGAAAATTGACGTAAAACTAATATTTTCTGCGATATTATATGGTTTATTAAAAAACTGCGGTTGCAGGCCGTTTTTGAAAACTACGTAATAACGACATTTTTGCAGATATTTTCTTATAAGTGAAGTATCGCATATACCAATTTCTACCGGCTTTATCAATATCGTGCTTTGATATTACATATTACCCTGTACCATTTTGTTCCCTTTTACATGCATTTTGCTATAAATGTCGGTAAGTTTAAAAATGTCATTTTGTTATGAAGATGGATTTAAATAGCACAGTTTTATAGGGTTTTATAAAAGTCAAAGGTACTAAAATTTTCTTAACAACCATTTATAAGAACTTTCCGTGCCATTTAACAAGAAAAACTATATGAAGAATATTGTTACGTAGCTCTTGATTGGGATGGTCCAGGCCAGGGTGGATGTAAATAAAACTCACACTGGTGTTTTACATACTGTATATTGTCGACAAGACCGTCTAAGGAAACAGCTGAGAAGGCAGGCCACTGCCTTCTCGTATGGGTGTCGGATGTCACACTCGTGAATACAGACAAATAACGATTATCCTTGATACTCTGCTATGCTTCTACTTATATCAATTGTCCAAATACGTCACTCCCATTACCAGAACCCGTACTTGGGAATTGCAAGTATTGAGCAATTCGGGTCATTGGCTTTGTTCTTTTATAACTCTATTCGAACATAATGATAAACTCGTTTTAATTTACTTCGTAACAACCCTCCACGCCAATAACTGCTCGTCCCAGAGCAATGCCATAATTTGAACAAAATCTATAGCCACTGAGCGGAGCAACAAAAACGCCAACAAAAAAATTGTTTTATTGGACATACAAAACAAGTCAAACGAGAAAAAACACACAAAAAAATTCAAAAATTGCTTTACATACAAAAAACAAAAAAAAAATCACCCTACAAAACACAAACAAATAAAATCAACACGCCCAAAATTACAAATTCGTCGTGCTGGTATCGTATGCGGTTGCCACACTCTCATTCACCGGATTGACTATTGGATCCTCCCACCATCTGCCTTGTTCTAGGATTGCGATGATCATCTACCTAAGGGACACCCAGACTCTCTTATGCTAGTACAGCGGTGCGTCACGTGTCGGCAGCTTTTTGCAGACGACCATCCATCCGTATTTGAGATCCAATTTTTTCGCCATTGTATGTGACTTGTTCCATTCTTATACATCTGCCCTGGTTGTCGGATCCTCCCACCATCTTCCTTCTTCTAGGATAGCGATGGTCATCTACCTAAGGGACATCTGTAAAGACGACTTCGACCGTGTACACAGACTCTCCTATGCTTGTACAGCGGTGCGTCACGTGTCGGCAGCTTTTTGTAGATGACCATCCATCCGCTTTGTTTGTGGGATCTATTTTCATTCCTCCTCTCTTCGAGAACCAGGGACAGAACACTGCTTCCATCGTAGTGAGAATGGGCAATCTCATATTTTTCACACGTCAGCGTCATCTTCTTATCAAACATTTAAACTATAATAATACTATAAATGTACAAATACTAACTTCTGCTTCTTTTTTTTTCCAATCAGCATGTGCGAATGTCCGTCTACTTGAGCGGGAAATTCCAGAGAATGTCTCCTTGGGGGCGGGGTGGAGAAATTTTACTGGAATCTGCAGCTGGACCCATCATAATTTTCTTCTTACTCAATTCTACGCTCGCTTCATTGTAATGATTCCTCTTCCTTCCTTTCTTCTCTTACTGCTCTTGTTGCTTGCCACCCTGACCTAAATGAGCCGTTGTTGTTCTCCCTTGGGATCATTTTGCGCCTCCACCATGTTACGTAGCTCTTTATAGGGAACTGGTCTAGGCCAGGGTGGATGTAAATAAAACTCACACTGGTGTTTTACATACTGTATATTGTCGACAAGACCGTCTAAGGAAACAGCTGAGAAGGCAGGCCACTGAGAAGGCAGGCCACTGCCTTCTCGTATGGGTGTCGGATGTCACACTCGTGAATACAGACAAATAACGATTATCCTTGATACTCTGCTATGCTTCTACTTATATCAATTGTCCAAATACGTCACTCCCATTAATTAGGTTACCAAACGTCGAGGTTGTTCACTTGATTTTTGTGCAAACGCGGCGTCTGGAACCCGTACTTGGGAATTGCAAGTATTGAGCAATTCGGGTCATGGGCTTTGTTCTTTTATAACTCTATTCGAACATAATGATAAACTCGTTTTAATTTACTTCGTAACAATATAACCTTGGCTACGTGCTAGAAACACCGTGTATAGCGTTTTAAATTACTTTTGGACCATCATCTCCCTATTATCACAGTTGAGTATTATAAAACACGAATGTTTTATGTAGACTGATGTATTTAGAGGATATTAAACACTATCGATTTCGGTCATTAAATGACGATCTTCAGGCGTATAACCGTCAATGTGTAAAACTAATGATAGGGAGACATAAATAAAGGCCAGCAAATGGTGCAAGAAAAAAAATATCAAAAAATGTACACAGGTATGTGTGTCCGTATCACTTATTACAATAAGTGATACATTACATAGTCATAATTTATTAAGAATTTCCTCTACTTTAATTTATTATTTAATTATTTTGACGAAATCCCAGAAATGGCGGCTTATTTGCAAAATCTTTCAAAAATGCTAAGACTAAACCTCCAGTTCCGTTGGATCCTTTTCAACAGAAAGCTTTTCAGTTCTAAGTTTGGTCATGAAACTTCTAAATATGAAGTTTCGTCCCGATAACTTTAGTAGTTTCTCCGGAATCGTCGCCACAAAAAGACGGGTACACACAGACACACATACACACACACACACAGACATTTTTTTGTACCTTGGTCAAAAATGTTCAGGGGACCCAAAAAGACATATTTCTGCTAAAATCTCGAAGCCTTTTTTTTTGGCACGATTACAATACTTTACATACTACGTATGATAAAGTAAATAAAAAGTACAGCTATCTAGTACCATCTACTCCAATCTTGATTTGTTTAAAGTTATCTTCCATTAAATACGTAGTATGCAAAAGTGTCATTGGATTCCTCGAAATATCATAAAAATCTAAACAAAGTCGGTACTTATGGACGGCAAGTTATAAAAGTGCATTTAAAAATTGCATTATTCATAGAATCACACTACTCAACTGTCCGTAGTGGATGTGTTCGAATTTAATGCAAGTTTATCATTAAACAAATCCAATTATGTGAAACTGTAAAACAAACACAGCACTGGCAAATAGTTAAGGGAATATCCGTGTTATTTTTAATGAGTAAGTATCAGATTTCAAGGTACACACCAGTCACACTGCATGTACTGCAAACAAACATCATCAATATTTAAATTCAGTATTAGTCCACGTATTATTAGGTTATAGCAGTGAGCTTTGTGCTGCATTATTTTCCTTCAAATAGCTGCTCAAATAGCTTGCTCTGTAATAGCAGATTTAAGTAAATTATATATTTGAACGTTAATTTCGCGACTACATGACGACAAAACTGCCAAAATGTAACGTGTGAGATTTTATATTCAGTGGCAATGATTTTACAACCAAATTGGTGGATTAACAATTTCTCACTTTGGCTCAATTTTCCACAGTTAAATTAATCAATTGATAAACCACAGACATAGCAATTTGCAAAACGTCAAAGTCAAATTACTGTACTTTATGTATTATGTAAAGCAATATGTCTTTGTTTCATGCGTCGGTGTACGTGTACAGTACATAGATAGTTTGCTGAAAATTGTGTTGTATTGTAAAATTTTTGAATGTATACGCAAGGCAGCTTGATTATTTATTTGCTCTGCTATCTTGACGTATTGATAAGCTCATAAATAATATTATAATAGATTACACTTATCAATATAACCGTGGAATTCAATATGGATTTTATCGTATAAATGCATAAAACTAAAGATACTCATTGTAAAATAATTCAAGCGAACAAGCTTAGGTATGATGGAATTGTCGGATTAGGTCGCTTTTATAAATATTAAAATTCTCCGGGAAAGAAAGCTTCCTTGGTCTTTTGTCACTGCTTTCTCATTTTAATTTGTGCCAAGTGCTCCCCTGTAGCACTTTATAGGTCTGACTTTCTATCCATTCTAGCGTCAAAAAAGTTTTTCGTACTCGAAATAGAAACCTTAAAGAGTTCTATTACCCACGGGAGTTATTGGAGTTAACAATTAACACAATTATAAGATTTGAAGCCATTATAAAAGCCATAAGGTGTGATTTATCTGCAAGTAACTGGAAGGTATACAAAGTACAGAAAGTAAGTTAATTTGCTTCTTGTTTTATGTTAATTTCTATGAATTGATCTATATAACTTTTAAATACAATAGTAATTTTCAAGAATTGTTCTGTAATAACTTTAAAATAACTTAAATTTAATATAACACAGTATTAAATAAAAAGTTTCATGTTTGAAATTGATTGTGAGAGATACGAACCTCATAACCACTTGAGAACCTCTAAGCCTGGAAACCTGCTAAAGTTCCTAAGCTGAGAATTTTATTTTCAATCACGAAATCTTGAAAGTGCGCACACTTCCGGCGAAGTAACAGCATTAAAGGCACTATTTCCTAGTGCGGCGGATTGCAGTTTTGATATAAGAAACTTTGTTTTGTGTAACAATCTACTCCAAGACATAATACCAACTATGTTTATAATTTAAGGTCCATAAAGGAAACTATATTCCTACACATAAAGGTATATGTATAAATATTATTAATATTCAACCTTGTAAGATACTCTCAACATGAAATTACTCGATGTTCTTTGATAATTCAATACATTTTTATTTCTTAAGTGACTACATGTTATAAATTTAATATTAATCACGATTCTAAATTATTGCCTCTGTAAATAGTGTAATTAAAATTGGTTATTATTTTAACAGTTTGGTGTACGATTTATATTTTAAATAGAAAAACAAAACAATGTTTATTTCAAAATAATCATTTACACCTAAATAAATATGTTTAACAGGTGTAACAAAGTAACCATTACATTTGGATGCACAAATATGACATGAAAATATTCATAAATAATATTATGTACATATTTAGCAAAATAATACTTAATAAATAAATATATTTTACACAGACAATAGTATCACTGATTTGAATTTATGAAAATTTGCTGAAATAGATTAATATAACACAGTATATGCCAGTATATGCCCGATTTTTATTATTTCTTCTGGAAATAATAACATCATTCAATAATCTGAAAAAGAAATAGAACTGCTGATAATACTATGGCAACCAACATGATGTTTTTGGTGAAAGGTTCAGACGTCCTATAAAGTAACGAAATAAGTTGTAGAGGTTATGAAGTACTCTGAATATCTGAATTTTTGTAGAAAATACACAATTTCGATTACCTAAAATGTTGTATTGCCAATACTACCCGAAGCTCTGTTAAATCTGTATTTTACAAGGCAGGCCGAATATGCCACAATCCCACACACAGAGAAATGGTTAGGTATCTACTGTGACGAAAACAATTGTTTGGTTTGAGTAAGTCGTTGTTTTGAAAATAATGTGAAGGATACCGATAGATGGCGCTTTAGTTTCTCGTCGTAAGAGAGGTCTCCTAAAGGGTATATAACCGCATACATGTCTATGCAGCATCAGTGATTGTGCTATTATTCCGTCAATATAACTGACGTAGAAATGTCCAACAGCTCTGATATTGATGGAAAGAGACTAAGATGGGACACCGGGTGTCTTCTCTGGTTGGAAAATAACCAAGAATGATCGAAACAGAGATTACGCCCATCGGCGTACCAAAATCGTTTCGTTCTGCGCATCTACGTCACACCAGAATTGCTGTCAAAACTAAGTGTCAAAGTGACATATATTTTGTCAACGAACATATGACAGAGATGTCAACATTGATGTGAAATATTAAACAGTGTTTAGTTAGGTTATATGAAAAAACTCGGTGAAAGCAATTGGGGAACGAAATTGTAATAATCTCATCGTCAACAGGATGATGATTTATAGGGCAAGTGTGGATAAAATGATTACTAATCTTTACTAGCGATCTAATTTACCATTTGGCCACACTTGTAAAATGCTCCAGGCAAATGACGCTGCTCTTGTAATTGAAATTCTTTCTTCGCCGGCAGAGACTTATCCATTTTTTTTAAAAACGTCGGCATCGGACGGAAGTGAAAAAAAAACTGAATTTTCATGGTTAGTTTTCATTTCTCTTTGAACAACCCGCCACAGCACATTTCATTTACGATATTTTTAATTTTTTTTTCAAAGTGGAAATGTATTTGGTTATGTGTCAAGGTGTTGTCAAAGTAATTTGTATTTTGCTATGATTCGTATGTCGTCAAGGTGTTATCAATGTTTGGTCTAGTGTGACGTCACAGCAATCAGCTGATTGTCAAACTCGCTCAAAATTGAATGACAACCTGCGCAATGCGTAATCTTGTATTCTATCATTCTTGGAAAATAACAATATTCTTTTTCGATGCGTTAATTGCATTCCATGTAAAATATTATTGTTTCATAATAACATGTTCATATTTAAAAGAAGTAGGTGAATGTTTAATCTAAGAATGCGATCTGATTGACCTGACTTCCCAACCTATTAATTTAAAGGAACAAATTCGTCAAATAAATATAGTATCCATTTAAAATTGTACACTCTTGAAGTAAGACAACCGGTAAAAACAACCGTTTTCTTCTATGAACGATATATATTCTTGCGTATATATAAAACGACCGTTGTTTTGGATTAACAAAGGTTTCTTTGAATTGAGACGTTTCGTTGTGTGGCACATGACAAGATTTTAAAAGTTCTGCAATCTGCTTTACATCAACAAAAAATTGATTTAAACGGAAAAAAGCGGCTGGTAAACACAAAATTGGCAATTTTGTGAATATTTGATTGATGTGAAACAAAAAGTAAGGTAATGAATGGCTTATTTTATGGTATAAAATAGTGGAAGTTAAATACTCAATGCCACCATATTTTTTATTTTTAAAATCAAAGATGTTCAAATGGAATGAGAAAATTGTTGAGTTGAGGGTTGTGGACCTTGAGAAAATTTTTATTGAATCAGATAGTACTAAAAAATTTCAGCTACTGACTAAAGGGTAACTTTGATACCCTTTCAAAGTTTTTACGGTGTTCAGTCGATATAAATTCACAAAAATAGCTAAAATAATTTATAACCCTTTTTAACTGTTTCGAGCACTATACTTGCTTTCGTATCGAGGTTGATATTCAGCCCAAAGGAATCTATTAAAAACGTCTATGCACTTTCCATTCACAAAATCTACTGCACTGATTTATCAGTGCAGTAGGTATTCAATTGCCTCCTTTTCGAAAATTATCTGATGTAATAATTTTAACATCTTTTCATTAAGAAAAACATCCTTTTTCTTGCTTTAAGTATTAACATAAAACACTCAATAAACTTTTGAGTGCAGCTGAATGTACTGATAAAAGCAGGATGAAACACAAATGATTATACTGGACAAGAACAAAATTATATAACACAAATCACAACTGATTATAGCATGCTCTGTTTCGGTAGAATATAATCCGAAAGCAGATAATGCAAATAAATTCTAACTTTTGAGAAAATCAGAATAAAACACTTCAGTACAAATTTTGTAACTTTGGCAGAAATAGCATTTTTTTTTATGTTAACAAGAAAACCACTGTAATTGTTTTCCTGTTCATGAACAAAAAAAAATTAAAAATATACAGGGTGTTTCTTAATAACATGCTAATATTGAAAGGGTCCATTTTGAGAAAGAAAATTCATATAAACATGTCCTAAAGGTCTTAACTTTTGAACTATAGGGTGTTAAGAAAAAAATCTGTATTGTTAATTTTGATGACTTAAACACGTGACAACTAGACTAGGTAGACAGCTGTCAAAACTGTTTTGTTTACAAAAAAATCTGCTTCTTACCTACTAGATACGTTTTAATCCTTGATAATAACAAATTTCATAATAACATGCAAATGAAGGAATTTTACTTTTTTATGTGAAAACCGTACGTCAAACGAAAAAGTCACGAGACCAGATTTGCTCAGAAAGGAATGAGGATTTCCAAAATAATTTTACTTTCAGAAAAAGCAATGGTGTATCTCTTTTCTCTTTAAAATTATTCAGTGCAAATCCCGCACGAACGCGACAGGCAAAAATTAAAAAAAATAAGTTGTACAGCAGAAAATGCCTTTTAATGCATAGAAGATGCGTACTTCGTTTCACAAGAAATCTAGGGTCAAAGTTATCATAATGTTTATCATAAAGTTTTCTTCTTAAAACTTTAGCACCCTGTAGTTCAAAAGCTAAGACCTTTAGGACATATGTTCATATGAGTTTCTTCCTCAAAATAGACACAAAATTAATCTCCTTAAATATTAGCATGTTATTAAGAAAAATCCTGTTTATATTATATACAAGTTTATACCTGCCACGCTTCCTTAAGGGTGTTACAAATGTTGTGACAAAGTGAATATACCCTACCACAGTAAATGTGAGAGGTATAAAAATATAGGGGAATTTGTCACAACAGAAAAATAGAAGAAAAAACAACAAAATTATCTTTACACGAATTGGAACAAACAACATACACATTCTGAAATTATGTAACAAGTACACGTTAAGTTTTTCTAATGAAACTGAAAGTTTCTTCTTCAATCGGTTTATCTGTTAATTTCTGGTCATTATCCTGAGGTTAAATGATTGCTGTTATTAAAAGGAATAGTCTGATACACTCAATTAAATTTCAACCTTTGTAATTTCTAAGGTTTACTTGATTTTTATGTGTCTTTTACACAAATTTAGTCCGATATTGGAGAGAACAAAAAAAACCAAATATTGAGAAATGACATGGCTTTGTAGCAGATTGCTTGAGAGCTTTTCCAAGTTCCTTAGTTAGTCCATAGCTTGTCAAAAAGCAGACCAAAAACATCATTTTGCTTCTCTCGGTGTAATCAGACGTAATATTTTTTGTTTCAAAATTACTATGGTTAGTAATAATCTTGACAAATTTCTTGAAAATGATCAACGAATTACAAAGAATGAAAGAGTACAATCTGAAAAAAAAAGCAAAACTACAATTTGACGTATGAAAAAATGTTTGGCAATTATTTTTGTACAGATATCGTTTCTGCTATTTTTGGCAAGTTCATTGAATATTTGGGGTCCTTTCGATCATCCATATTAATTATTCCAAAACTTCTGCAAGAATCAGAAGGATGAGAGAAGCTGGATGTAGTCCACTAAATAACACCCTGACAAACGGATTATTTTTGGAACCTTCGACTCTATAAAAAGATCCGTGAAAATATCTCTACTAAAAAACTCAATCAATATCGGTTATATTCATTCTATATCCTTCGCCAAGTTGACAGCAATATGATAAAGAGTCTCCAGTCGCCCCCACTCAGGATACCTTTTATTAAATGCGCTGCAAAGTTAGTAAATCTTTTATTTAATCCCGAAGGCCTTTCGGTGAATTTGCCGTGTTCGTCTTCTTATACAGACCCCTTCAACTCGACCCGCTATATAAAGTTCCGTATGAAATATGGCCCGAAGTTATGAATTCCGTTTGGTCGCACCCAAATTCTGAACGCAAAATTGATTTGAGGTTAACTCCGCCTAAATACTAGGCTTACGTATTCCACCGCGGTAATCAACCCGGAACGGCGAAAGTGATTTAACCCGGGAAAAGACCGGTATACACCGAGCAAGGTATTAGCGTAGGAATTTGACCGGAAATGGTTTTGGTATCTCGGCATTTTAGTTTGTTCTAATTTTTAAGTGTAGATTATGGAATTTGTTTTGAGAGTTATAAAATCAAATGATATTGCGATAGTCAAACTGCAGTTTGCAAGCTTGAATTGGTTTAATTGTTGCTTTAATAGATAATGATATGCGATAATAAGATAATACAATTTTGGTTAAACCTTTTTTCTTTCTTTTTTTAGGTAGAATTTTAGGTAATATTCCAAAAAACATTTCGTTACATTCTAGGAGGATGTATCTTCCTAAATGGTCAAGTTTTAACTGCACGCTATTGTCGTTCTTATTACAAAAGATGTTGCATATCCAAATACAACAAATAATAAATACATTCTTGATATTTTGGACATTCCATGATTTTATTTAATTTTCTTTATAATGATACCTGCCTAAAAATTATTTAAAAATTTTTAATACTATACAAAATATTCCAAATTGTATAACAGTCTCAGAACTTTAGGTATGGTAAAAGAGAGCACCTTAACATACTTGATCACTTGAAATTTGTTTGCTCACATATACAGTGTGTATCAGCCAAATGGAATAAATTCGATAATAAATAAATGGGGGCGTGTTTGAAAAAACGCTCGGACACGTCGATTTGTATTTGTGGTTGCGCATTTTTTTTTCAGTAAAAACTGTTTATACAGGATGTCTCGTGTAACAATGGCCAATACTAACTTTATTTAAGGCTAGGATGTTGCCAAGAAGTTCGCGGCGAGCATTTTGAACATTTCCTACATTAGCATTCACTTTTTTGTGTGTTTTATGTTATCAAGAAATAAACAGTATTATTTATTAGTTTTTTTTTTCTATCGAATTTCTTTAATCAAATAATTTTACTTTTTTATGTTAATTTTGGAAATAAATCTGGAACAGTTGAAGATAGGTATAGGACATTGTACATAAAATATGTCTAGAATTTACAGAGGAATCAAAAAATTGAATAATATACAGGGTGTTCCATTTAAAATAAGAAAGTTAGTATTGGCCACTGTTACACGAGACACTCTGTATAAAAAAGTTTTTACTGAAAACAGTGCGCAACTAAAAATACAAATCGACGTGTCCGAGCGTTTTTTCAATCACGCCCCTATTTATTTATTATCGAATTTATTCCATTTGGCAGATACACACTGTATGAGGCACAATTATAATAATTGAGTAAAGAAATAAGTAAGTGTAAGTGATCAAGTATCTGCAAGTGATCATGAACCCCTCTAACATTTAATTTTATATTAAGAATTATCTAAAGTATTTGCGTAGATGTACACATCTTCATGAATGATTGATAAATTTGAAAAAAAAAACAAAATGTCATATTTCATGCAATTTTCCCTTTCAAAGTGGCACTTCCAACCATATGATGTTGGCACACCGGATTAATATGATAGAACATAATGTACTTCTATAATTTACAAAAAAAAATATCATTTAGGTATCGTGTGAGAGTGCCGACACACCCGTTGTTAATTAATAGTATCCTAATTAAACACATTTCGGCCTTTTTTGTTTGGCAGAAAGAAAGCAAGTAATAAATTAATTATCTAAATGTATTTTTTGTTTAATTTCGTTGTACTAGACCCAACACGTGACACAACATAGCGCGCCCGTTCCTTGGATTAAGAATTTGATGCGAATATTCTAAAAACATAAAAAAATGCAGAGGTTTGGTACTTGACAGTCTAGATATTAATTATTCAGTTTTTAAGCCATGGACTACACCTACATCTTATATTATTCTTACGTAATCCTTTCTTTATCATGTATATATATGCTCCGTCTTTAATATGGTGTATAATTTGTTCTGCAAAGATTGATAGATTTGGAGATATTGCGGCAAACATGAGATGACAACATTCCGTAAAAATTTTTTCCTCATTTAAATCATGCTTTAAAACGTCATTAAACATGCTTTTTACTTTATCATACGCAGTATGTAAAGTATTGTAATCGTGCCAAAAAGAATTTTTGAGATTTTAGCGGAAATATGTCATTTTTGACCAAGGTACAAAAAAATGTCTGTGTGTGTGTGTGTGTGTATGTGTGTGTGTACCCGTTTTTGTGGCGACGATTCCGGAGAAACTACTAAAGATATCGGGACGAAACTTCATATTTAGAAGTTTCATAACCAAACTTAGAGCTGAAAAGCTTTCTGTTGAAGAGGGTCCAAAGCAACTGGAGGTTTAGTCTTAGCATTTTTGAAAGATTTTGCAAATAAGCCGCAATTTCTGGAATTTCGTCGAAATAGTTAAATAATAAATTAAAGATCAGATTCTGAATAATTTATCACCATGACATTTTTTGGTACAATCAATAGTTTAGCTGCATGAGCAAATTCTATTTCTATTATAGTAAACTAATATACTAATATACATAGTATCATTATTAATACATATCATATATTTATTAATATTCATTAATACATATCATATCACACATATTTCATCCTAATATCCTGCATTAGGATGAAATTTTGACCGACGCCATATGCAGCAGGCACGCACCACATGGTCCTCCAAGATGTTTCGATGTAATTCTTGGCATTTTGTCTACCAGGAACCACAACAAGATCAGTTCTGTTGTCTATACTGATTCCAGCCAAAACCATCACAGATCCACGACCAAAAACTATCCACTTCCTGTACAGTAGCGGCTGCGTAATGTTCACCAGGACGTCTATATACACGTACTCGACCGTCACAACGAGTTAAACGAAATCTGGACTCGTTTGTAAACAGTACAGACGTCCAGTTACGAAGTTGCTAATCTCTGTGATTCAGAGCAAACCTCATTCGCGCTGCTTTGTGATGCTGCGGAAGGCGTGGTGCGCGAACAGGTCTTCTTGGTGCCAAATTCGCTTCTTTTAATCTGTTTCTAACAGTTTGATCAGAGATTTTTATTTCATGTGCTCGTCTTAGGTCGTTTAGGAGGTCTCGTGCTGTGGCAGTACGCTGACGTAGGGAGGAAAGGACAAGAAATCGGTCTTGATTTTGAGTAGTTTTTCGATTTCGACCTTATCCAGCTCTTCTAACATATTGGCCGGTCTCCCGAAACCGATTCCATAAACGCTGAATAACAGAAGGTGAAACTAGAAGGTCTCTGCTAACATGTCGAATAGAGTGACCATGCTGAATAAGGGCGACAGCACGAGCAACTTGCACTTCACTAAGATGCCTCATTTTACTTCTAATGACGTTTTTAATCAACAAAAATTGACAAATGAATTCAAATATCTTTCATACGTGAATTCAAAATATACTTGACATTTTTTTCATTTTATTTTGCGTTATTAATTTAAATTTTTAAGTGAAACTTAGAAATACCTAAGAAGTTGTAACATTGTTTTTGTAATTTTCTTTAGTTAAATATATGCCCTTAAAGAATACCAAATTTGATTTACCTAGAACTATTATTTAAAAAGTTACAGGTTTCGAAATATATGTTCCACTAATTTTTTAGAGCAGTGTGATACGAAAATTAATTGTACATCATATTTTTGTTCTAAAATTCGAAAAAGCTAGTTAGAAGGCGCTGCGTAGATATTGAAACATTAAAAATTTCCGGATTAACAAATTTTTTTTAGACAAATTAATTACTTATGTTGAAAAGAGTCAAAAGAGTTGAATAAAACATGATATTATCTGGTTTATTCTGGTTTGTGAGTCAAAGGCGGAAACTTGTACAATAATTGTCTAAAATCGTGTTAAAAAGAAATCGTTTCGAGAAATATGTGTTTAAATCTTATAAGTGGAGCGACTTTCCCGACGTTTTGATCTTGTCCACTTATGTTTTATCGATATCACCTAAACTATTACGCTTAACAAAACAAATTATATACCATGTTAAAAAGGAGGAATGTCAGTACTCTACAAACGCAGAATTACTTGGAGATATTGAAAGATGTAGGTACGAGAGGAGTTTAAAAAAATCATTTAAAATATCGAACAAGTGGCCGCTTGATTTTAGGCTGTGGAATCATTAATTCTTTGAATTTGTTTCTGAAATTGCTACAGTGTCTTCTTTAAATGTTGTGCAATAAATATACATAATAAAAAAGCATTTTTCGCAGTTCAACACCAACTAAACGACCAATTTCCTGGAATTGATTCAGTTCCAGTTCCACCAAGACAAACCGGACAAAATCACAGCAGGCAAAATAAAAAAAAAGTACTCTCAATTAAGGAATAGATAGACGGAGGGTGGCAACAGTTTATAAACGTTAATTGAGAGTTATTAAAATCAAACGCGAAAGAATATTAAAAATTTTGTCGTCACTTTGTACTAATTACCTACCCTTCGACTTAATTTACTTCTTTTTTGCACGCTCTCCTGCCGGGGTGGTATTGATAAACGAATTACACGGAATGTTTTCATCGTTCCCTCGTCTTTTTCATTCCTTCCAGGTAAACGAGTCTTAGAAAGTTTAATCTGCCGTTACTGTACCAGCCAAGCACCGAGTAAGGGGGGAACGATGAATCGCCCCGTCTCGCAACCCCCCATCTTATCTTTTATTCGTCGGCATTAAATGAAGCGGCGCTGCGAGGATTAGAGCGCAAACGGCGTACCAACCACCTCCTTCCTAACTTGTCCGATTGTAATTTATTAAATGAAATAATTCTGTTGCTACTCCGAGACTGTATACAGTTGGAAACTCGTAATACGTGTGATAAATAGTCTTTTAATGCCGAAGATTTGTCGGTGATGTTTAGTGGGATAATGCTTGATACGCCTTTAGTGGGATAAATTGCGTATTAGATAGTAATTTTGAATTTGAAATTAATGGTCGATGCGCCGGGAGAGTTTCAATGATTACTCATTGTTTTAATAATTATTGTATCGTCTACAATATAGAATATTAACAAAAGGTATAGTTGATATTTGAATTATCCTGTATGATAGATTAAGGATTAAGTTTGTACAGATACTACAATTGCAACATCGTTACCGTTTTTCGGTAAAATGCAAAAACCCGCAAACGTGTGCAGGTTAGCACGCCATAAAATATTGAAACCCAACAGTTTCGGGATCCCAAAAGGACAAATGTATTGCATTTATTTTCCTTAATATACATATTTTCGTCTAATTTCACTGTACTATTACACCAAAACATAAAATAAAGTCTATAATACTGCTGAATCATTTCTACATAATATGTAAGACTTTAGTAATTATATTCTCGACTTTTCTGTGGAAAATGGTACTTGATGTTTGCAGTTTTAAATTAACGCTCGCCTGTTTGTTTTTCTTTCCTAAACGTACGCAAAAGAAATATTTAATTTTTGTCTGGTGTAATTATTTTTTTTTTGTAATAAAGGCTGAAAAACAAAGTTTTCATGCGGATCTCAGTCAACAAATCATAGCACGCCAACGCGGTCAGTCTGCGTTCATATCGTTATATTTTTCTTAATATGACTACTAAAATAGAAGGATAAGTGGTTTTCCAATGTTTAGGGAAAAAAATATTTTCCAAAAAATAATATATACAAGGATTGTGTAAATATAAAAACAAAAATTATGGATTAAACTCACAATGAAAACTTATGTCCAGTTTTCTCAATTTAAACTTAACTTTCAGTTTAAACTAAGGTTTAGGTTAATTTTGGGTTTCTCAGTATTGATTTAGTACAAACTTTACATTAAGTTAAACGATGCACATCCACGGTTTAAACCGTAAACTGAATATAGTCTAAAATAGTACGTTCAGGTTTGATGGGCTTATTTTTAATATTTTATCAATATAGAATTATGAAGTGATGACGACGATTACATCAACTATATATCTACTGCCCGAGAATTTGTCGACCTAAACCAAATAATTTTGAACTGTGAAGCTCAAAAAAAAAAAAAAAAAAAAAAAAACGAAAAACTTTGGGTTTTTAGTAGATTCAGGTACTTATATTCAAAGACTATAGTGAGATTAGTTTTCATTAGAAGATGAAATTGTTACTGAAACATCAGGGAAACAATGCAACCAGTTCTTTTTAAAATACATTGCACATTGTTGGTATAGCTCTTCTAGTTTTGTTTTGAAATGAGTGTTGTTTTTATGGACAAATAAAACTAGCTCATCTGTAACCCCTGGAAATGAAGAGTTGAAGTACATAACGAACTAAGTGCCAAAAACATTACTCGCAGATATATAAAAAATAGTGTGCAGCAAGATAGATGTTTTATAGAAAGCCATCGCTAATTTTTTGTGCATATTTAAACAGATTGTACATCACATGGTGGTGTTGTTCTTTGCCGAGGTCTTATATCGCAACTGCCATAATATTTATTTATACATAGTTTAAGCTAAGTTGATATTTGTAATAATAGGAAGTAAAACCTAGTAAAAATAAGTCACTTGACCAAGTATACTTGTAGTATACTGAAAGTATACTACAAGTATACTGAAAGTATTTAGTATACTGAAAGTATACTGAAAGCTATGCAAAATTTTATAGTTCTGCTCAATTTTATAGTCATTAATTTTCTAGCAAAATGCGTTTGTTTGCTATTTTGCAAATGTACTGAAAAACTGTTGTCTTCTGTGCAATCTTTCTTATCTAACGATGTTTATATAAAGTTTACATTGAAAATGACTTATTTTAGTAACTTCCTTCAGAAAAAGTAAGGACCAGAAATCAAAATCCACTCAACGTTTTCATTTTATTTTGAATTATTATTAAAAAAAGCAGAAACAAGCTTTGATATTTTTATTCACTAACTACTCAAGGTATCACCAGTATTGATACCAACAATATCGTACATTTTCTTTTTATTAAAAATCAAAATAAAATGTAATTCTAAAATAAAAAACAGAAATAACATGAACTTCTTTGTAATAATAAAATTACCAGAACACGCAAATAAATCGCCAGCCGTAAAAAAATTCAAACAAAACTTTTTTTGGCTTTAAACATGCTATCGTTTAAATATATTTTATTATGGAAATTTGATAACCTTTTCTTTTTCTCATAGAACATCCTGAATTTTTTTTTAATTGTAAGAGTTTTTTGTAGGAATCATTTTTTTTTTATAAAATGCATAATTTATTTATAAGTAACTACTGGCACTGACTAAAGGCACTTAGCGCGCTATTTACGAAAGTTAACTCATGCGAGATCGAGCGGTCAAGTTTGTTAGGCATTTCACGACATATTTTTACGTAGCCCGTTATTTACATTAAAGCCAGTGATATCCAGCCCACTTTAATGTAATAAAACCAATTTTTGAAGTTTGTCAACTAATTCCGAAATAATTCCTTTTACTGCTATTTTTAATAACAATATTATGTTTATACATACCGCTATAAATACCCACTTTGGGTAAATACCCGGGTATTTACCAGTGGTATTTACCCTTGATAATATATACCCGGGTATTTAACATCACTCCCAACAAGGCAGTTTTTGAGTTAGTTTTATTGAGTTCGGCATTTTCTTCTGAGTGTATTTGATATCACCCAAGCCATATGTTTATTGCAATGCGTATATGTTTTGATTATAAATATGTTCATAGAAAGAGAAAGTCCTAGTGTCATTAAAGTTACCGTAACCTTGCGACCAGTGCAATTATTGTCTCCTCTTCAATTACTGAATTTTATTTTCTTACATCGTTACTGTACTATATGATATTGGCTAAACGTGGATAAAAATTTTAGCATCTAAATACTGGTTGGTGTCGACCATAATAGAACCATAGGCTATGAGATCGATTTGTGTGGAAAATAGTGAGATTGTGAAATTTGCAGGCGTCGTATCCGAAAATCGGGTTCGTTGAGTCGGTTTGGCCGCTCGACGGAGACGTACGCGGAGCGAAATTAACATGCCCGTCCTGTGCACAGGTGAACGATCAAATAACTTAAGTAGCGCATAGAGTCGCTCGACCGTAATAACAAGGTGCCATCGTGGATATCGTACACATCTATTAGTAACACCTGAACTGCTATAAACAGCTTCCTGATCCAATTTAAATTTATTCGAGCGCCATCTATCCATCACGTCGCACCCACTGCAGACGTGTGTGACCACCAAGATGAAGACGACTCTGGGGGGTCCTTTGTCACTCATGCAATTCATCACCGTTGACATATTATAAATAAACTACCCACCGCAAAATAAGGGATTTTAGATAATGTATAGCATTATTGGTTGCTAAAATTTTAAAATTAGTGTAAAATGAGCAAGAATAATGATTTTTGTTGGAATTCTAAATGATTTGAAGTTTAACAAAGTGATATTATGTTTCTTTTATGTTTTTCTATTTCAAGCAGTTCTAGTAAATCTAATTTGTAGATTTTATTGCATTTTTGAAGTAGGATAGGTTCATTGTATTTTATACAATGACCGTCCGGTTCACCGACATTACAACAGCCTCGCAATAGGGTATTTGACTGTATTAAAAATATGGCATGTATTATAGTCATCTTAATAGATTACAGTTTAAAAACCAAAATTAAAATTGAATTTTATTCACGTCCTATCACGTGAATGAAAACGCTCTGTAATTGGGTCAGTCTCCAGTGACGTCATTCGTTAGTCCGCCTTAGAGCGCGTTCGGTTTGTCAGGGTATGGTATGGGGAGAGCAATGCTCAGATAACTTGGGTCGGCTGTCTCTCTCTTATATGCAGATAAACGCCGTATGACGTTAGTCCGCCTATTAAGCAGCGCGTCACTCTCACCGTAAAATAACGGGTTATCCGAACGCGCTTTTATGCTTCTCCCGTTTGAATTTAATAGCACGAAAGCGTCATGTAAGCATAACTTTGTAGGTTAGGATAGCCCTAACCTTCAGCTGTCAGATCAGATAATACCTTTCGAAAATACGATAGATAACTTATTCTAGTCAGTTTTACTTATGTCGAAGTAATCTTCACAACAGAAAACACTTGTATTGGCGGCTATTTATTTCATTTGGATTTCTACGGGCCAACCACTTTCTTCGCAGTTTCAAATCTTGCGGAACAGCTACAAATAGTTTATCCGGAGTTTTTCTTGACGTATCTCTGCATTGTGGATTTATACACCATTTATAACCCATTTTGATGTAGAAATTGTGAAAACAACACATCATACAACACAATTACCAAACGGGGACGATGCCGATGCTGACAGACCATATGGGCCGATTTGACATCTTGACATCACATCATCTTGACATCTTGACATCACTAACCGGTGACGTCACACAACAGAAAGTATCGTTTTGGCGGGACTTTTTGTGATTCAATTTTTAACGCTGATTTTTATGAAATATTGAGGAAATAATTACAAAAAATAATGCATTTACAATGTAGAGTGAAGGAATAAACACATTAAGAGGGTTTTCCAAAAATAGTCAAATACCCTATTAATCTACTCAGTCAATTGAGTAGACCCTAAACTAATCCATAACTAATTTTGGGGTTTTGAAATTTGGATGTGGTAAAAGGTGTTACTGCTCTTAAAATCAGGATAAATGTTCATTTTAGGTAAAATTCTGTTCAGTTTCGAAATGACGCTATTGTCAGTTCAGATGTCAATGTAAAACGGGTCCGAGGTGATTACGATTTGTTGTAAAATACGGTTGATATGTTTGAAAGGGAAAGAGTTGGTTGAAGCAAAGTTGCAAATTTAATTTAATTCATCGATTCTGGAGTGGTAATTGAAGGGATATTTTAAGCAACGATTGAAAAGAAAACGAAAGGTGGCCATGCGTTGGGAAAAGAATAAGATGAGTCATATGATTATGGTAGGTACTGCAGTGGGCTTTCTATACAGGGCGATCTCGGAAGATTGTGCCTCTGTGAATGAAGATATTTTAAATTTGATTGCACTCATATATACAGACCGCCGAGGCGAACATTTTAAAATTATTAGCGTACGATGTTCCATAAGGTAGTACCAACCCAAACTTGTTTTTTCTTTAAATGAAACAACCTATATTTCGGCAAAATTTGAATTCCTCGCAAAATTTTACGACAATGAAACACAATATTACCTACCCTAAACTTTATACTTTTTTGATAGAAAAATAGTTTTTTTTAATGAAATAGAATAGTTATCTCTGCAATTGTGTATTTTAGCACTGCACTTTTTTGTGCAGAACGGTGCGTAGAATTCAAAAAATTAATTAGATACATGGGGTTCCATTTGAAAAAATTAACTTTCTTACGAAAAACTATTTGCTATATTTTGTTGCAGATTATGACCACCCTGTATACAATTTGAATATGGTCGGTAGTCACGCTAATAGAACGCTTCTTACTTAATCATAATCTAAGCGTGCGAAATAAAACTAAAAACAGGTATTGAGAAATACAACTTTTCTTAGACTGCTGTTTTTCCATAAAAATGCCAATAAATCAAAAAGAATAAAGTTTAGGGTAGGTACCTACCTACTATTAATTGTCGTAAAATTTTGCGAGGAATTCAAAATTGTGCCGAAATATAGGTTGTTCCATTTAAGAAAACATAAGTTTGGTTGGTACTACACACTAAAAAAGAATTACTTGGCATGAATATATGTGCTTCAGGTTGAGTAAATGGTAAGATCCTTTATAAGGAATTAAATATAGTATTCTACCAAGACATAAATATATTCAAAGTTGATGATATGATGTGAAACGTCTTGGTGGAATCGTGCGTATATTCCAAGTGAATATATATTTCTGAATAAATATGTACATTTCAATTGAGCATTTGTTTTTTAGTGTGTACCTCATGAAACACCCTGTGGCCTGTATACACGCTAATAATTTTAAAATGTGCGCCTCGGCGTTCTGTATATATGACTGAAATCAGTTTTAAAATATCTTCATAAACAGAGGCACAATCTTCAATCTTTAATGAAGTTTAATGAGAATAAAAGATCGCATTGCAATAATCTAATCACAATATCATAAGACCCCATTTGGCGGATGGAGTTAGTTCTTCCTAGTTATTATTATTATTATTATTATTAAAAAAAATAATTATACCTAGCCTCTTTAGATTTTAGTTCAATTTCGATCTCACCAACAGTGATAGGTACCATTTTAGACCTTAGAGCTAATTCACATTTCTGTCGAGTACCAATACAAATGCAATCGATTTTGTTTGGATTAATGTTTAATCCATTAACTACAAACCATGAATGAATCTTATCTGGAATACTGTTTAATAACAATATTTGTTCAGTTACATTTTTGATATTTTATCGCTTTCACCTTTCCATCGTAAATTTGATGGAAGCGCTAACATGGTTCAATTGATTAAGGAACTCATGTGCCATGTCGCTAACCAGCAAAGATGAAGTTTTTTCCAAACAAAGATGATGTTTCGTCAAAACTTACAAGTATATCCTGGGCGTAAATGACAACTTTCAGGAAAATAAATCTTACATAATGAATCAACGAAACGTACTTCAACTTTCATCCTCTATCATATCCGAATAACCATTACGGCTTAGCAACCCATCTAAATGCATACGATGGCTGTGTTTTATATTCACAGATCCAATCGAGTTGGATTTCTCATCAGTCTTTGAAGTATAGAACACGATGACGCAGGCATTTAGTTCCCATGCTAGCGGTGCATTATTTACTCTACATGAGCGCAATATCTCAACATGCCACCCTACTTAACTACTTTAACAACTTGCCCTCTCTCGAAGAACTTCCATGTTTAATTCACGCCATCAAATTACCCGCTCAATTAGTAAATTGAATTCAATATTCAGTCGATACACATCTAAATTAATTATTATTTCAATCCGTAGTTAGAGTTACGTTGTGCAGACATGCAATTTTATTCTAACGAATCAATAGAAAGTGGAGGTTTAGTTATGTATGCATCATAGCCTTATTAATTAATTGTGATGGCACATTTCTATTATATAATCATCCTACTAACTTATAAATTTATTGATTTCTTCTTGATCTTAGAGCATTTATAAAAACAACACTAATAAAACAATATTTGTGGCGAAATTGAAAAAGGGATGGAAGAAATTTAACAACAGAGTTAAGCAACTGAGATCAGTCCAAAAGAGATACTGATAAATCTATAAGGTAAAGTGCTGTATTCCATCTAAAATGGATAGTTATTTGTGAAGTAATGGTAATATTTATTTTTGGGTGAAAATTGTAGCTTGCATTGCACTGATTATTTTTTGACGTTTCTTAAAACCAATGAAATCCTTCTTTATTTGTCATAAGGGTAAGTTTCAACCAATTATGTCATTATTATAGTGGGAATAAATCTCTTGTGATTATTCTCGGGAATAATCACTGTAGCTTTTATTTGCCTAGCAACTGTCAGATACTTGTCAAAATAATTACATAATTGTGTCAACGCGAAATAGGTGAAAGTCATCGGTTTAGAAACTACTTCGAAAAATACTCTAATAAGTAATCAGTCTATATGGAGACAATTTAAGACCTTCACCAAAGAAAGAAATTATATTCTGGATCAATCTACTACAACAGCTACTCTGGCATTGATTTTAAAAGATTGGGCTTATAACATGAAAAGAAAAGACGGAAATGATTATAAAGAAGCAGTAATAAAGACAATGTGGAATAAAACGGCAAAATTAGTTCAAGAACTTTACTTTAATAAGTATAACAGGTCCTTTGATCCTTTCCATGATATAGAATTCAGAAATGCTCGGAATGCAAGAGATGCAAAAAGAAAAATTTTACAAAAACATCCTGAAAAGCACAAACAAAGTTCTGTGGCACTTTCTAATACAGAATTGTTGCAAATTTTTAACTATGGGGACGAAGATACACCTTGTGGATTGCAAAGAAAGTTCTTTCACGTTGCATCGTATGAACTAGCTTGGAGGGGAGGAGAAGCTACGAAATGTTTAGTTCATTATTTTAAAAAAGAAACCGACATAAAAAGATTAAATACTGGCCGCATTGAATACAATCCCATCTTTACAAAAACTGCACAGGGTGGAGCACAAAGGTGCGCTAATAGTAAATGGTTGACTCCAAACATAAATAACCCAGATATTTGCCCTGTTCGTCTTTTTGAAAAACTAATGAGTAAACGTGAAGAAAATATTAAAACCGAACGCTTGTTTCTTACTCCAAATCCGGCTTGGCAAACTCATGGTTTTTGGTATAAAAACGTTCCTGTGGGAATAAATTCCATTTCAAAATGGATGAAAGAATCCGCAGAAAAAGTAGGTCTAGACACAGTTACTAAAAAAATAAATAACCATTCTGCCAGATCAAGTGCAGTAAGTAACCTTTCAAAAGCTGGTGTAGGAGAACAAGAACAAATCAAGGTCACTGGTCATAATTCTGCAAGTTCGATTAAACCATACTTACAATTGAACCAAGAACATCATTCAAATATAATAAATAATCTTAGAGAAAATACGCAGGAGGAAACACTTAATATAACAAGCAATTCCAAATCCTCAATAAATAATGAGTCTCGAAATATTTTTAATAATTGCGTTTTTCATTGTACTACTTAAATTGTTAATTGTTTTAATATATTCACAATGTGTCAACGATGTTTTCATATATTGTAAGTAATAATTAATTAAATTAAATTTTTCAATAATTTTATGATAGTTTTATTGATCTTTTTTATTGTAAAAATTTGTGAATCAAAAAATAATCTAATCAAATATAACTCGAGAGTTCCATCAATTAGAAAATAATTTGACAGATTTTGTTCAAACTTTGCAAAACCGCAATAGCCACTTCGTGACTATTGCCTGGCAACAAGTTTTCAAACAATCTGTCAAATTATTTTCAATTTATTCTCACTCTCTTGTTATATTATTACTGAAAATGGCAGCAAAAGTAAACTACGTAGTTAGCACCTTCGAATAGTTAGAGCGTGCATATTTTAATGAACGTCTGCTTCCTCTGCAAGAGGTAATTTCCACATGTGGGTATCAGCGTAGAAATGCATTACCCATTTATTCTAAATTAGCACTGCTTCAGGTTTATCTCAAAACTCTGCGTTCATAATGAAGTTAAACAGGATGAGTCATTAAATTTGCAGTGGTTGTTATTTCCGTTGTCGTAAGACTCTTAAGAGACATAAGGAAAAGTTCGCAGTTTCGCACAAAAGCTGTTTTTCATCTACGACCTAAAATTATTTCCATTTATATGTAAGTTTTGCAACTGCTGTTGTTAATGGATATATTATACCAGAATATCTAGAAATTATCTTTACAACATCTATAATACATAATTATTAGTTTGAAATTAGTTTGAAATTCTGAAACTGCCTACCTTGGTAGGTCTATTGTCAACAGCGACAATGTTATTAAGCATCTAATTTATCATTATTTTATATCTCATGCACAATAATTCTTAAATTAATAAAACGTATTTAGTTTCCACGAGAAAACAACAGAAAAGAATGCACAGAATAATTATTAAGATCTAATCTACTAATACCTATAAATCATAGAAAAGCATTATATCAACAGTACTCCCAAATTAAATTTATTGTGCGAAAGAACAAATCAAGACTTACCCAAAACGCAGTTGATTTGCGGAAAACAATTACACAATTAGCGACTAATTAGCGTTACGTAAATTAGAGGGCACTCTTCGGTACGTTGCGCACGTACTCGATGTAAGCACACTTTTAAATGGTTCAGTTTTCAGAGGTAATATTGGAATAAACAGGCTAAAGTGGCAAAAAATAGGTACGCATTTGCAGCGGGTTTTTGTATATTTTCCTGGTACGGGATCGTTCTCTCGATAATAACCTTGAGTTTATGATAACATTGATAACTGCACTAGGTTTCTAAGGAGTAAATAGTAGGTATCGAAAATATTTATTGCTTATTGGATATACTAAGTTTACATAGTACCTCACATGTAATAAATTTGTTGAATTTGATTTTCACAGTGGTCGATTTTGAGCTATTAAGGAACAAAATATTTGTTTTGTAAATTAATAGTCGGAAAAATAGTGAAAACAATCCCTGTTGTATGGGGATGTTTTGAGGGGGTCGAAACACATAATATTAGATATGCAAATACATACAGGAAAAATAATCAAAAAATCTAGTACTAATGATATGCTAAATATGCTTTTTTTCTGGGTTATATCACGTCATAATGGTTCACGAAAATAATTGTATTAAGCAGTGTTTATTTCCTGAATATACCGGCAGTCGTAATAACTGCATTCGGGAGTAGAATTTCGATCCGCAACCTAGATCGTGTGTGGTAGCATTGCGTAGATATTTTGCAATAAAACACAAATTTTGTTTGAAAAATTGTTTCTAAATAATGCGATTCACGAAAAACCCGTATCAGTTATCATAACAGCATACGCTGTGTTCATGACGAAAATTATTTGCAATTTTAAGCTCTTTTAGTCAGGCAGCTGTTCAAAACCTAACTTGTCTCCATAATTCGATATCATATGGTTTATTTCTTAAACCATATGATTGGGTGAGATTTCTTCCCAACGAAAGATATTTTATTTTAAAATATCTATCCAATGATACCACACACGACCTAGGTTTTAATTTGAAATTCTGAAACTGAGAGCCGTTATAACTAAAGTTACCTAAATTGAAAACTCAAGATTAAACCGCAAATTAAATTTTTGTTTACAAGTCAAGTAAACCTATGATTAATTAAACCGCGTAATGTCAGTATACCTTCCTATATTCCTCCAGTATTCCTCTTTAAACATTAACCTCAAAAATCTTTCCAAGTGCACAATTGTAATGATCTCGATAGACAAATTCTAATGAAAAATAATAGATATTATACCACATGATTGGGTGAGATTTCTTTCCCAACGAAAGATATTTTATTTTAAAATATCTATCCAATGATACCACACACGACCTAGGGTTTAATTTGAAATTCTGAAACTGAGAGCCGTTATAACTAGTTACCTAAATTGAAAACTGAAGATTAAACCGCAAATTAAATTTTTGTTCTAGTAAAGCTAAGATTAACTAAACCGCGTGATGTCAGTATACCTTTCTACCTAGTATACCTAGGTAGTATACCTTCTAGTATACCTTCTAGTATACCTTCCTCCAGTATTCCTCTTTAAACATTAACCTCAAAAATCTTTCCAACTGAACTATTGTAATGATCTCGAGAGACATATTCTGATGAAAAATAGTAGATATTATACACTGCTCAAAAAAATTAGGGGAACACTTTTCTCGAAACCGGTAAGTTTTTAAATAATAGTTCTAGACAAATCAAATTTGGTGTGCTTTAAGGGCATATATTTAACCTATTATTCTGTTATTCAGCGTTTATGGAATCGGTTTCGGGAGAGTGGCCAATATGTTAGAAGACTTGGACAAGGTCGAAATCGAAAAACTACTCAAAATCAAGACCAATTACTTGTCCTTTCCTCTCTACGTCAGCGTACTGCCACAGCACGAGACCTCCTAAACGACCTAAGACGAGCACATGGAATAGAAATTTCTGATCAAACTATTAGAAACAAATTAAAAGAAGTGAATTTGAAACCAACAAGACCTGTCCGCGCACCACGCCTTACGCAGCATCACAAAGTAGCGCGAATGAGGTTTGCTCTGGATCACAGAGATTGGCAACTTCGTCACTGGACGCCTGTAGGTACTGTTGACAAGTCCCTATTTCGTTTAACTCGTTGCGACGGTCGAGTACGTATATATAGACGTCCTGGTGAACGCTACTCAGCCGCTACTATACAGGAAGTGGATAGATTTGATCGTGGATCTGTGATGGTTTGGGCTGGAATCAGTATAGACACTGATCTTGTTGTGGTTCCAGGTAGACTAAATGCCATGAATTATATCGAAAACATCTTGGAGGACCATGTGGTGCCTGCTGCATATGGCGTCGGTCAAAGTTCCATCCTAATGCAGGACAATGCAAAGCCACATACCGCCGGCATCGGCACAAAACTTATTACAAGAACGTGGAATTCAGGTCATGGAATGGCCGGCGTTAGTACTGATGAAAGTCCTGACCTGAATCATATTGAACACGTGTGGGATCAGCTTGACCGACGTATTCGCAAGCGTCCTAATCAACCACTAACCATACAGGAACTCACACAAGCCCTGATTGAGGAATGGGAAAGCATACCCCAAGAATCTCTTCGCAGACTAGTGCGAAGCATGCCACGCAGGTGTGAGGAAGTTATTCGTGCTCGTGCTATGACAGTCATTTCCATTTTGTGTTATTAATTTATATTTTTAAGTGTAACTTGGAAGACGTGGCACTGTCTAGACTTACGTAACCCCCAAACCTTCCTGTCAGGTTTAAACAGTCAACAGTTCAAAAAGAAAGCTTTTTCTATAATACGATATAATATCATTTATTTAAACCATTGACTAGGGATGATTTTTCTTTCTATTCAAAGATAATTCATTTTAAAATATCTATCATTGAACATTAATGCCAAACACACGTTTGAAGCGCCAAAACATAACCCTCATTGCTGATTGCTTTTTTCACTGAGTTAAATCAGAACTGCTTGTAGTTATCTTTGTCAGTTTCAATATCGGTTGAACTGTAGCCATATTCACAGATTTGGTAGATTTTCCACTAGGAATACCACAAATACACGCAAAATTCCTCCTTGAATTTAGTGTAATATCAACAGAAATTACATTGATTGAAATATTGGCCATTTCTCTTAAACCTAACGTTAACTATAAAAATATTAGCATATTTTACGTCAAATGTTACTGTAATATAAAGCAGTAATTAATCGTAATATAAAATAAATAAGAAACAAATAGACAAACAATCTGAAGCTGAAAATCTCTAGAAACACACCAAAGTCAATAATTTTCAGTTTCCAAAGCTAGCTACATCCGCTACTCCGATATTTTCTATTACTGTAACAGTTTGAGAACACAGAAAAAGTAAAACAGCACCGTCTACAAACATCTTGGTTGTGTCCGTGTTGCAACTTTCAAATGTATTCGGAGGTATGCAAACACAATGTCCCGGCAATCGAGCGAAATATGGAAATCGTTGAAAAATAATACACTAGCAACAGAAATGTGCCGAAAGATTGCTACGGACCGTGGAAGACCTAGAAAATACATTCATACGCTGAAAATTCCCGACCCGAGTCCTAACAAGACGAAAACGTGTCACCACATACATATGTCGGATTATAACCGAACAATTTGTCTTATGAATTTGTCCATTCATGTCGTGAGGCGTTATACACGATTTGGGACAAAATGTGACCTGGTTTGGCGGAATTTTACCGAATAATGAATTAATTTCATTCCGCTAAGAGCTCATGAAAAATTCATTACTATTAGAGAAAAGCCTATCGAAAATTGACAGGAATCACTTTTAAAAAGATGACAACGATGACCTTACGATGACGCAAAGTAAACAATTTTCATAGCAGATAATGGTGTAGTTATTGATTGAGTAATTTGTAATTTTATTATTCATACTTGGCATGTTTTCTTGGTCCACGACATCCTCGGTCCAAGATAAGCATCTGGATTATTACCAGAGATAAACACAGATGTTTTTTTAATGCTAAGTAAATCATTGTCCAAAAAGAAATCAATAAATTCAGCAAGGAAAGCTGAAATTTAGAATTATTTCAATTAAAGTATTTTTGGACACTTTCCGTTTCTGATTCCAATGATGTAAAATAGCAACTTACTATTATACTATTATATAGTACAGTACGTGAAAAGGCTGAAGCAATAACACTATGATAGTTACTTTGACACTTGTATCTGGCGTTATCATATCTCTTCTAATGTGACTGATATATTGGTTTTTGACAAATAAGCAGCGTTGACCTTTTATTCGCAAATGTCAAACCGAATGGAAAGCTGAGATTTAATTGGACAGACCATTCGGTCGCCATCTGGTGGGTTATTGTGCACTGTTATTTTCGCGCCTAGTCGTGAAAAGTGTTCATTACACGCCTGGCGGGCAAATAGTATCTTTCGTGTCTCCATGGAGACGCGGCAATGACATTTTCGTATAGTGTAGGATAAATATATTATTACGAAAAGAAGGATGACGATATAAAATAAAAAAATAGACTAAACAGTTAGGTGAACTTACAAAATCAATAATTATTCTATCAAAGTCCTGTATGTATCTCCAAACATAGATAGCAGCTAAGGTCAGCTAAGCTTCACCAATAATTAATAGTTGAAATTTTCAAAATTCTTGTTGGGTTTCTTTGCACCTTATAATATGTTATCAAACTTATGTTCACAAACTCATAGTTATGAGAAAAGCAACTTTAAAGTTTTCTTTTCAACTTGTGTTACTATTAAAATTAACTAAATAGTTAAACTAACTAAAGGTAGAGTAAATTATGAATAATTTATGACTATTTCTGTTTCTAGTTGGATAAAATAAGAAATCTACAACATTTAACTTTATTTTATCCGGTTTGTTGATTTGACATTACACTATCAGCCCACAATCGTTTCTTATTCTACCAATGTGTTAACGGTCAGAATATAACCTAGAAGTTTGACTGATCTTGATAATTGAGTGTTAAGCTAAGAGTTGATTTTTTCGTTATAAGGTAACTGCAATTCGACTTCTTTTTAAATCGCTACGGGATAACAGTAATTAAGAAAATTCTAATAATATCTATTTAGTCTGACTAAACATGCTTTATATTTTCATAATAATACGGTGTACTACTCTTTTAACCACTATTATTTACAAATTTAGGGATGTCGGAATTAGGTACATGTAAATACAGCACGTCCGTAAATTAGACATGAGTGACGGAATTGTGTATACATGGTTAGAAGTAATACATATGGCTCTATTGCTGTCTTTACACAAGAAAATAACATATTTTACATCGTTTGCTATATTATAATTAAATGTACGCATTTTGTCCAAATTCCAGCACGAGTGTCGGAATTACGGACATCAATAATCCCTAATTATTACTTGGTGTCGGGATTACAATCATCAATACTCCCTAATTCCGTCACAAATATCGACAGGCATCATAGGGATGATGAAATAAGACAGAATGATGCAACACTAGCAGCAGATAGTAGCGATTTTGGCATTGATACACCACCTTTGGAGACAACAGTTGAACTGATGCCATCTCAATTAAAAAATCATTATTGTGGCCTGAAACACCCAAATAAAGTAAAAAGAAACTGTTCTTCTGTAACACTATCTCTAATGCTTGGAGAGAATATGTGTTAATAAAGAAGAAGGAAGCACAAAAGAAAATCACTCTAGGGAAATAAGAAAGGAAGCGATATAGAAAGAGAATAAAAAGCTGCGCCAAGAAAATGAGAGCACAAAAAACATTAAAATACAGATGAGGTAAAGAGGACAGACTGAAGGAGACTAAGGACTTATTTTATACTGTGTTTACACTTGGGATGTTCGATACGATACGATATTTGTAAGTACCGGTACTTTACATTCCGATACCCGATATTTTGTACCGGTACTATAGCATCCAATACGGTACGATACGATACGTTTTTGGACGATATTGTATCGCGGTATATGTTGTTGCTAGTGTCCCTGTAGTTATAGAGTACCGCAATTGCTTATGCCACTACTTGGAGACAAAATGGTGGGTGCGTTGTTTTTGTATGTGCGTTATGTCGGTAATGTCGGTAATATCCGTCGGTAATATGTGTTTGATGCGTTTGCTGCGTTTTGTTGCAGATAAAATGGCGACTATTGCGGTACTCTATAAATACAGGGACACTAGTTGTTGTCAACAACTAGCGTACTCTAGCGGCAAGCCAATATATTACAAGTGACACTGATTACAACGAAGGAATTTGTATTTGTGTTCTTTTACAGTGTCAGTAAACGACCAGGGAAATTCCGACCAATATTTAACCTAACTTTGCTGTGCAAATCTTTGAGTGCGAAAGTCATTAAATCCATAAGCCATAGTGCTTTTTACAAGCAAAATACATACAAACATGCCACGTTCGTCGAGTAGCGTATCGAAAGTGTTTATTAAAACAAGTGGAAAATGCGAACTTTGTAACACTGACGTTAAAATTGCGGAATTTACGACAAACTTAAAACAAAACACCTTGAGCGGTAGCATCGAACATACAGATTAGAACCAATGCAAACACTGATAGCTCTGTGGGTGGTACCATGGTGAAACAAGTAGTTCAGTATGTGATAATATAACAGTTGTTAATATTTTCTTCGGAAAAATACATTCATAATGTATTTATATATTTTGTACAAAATCATAATTATAAAGCCCATTAATTTCGGGAAAACACTGGTGGTGCCATGGTGAATCAAGTAGTTCCTATACCATGGGTGGTACGATACTTTACATATTCCTATACTTTTAAGGAGAGAGTTGTCCAGTGTTATTTTGATAATTGTTAAATTTTTGCGGTTTTTTGACGTAGTTCAAAACGACATCTATCATTTCATTTGGCATGTATTATAAACATTCTATTGAATGTACCGCCGAAATGCACATGCCAACTCTGGCTGAAAATATAGTATAATGAATGATCTTATTGTTCAGCATTATGAAACATTTGTAATCCTTTTCTACAATAACAAAAAAATAATAGAATTAAGTAGATGATAGACCTCGGATAATCGGTGCTGCACTTGCATTGCGACCATATAAACTATTTTGTTACGTTTTATGTAGGAGGTAAAAAGCAGCCAATGGGATCAATGCAATAGTATATAATACATATGATAGCAAAAGATAAACTACCTTAAGCACTACAGAGAAAGAAAGTTTTCAATATTTAATAAAAATCCCACACAGATAGAAATTTTTGTTTAAGTCAAATGAATATTTGTTTGCGAGAATATAAATATATCAATTTGCTACAAAGAATTTTTATTTGACAATATTACTTTACTCCAAACAAATGGCATTTGACTCTAATAAACATTCTTTGTAGCAAATAAATATATTTTTGCCTCTATTCAAACACGAATTTATTTTTGTTAAACAAAAATTTCTATGTGTGCATGCCTACTATAGTCAGTTGGGACTTTAGGTATACCTACATATGATATATGCTATGTTAAGGCTCCGTTTTAAAAACATCGCAACTTCCAAACGAAATATTTCGTTGCGATGTTTTTTTTTGCTGGGAGTGGTCTGCCTGGCCCCCACCAACGTCAACCAGGCCACAGTTTTATGATAAGGGGAAGTTGGGGGGTTTAGAGGAAGCAGGCAAAGGCGGAGCATAGTCGACGCGAGTACATTCGAAGGGGAAGTACGCAGCCAGTTTGTCGCCGCGCGTCGGCGCTTTCGCTTTCGCTCAAGTTACAATGTATTAGTGTTCTCACTCATCACGCTCGCGTATGCATCCCGGACTGCATACAGCTGGCTGGCGGCCGCCAGGCGGTAAAAGAAAATATATTGATTTAATTTAGAGAGAGCGCGCTTGCTATTATAATATTTAATCTTTTCAACAGGGTGATATACATACAGTATAGTAAATTGACAAAAATGTGTTAACTCATGATAACTCATCGGTGAATTATGGACTTCAATTTAGAAAGGAATTAATTAAAATCGAGCAATGAGGACCCAATACATCTATAAACATGCTGGATATCGAACGAACGCACGGCAGTGACACACGAAGACAAAAATAAAAAAAAAATAATCTGATGCGTTCAGGCACATTACTTTATCACACCATATATAAAATTAATAGTTTAGCTGCATGAGATTCTATTTGATTGAGATCGGCCATGTCTGCTTTAAAATAAAACTACTGGAACTAGACGGATATTTTGATTATATTGACAGTAGGTATTGTCAAAACATCAGCGTTTGACACTACCTACTGTGATTAGAATCACAATATCTGACAAATCCTGGCTAACTAGTTTTAATGCAGCGATCTCGATAAAATAGAATTTGCTCATGCAGCTAAACTATTCATTTTACCAAAAAATGCCATAGTCATAAATTGTTCAGAATTTCCTGTACTTTAATTTATTATTTAACTATTTCGACAAATTTCCTGAAATGGCGGCTTATTTGCAAAATCTTTCAAAAATGCTATAAGACTAAACCTCCAGTTCCTTTGGATCCTTTTCAACAGAATGCTTTTCAGCTCTAAGTTTGGTTATGAAACTTCTAAATTTGAAGTTGTCCCGATACCTTAGTAGTTTCTCCGGAATCGTCGCCACAAAAAAAAAACACGCACACATACACAGAATTTTTTTTTACCTGTGTCAAAAATGTTCAAGGGATCCAAAAAGACATTTCCGCTAAAACCTCAAAAATTTTGTTTGGCACGATTACAATACTTTACATACTACGTATGATAAAGTAAAATCATAGTACATAGTCCAAAGTTCCCCAAACCATTTATATAAATTCCAAATATTTTGTCACCTACAAGCTATATTTTATAAACGTTTTGGGCGCCATGAATGCAAGATTCATGAATGAAAACAAATTCTGGCATTGGCTATATCCAATTCCCGCTGTAATACTGCCCAATACAGTCGCTGAACTAATATCCATTAGAGCCGACCCAAGTTCGTCACTGCTAATTGTCTCTTCCTGTCCACAAAACCGACATTTTAAATAAAATGTTCATTTGAGTCCTGTTCTGGTCTCTTTGTCTCATTTGTAATTAAATAATTATAATATTACTAATTCGTCTAAAGGACAGATGCGGATGTTTAGGTATTTTGCCACGACTTCTACCCATTATTAAACAAATGTACCTAACACCTAGCAGGTATAACTACACTAAGTATAATATCATACAGTATATGACTTTTATCGTGTGTTAAATTTGTAAACCGTGCGTATAAATGTGAAATGCGAGAACTCGGTTCTCCCGATTCAATATACCTACGCTACGGTCATAACTTGTGAACACTGAACAGTCTAATCTAAAAATAGCAGTAGGCGTGGCGTAGTTATAGGCGGTGTTTAAAACTCCTAACGTCTGCTGTCTACACCGGGCCCGTAATATAGGCAAATTACATACATTTCTGGCAATTACGCTTTGTTATCGCAATTATAATGTTTAGATTAAAATTGTACTTAAATAAAAAATCTATTTTTGTATCATGGGTTGGGCTAAATGTTTTATATTTGAAAAAAACCAAAGATGTAGAAGTAAAATTGATTTTCATCTTTAAAAAATTTTTTTTTCATCCAGCCCAGCTCGTTATTTATCTAAGAAGTTACATAAAAAATTTCATAAACTTTGAACAATAAATAACGCTTTTATTTGCAAACGCGTTTTAGGACAGGTAGAACTGGGTCTTAAAATAAAAATACATATTTATTCTATTGTACATTATTTTATTTCAATGTGGGTATCTGCCGCTAGGCAAAATATTTTCTTTTCCGGAATTACGTCTTGAAAAATGTACCGGTACCGATGTACCGGTACTTTGTGCTCCGGTATGGTACAGAACCGGTACATTTGACACGATACAATACGATACGCGATACCGGTACAGCAATGTGTATCGGAACATCCCTAGTTTATACTTAATATTTACTTAAATATTTATATTTGTCGGAATAATGTACAACAAGTGTCTGATTAAGGATCACTGTCTGAATTAGGTTCACTGGGGTATCGGATTTCGGATAAAAAAATACGCTTAGTGTCGGAATTAGGGGCAATTCTTAAACTTACAAAATATAATATAAATTACATAAGTATTTAAGCAATTTTCTCTAAAAATGAATAGCTATCTTTATCAGGAAATATTTGTTTAAAAAGAGATGACATAGTCATTTGCACCACATAAATCTAAATTCTACAGTTACAAATGTTACAAATGTTGGATGTTTTCGAGATATGTTCTTCAGTAGAAAAAATGTTTTAAGTAAATATGACTTTTGTATTTTCTGGGTAACTAAAATTCCGTAACCTGTCTGCATTTAGGGCGTTTACCTTATGAAATTTTTTGGTAAAATTATAAGTTTAGGTGCATAAGCAAATTCTATTTCGTCGAGATCGCTCGTACTGCATTCAAATCGCATCTCTAAGTTTCTTTGGGATTTATTTATTATCTTTATTATTTATTTATTATCTTTATCTTTATTTATTATTTTATTTATTATTATACTTTCGATCAAAGTTGGCATGACAGATTTTGTATAACCATTTCTCAGAATATTTAATTTTAATTCACAAAAAACTGTTATTCGAAAATTGCTGTTGGTTGTAATAATAACATTTCTTATAAATTATTCGTACATTTACGTGTATTACAGTTCGGTGGAAATGTCATTAGCTATAAACCACCGTAATGTCATCACAAACGTGCTTCTGTAACAATAAGTTAGATGGCCACAATAAGCTACCCACTGTCATCGGTGGACATGATTTGAATAAATTTATTCATTATATAGTCGTCCCATATCATGAATCAGCATGAATCTTAATTTTCTCCACTCCAGGCACCGAACAAACTGGCAAATAGTTCTCCGATAAAACGCTTTTCCCAGTTTCGAATTCGCAGATAAACAAGCGCAAACAACTGCAGAAAACCGATTACAGGCATGGTACACACAAAGTAAGCAAAAGTGCTCAACGGACCGTCCAATTGTACATTCATTAAAATGCGAACTTGAAATTACGGTTGACAAAACGCGCCGACGAGGGCTGTTTTTCGCTACGTCGCTTGTCGATGGAAAATACGCAATCCGTGTGCCTGTAGGGCGGGCAAAATGTGCTTCCGCGCGATCAGTTAGCGTTCGCGTTTTTGTTTGTTAATGTGCTTTTACGGATTGGGAGGTTGTTAATAATTCATGTGTATTTAAATAATTCGGCCTATCGCACCATGTACACGTCTGTTTACGCGTACAACACGATGATGGTGGGATAGGTATGGATTCCGATCCACCGGTCCGACCGACCATGCAGATAATACGACCATTGTTTATTTACTCTATCAAATATTGACATATTTAGCGGTGGATTTTGTTGGACGAGCGATTACAGCGACTGATGTAAATGTTGGAGTATGGGGAAGTGTAAATACTGTCGTGACAGGCATTGTCTTGTCTGATGTTTGGTTTCTGGCTCCTCTATACTTTGAATGGTTGCTAGAGTACAAGCTAAAAAAAGTTAACGGATGTTGTATCTAAACAAGAATTCTTTTCTGGATTTTTTTTGTATTGAATATTTAATTTTAAACTGGAATACTGTAAACATAAGGAAAATACTTGTTTTGCCATTCAAAAAATAAAACATTTAAGGATATAGATAGCCATTCTATGAACAGTTCTTCAAACAGTTCTGGAATATTTATAAAAAAATATAAAAAAGTATAACACTGGCAAAATTAAAAAGGGATAGAAGCAATTTAAGAACACAGTTAATTTCCCAAAAGTCTTGTCTACAAGTGTAGACATTAGACAAGTGTTTTACCTTATATCATGGAAGAGTGGCAAATGTACTTTTCTCCAAGAAATTTTTACTATGAACGTTAACAATACAAAAAGATTTGCAGAAAAACATTGGTAGCAAGTGTACTGTTCGAGTTCCTATAAATAAATCCGGGCTCCTATAAATCAGCCTGTAAACTATATTTCATGGAGGTTGAATACAAAACGGAAACAGCTAGTATTTTAGCAGTTATTACTTTTGTTTCAAGTTTCAATATTACACGTAAAGTTGGAAATAACCCAAGAAAGCAACGTAACGCGTTTCTGATTTTTAAAGTATAATATAATTACCAATTTTTAGTCCCTATCGTCTATTTTTGAGATTACGTACTTTTATAAAACCCACCATTTTTTCCCGGTGTTCTGGATTTTCAAAATGATTTAGTAACACGAGTTACTTTATTTTGTGATATGAGCATACAAGTTAAGAACTAAACCATAACCAGTCGCCATTTTTTCATGTGTGATTGCTCTATTTTTAAAACAGACTCTAATCAATTTGCCGTAGGCATGAGATAATATTCAAGAAGAGCATAAGTTTCCACTTTCCACCCCACTATCTGCATTTCGTAACATGATAAAACCGACTTTTCTTTTTTTTATATGTGAATCTTTTTTCTGGTTTATAACATTTTCACGTTTTGTGCATTATTTATTCACTTTACCAAATATTTTTTCTTTTTACACATCAACTAGATTTTTTAAAAACAAAATATCTTTTTTCTCAGAAAATACACAGGATGTAAATAAGTGCGACAAACTTCAGGGGGTGAAAATAATGACAGTTTGCTATATAAACGTATGTCCGCAAATGCCAACATTTTTTGTAGCTTTGCGCCTATTTAAAATTTTATTAGTGTTATCTTCTGTTATTGTTTTAGTTTTAAAGTCATTGTGTTAAATAGTTCTTTAAAAAAATTGAGATCATTAAGATGTTTTATTTTTTTGCATAAAAACGGTGCCCCCTACAAAAAAAGGCAGAGAGAGATTTTTTGTCACAAATTGAACGAGAACTTCCAAAATGATTTTTAATTTGCAATATCCCAGTGGCGTACCATTTTTTTTGTTTAAAAAAATTGATATCATTACCCGAATGATGAACATAAGATTCTTAATTGCATGTCAAAAAATGCGCAATAGCTACCTCTTAAAGCCAACTAAATTTCGTACGCATATCTCGACCGGTTTCAGAGCAATAAATAAATCGTCAGTTTTTAAGTAAAACATTAAATTAATTATCTCAGAAAACGAAGCATTTCCGGACATACATTTATATAGCAAAATGTCATTCGTTTTTCAAATTCCAGCTTTCCTATTAGTTGTTCATGCAGAATTATCTAAAAAGAAAACGACAGAAAAATCACCCTCATTTTTTAAATCCCCTTAATTGGAATTTCAGAAAAATGAGTCAAAATACTTTATAGATATAGATGATTTTTTTTTATATACAGGTTACTCGTAATTAGTACATCAAACCCTTATATCTTCTTTAATGATTAATAATTTAAATTAATAGCGTAGTTTATATATTTTTCTGAGAAATTACGAATGGTAGAGATCTGAAATACATGAATATATTAATTCACATGCCGACCAGCTTTTAAAATAATAACAATTTCATAAAATAAAAAAAAAATTAACAGACTAGAGTACAGCAATTGTTTTTTCTAAATAAAGACGTTAAAGGTATTATTCTTAAGGCATTTTTCTTGGATTAATAATATCATTCTTGTTTTACAACTGAAAGCATATGCTATGGATGTATGCTGAATAACAATATTTTAAATTCATATTCGGTGCTACTACTTCAGTACTGATTTTCTTTAGAAAAAAAAACTTTATTTTGTTGAGTAGTTTTGGAGTTATGAGCCTTCAAACAGGGGTCAATATTATCGAAATGAGAGACGCCATCAGTTAAGACAATTTCTATATTCCGGGCCACATACAGGGTTAGCCAAAATTACCGGAACACCCAAATAATTGTACAACGGTAAAAAATTTCAAACAAAAGTTTTTAGACTTTAAACAATCCATCGTTCGAAGATATTTTGAATATACAGGGTGTTCATTTTATAATAGAAATCGCGTAAATTTTTTTTTTCAAGTGGAACACTGTATCTTTTTACATTTTTTTACAGTTTTTTACAATTTTACAGTTTTTTACAATTTTAGGACTAATTCTGGACATTGTTTATTAAAATAATTTTTTTATAAAATGCATCATTTTTGAGTTTTAAGCACTTAATTAAAATTAGTCCAAATTACCGGAACACCCAAATAATTCTCCATCGGTAAAAAAATTTCAAAAAACATTCAAACAAAAGTTTTTGACATTAAACAAGCTATCATTAAAATATATTTTTAATATACAGGTTGTTCATTTTTTATGCATATTTGGTTAACTTTTATTTTCAAATGGAATATCCTGTGTATTTTTACATTTTATAATTCTAAGACGAATCTATTAATTTTTTATTGGAATAATTTGTTTAAAAATTTCATAATTTTTTAGTTATAAGCAATTAGATGAAGTAATACCTCATCTCCTAGTTATATTCAACGAAGATCTGAATAATATTTGGTTTCAAGAAGATGGTGCACCGCCGCATTACGGTGTCCAAGATCGGAATTATTTAAATTCAATTTTCCCGCAGAGGTGGATTGGAAGGAGAGGATCCATTGAATGGCCACCTAGGTCGCCGGATTTACAAATACTGGATTTTTCTATTTGGGGCCACCTAAAGTCCAAGGTTTACACCAATAGGCCGCAAAATATTGATGCGTTGAAGCAGAGGATAGTGGACGAAGTTCAGAGTATTACTGTCGATCATTTAGACAACTGTTTACGGGAATTTGTTGATAGGTTGGGGCATTGTCAAGCCGCTCAGGGATGGCAGTTTGAAAATTTAATTTAATTGTTTTGTTATTTTTTCTTTACATTGTTATTATTTATCCGTTCGGCTAAAATAAATGTTTTGGAGTTTTGATTAATTGCTGATAATTAAAAAATGAATCAATTTATAAAAACCTACTTGAAAAAAATTCTTAGAATTAAAAAATAAAAATGTACAGGACGTTTAATGAGAAAAAGGAAAAGTTTTCCATACTTCCATAATAAAATAAACACCCTGTATATTAAAAATATATTTGAACGATAGCTTGTTTAAAGTAAAAAACTTTTGTTTGAATGTTTTTTGAAATTTTTTTACCGATGAAGAATTATTTGGGTGTTGCGGTAATTTTGACTAATTTTAATTAATTGCTTAAAACTCAAAAATGATGCATTTTATAAAAAAATTATTTTAATAAACAATGTCCAGAATTAGTCCTAAAATTATAAAATGTAAAATGATACAGGGTGTTCCATTTAAAAAAAAAAATTTTACGCGATTTCTATAATAAAATGAACAGCCTGTATATTCAAAATATATTTGAACGATGGATTGTTTAAAGCCTAAAAGCTTTTGTTTGAATTCTTTTTTGAAATTTTTTACCGTTGTAGAATTATTTGGGTGTTCCAGTAATTTTGGCTAACCCTGTATATTATTTATACATATTTACACATAGTTACTTAGATATATATTTACAGATTCAACCGTTTATGTCTATGAATTTTTCTTATGAAAACTAGATAATTTTCATCACACTTCAAGCACACATCAAACAAATACCCCTACTTAGTAAATTTTTACATAATTTACTATAAATAAATATGCAATACACGCAATTGGTTCTTTCTATTTCTAATTGCCATAGTTTCGTATAACCTTTGTGCTAAATGATATTTAACAAAAACAGAATTCCGCACAAAGAGGGTCAGTTTTCAAACGCCCACCGTAATTTTCGTTAAAATGTTGTTTTTGTCCGCTAAAAGACACCTAGATGACAAAAAAAGTAGGATACAATCATATTCGAGGATCTTCATCAGCTTTTTCAAAATGTTTTAATTAAATTTCAACCTGTGCAGCTGTTATTGTCAAAAAATAACATCATCTACACAAACAAAAATATCAAATTAAAAGAGCTCCTAATTTTAAATTCGCGCGCGTTATATTTGCAATCAACGCCTACCTATACTCAATACAAAACGTTTCCGAAGATGTAAATCTGACGTCGCACGTGCGCGTGACATTTTAATTACAAATCCATAGAGAAACGCCTGTGTAATCTTGCATGAGAAATGAATTTTGGATTGGCCGCTAATTGAAATTTAATTAAAAATGTAAATTCGACTTAATAACAGCCAAACGCGTACCCCCTTTGGCCGCTCTCGTTCGGTCTTACGGCGAAGGGTTATCCGTAAAAGCACTTAAAATAAATTACGTATAAAAACCATCGGAAACCCCTATTTGCAATTATAAACCGTTGAGCGCTTATATCCCGCCATCTCATCGATAGAAAACCTTTCAGATGGAACAAAGAACAAAGAGGTGGTATTTATCTTCTGGTGAAAGATGAAGATTATTGACGGCCATTCAGCATAACTGTTTTACATTTCAGTCATTGCGATCGACACTGAATGGCGTAATTATCATCCTGAAGTTGAAGCGGTGGGTTGGAGTTTAAAGAGCTGATTAACGCATAAGTGCTAACTGTGGGATAATCGTTTCAGTTTTAAGTCTGTAATTACTATCAGTTTTATAACTACGCTGAGAAATACGGTGGAGAATAGACTAGACTAGGCTATAAAATTATGGGAGATTTAGCTTACCTATTTTTATTTCTTTTCACTTTTCGAATGAGTTTTAACCTACTCCATAAAAAATGTCCATAACTCTAGATCTGAAATTGATTTTGATATAGTTTTAATTTTAGTGAATTTATTATACTTGCTTCTTAATATACAGGTTTATATAATTACAGCTATTTTACAGTCTATTTTGCATCTAATCGTATGTCGTATAAATATATTAACTGACAAATATTCTGTATTTTGTATTCTGTATAGGTATGTATTTTATTTCGTTGAATAGCGATCCAACTTAATGTGCAAAGAAAAATATATGTTATCATTTAAAAAAACGCCCGATGAAGTCAATACTCTTAAACAAAATGAATGAACAATTTGAAAATAGTTTGTTCATACGCGCTGTAAGAATTACTAAGGCCAAAATTATTAAGAAAATAAATTACTTCTGCGTTGTCGTGCGTCAAAATGCTCGCTTCTTCAGAGCTAACTGAATACTGAAAACCTACCAAAGAACTCCACCTCATACCTAGATTTACACCTGCATACATCTTGAGCTACCACTCACATGTGGTTTTCCACCTGACCGCGTTAGGAACGATTTCCAGATTCTATTAATGTAAGTGCCGTTATCACGATTGATGTTGTCGGGATGTTTGTAAATTTCGATGGCTTCTCTACTAAGCCTTCGATGATAATTATGTACTCACTCTCGCCAACATCGTCGCGTCATCAAAGTCCATTCTATGTCTCGACTCATAGCAGTGTTCAGCAATAGCGGCCTGTTGAATCTTGCCGAGCCGGGTGTCTACTGTGTTCTTTGATTGGACATTCGATGCTTTGTCCTGTTCAGGCTTCCTGTAAGTTTATAAATTTGATTTAGAAAAGATATATTTATTAGAACTAAAAGTTTTGATAATTTAGTGTGTTATCTAGTGTGTGTTAAGTTTATCTTATTTTTTTTGTTTTAAATTTTGTATCAAGGTAATATAATAAATTTTTTTTCAATTCTTTAAAAGTTAAGCTGTTTCACATATTATCAAAAGAAGGAGAAATAAAATACATACCAAAAAATGCAAAAATGAAAAGCACAAGCAGTACGCTTTACAACAATAAAATGAATTCATTAATATTCCTTCAGAAGTTTTAAAATTTTAAACCGCCTAAAATACGGATTTGTTATTTCAAACAATTGTAATTTTTTTAAGACATTTAGGAATAAATAAGTCCATTTGAAATATTTTACTCAGAATGACATTTACGTTTTTATATTTATTGCAGAAACTATTATTAAATTATTGGCATTTTTTTCATTTATTAACGCATTTGCAATTCTTTAAACAAGTACTTTTTCTGTTTTTCCTTTTCTAGAAATTATTATTATTACATTCTTGGCATGTTTTTTTGTAATTTGTTACTTAATGTGCAATTGTTTGAACAAATAAATTTGTTTAAACAATAATATATAATGTTAGTAAGTATTTCTTGGCAAAAATTATTATAGGATTTCTGGCCCTTTTTGTAAATTGGGAGGTTTTACGATATCGGTCAAATCAGTAATATGGTTGCAACACTAATTATTATTATAGGTTATAGTTGAAAATTAGTTAACAAATTTGGCAAGAAAAAAAAGACAAGAAATACAATAACAATTTTTGCCAAAAAGATACGTCAGTTGTAAATTTTTGTTTAAACAAATGTTATTTGTTTAAACAATTGCAAACTAGTTAATTCATGACAAACAATGCCAACAATCCACTAATAAATTCCCAAAAAAAAAGAACCATGTTCGTAACATTATATATTTTTGTTAACATATGATATTTGTTTAAACAATTGCAAATTAATTAGTAAACCAAAAAATACCAATATCCTAGTAATAATTTCCTTAAAAAAATAGGAATTATGTCCGTAACATTGTATATAAATAAAATAATATATAAAATAAATGGTAAAAATATATAACTAATAAATGTGTAAATAATATATAAACAAATGGTATTTGTTTAATCCATTGCTAATTAGTTAAAAATCGACAAAAAGCATATAATTTAATAACTTCTGCAAAAACTGGAAAAAAAATGTTCGTAACATCGTATATTTTTGTTTCAACAAATGCTAATTGTTTAAACAATTTCAAGTTAGTTAATAAATTACAAAAAATATGTCTATAATCCAATAATATCCTGCCAAAAAGAAAATAGTAAAACACGTAACATTGTAAAATTGTAAATTTGGGGAAACTTTTGTCTCATATTTAGGGTACTATGGGGAGGGTGGGGTGGTAAACAAAAAATTAGTGGTTGTGGATTTGTTCCTTGGGGAGTTCTGAATAATTTCTGATAATCTCCCGCAACTTTTATAACGGAATCGTGAAAAAAAAGGAAAATTTGAGGTGCTCGGTGGTACGTGTTAATGTTAAGAGATTTTTCTCAAGTTTAGGGAGAATTTCTTTTTCTGCAAAGGAAGAGATTGGGGGGATCGTTGCCCTCTAGCGAAAAGTCCGTTTTTTGGACCACCCTAATGCACACACAATGTTGAAACCTGTACTAATAAACGTTAACTTATAATTAACATACTTAAGTATTTGGTTTTACGTTGTCAAGCTTTTATTAAAACTTAGGCTTGACTATTTAATTTAGTTACAGTACAACCTTGATAATCCGAACTCATGCGGGCCGCAGGGTGTTCGGATTGGCCATTTGTTCGAATTAAAGAAACCTCGATAATCCGAACTAATACGGACTAAGGTTGTTGGGATTGTCCGGAGTAAACGAAACCCCAAAATTTCAGCTCCAAGATAATTTTTACCTACAAATAATACAATACCTCAGAATTTTTTTTTGTTTTAATTCCCAGTCTATACCCAAAACTATACTGAAAGACGAAAAAGTGGCCACCTAATATTTTGCTAAACATTTAATATTTGGTATTTTTATTACAGAGAGAAATTGTGAACTTTATTAGAACACTTGTGAACTTGACAAAGTTAATTAATTACTAAATTCAGTATTCCAAACTTAAACCATGGAATTTAACATTGCAATTGCATGTGACAAATAATTCAAATCGGCAAACAATTAACAAAAGTGATTGAGGGCCAAATGTTTAGAAAAATAATTAGGAGATCAACCTTTTTGCTTTTCTGTATTATTTTATGCTTAAATGATTCAGACCGTGTAACTTTGTATCATTTTTACCAGACATTTTCTCCCCTGAAGAAACCAGACGTACAGCGCATTCTTGACATCAGGATTGTCAGCTGGTTTCAGGTTTTAAGCCTCTTTGGAAGATTGTCGGTGGACACGGCAAATAATAAATGTCTTTATTCCAAAATATTCACAAAAATAAATTCTATATCGGGCGAAGTCCAGGTCTACGAAAAATCGTAGCCTGCTCTACTTAAATGAAATGTAACAAACTTATCCCTATTCTTCTTAAATATCGCTTATAACTTTCCTACGTCGTACCACAGTGCTAAGCTTTTGTCGCCAGCATCTAGTTTTTTTAAATTTCGACTTTTTTCTTCAATTGTTACTGTGTTGTGTTTTCTTTTTCTCGGCATAATGAACATAATGATGTGACGACGAGCGAAAAGAAATTGAGTACGTATCAGATTTAACGTAACGCGACAAATGGCAGAATGGGGGGGGGGGTCTGGTATGCATTATGTACGCTGTTCGGAGAATCGAGGCAGTAAATTTAAATTTGTTCGGATTACTGGAGCTTTCTAGGTGTTCGGAGTACTGGAGGTTCGGATTATCGTGGGTTCGGATTATCGAGGTTGCACTGTATTTCTTTTAATTAAGTGCGGTCAAGAAATCTTTAATTTCATTGTGATTACCGTGTAGTGATCTATAGTGAAGTACTTGATAGCTAGTGAAGGTCGTCTGCACATGGGGCAACCCAAAAGAAACTGTAGTAGCGTGGATACCAGGAGACTGCGCGACTAGGCTACCGCCATGTATATTTCAATGACTCAACGCACACGGCGCAACCCGAGTACCGGCGACTGGGAGACCGACGCGATCCGAGTATCAGAGACCTGCCATGTTGGGTCGCGCGTTGCCCAGTCTCTTCGTGACGCGCTTATATTGACAGCTGACAGCACTGAACAATGAACATAGAGCAGCACTTGAACGTAAAATTTGTGAGTTTGGTAGAAAAGTATCCTGTGCTGTACAATTATAAAGACTACACAAATATGTAACGGACAAAGCTTGGAGCGATATGGGAAAAGAAGTCAATGTGCTTTCAATATCCGTTCCTCAGCACTCACGCATTCCCTCATGTTGGTACTTTCTTCATGTAGGCCTGGGGAAAAAATCGCACCATTTCTAAATAACTCTGCTTGGACATACGATAGAAGCTTAAAAAATTACTATCTGAAATATTGAGTTCTTTTGCTGCAACGAATAATCGGCGGTGTAAATTTCTTTTGATATATGGGGGGACCCAGCATCTTCTTTTTATTCCATTTCTTCTGCGACACGTATAGTAGTATAGTAACAAATCGTCATCACTGGAATCATCACTGAAATCATTATTATCCACTACGTTGGACAATGATTGCTGTGAGGGCCCTGCTTCCGCGATTACATCCAAGAATGTACTGATTTAAGAGCAGAGACGAGTAAACTGATTTGGATCGCAACTGTGTGACTATAGACCGTGTGCGGACAAGGCGCAACTTGAGTACCCTAGTCGCCTAGTCTCCTGGTACCCACGCTACTACAGTTTCTTTTCGGTTGCGCCATGTGCAGACGGCCTAAAGAGCTTTGATATCGTTGGTAACAGCGATATGACATGGCTCCCATCAGTTATTTGCCTAGTTCTTTAGGTATCATAAAAACTTCTGCTACTTTCCAGACATAAACATATTGTTCAAAAGTTTCAGCTGTCTGTCTAGTATCTCTTTTATTCTAATAACACCTCTTCTAGTTTATGTTTGTCGCCTTTGAGTTGCTGTTCGTCTAGATCGTCTTTTTTGTCTGATTGATCTTTTGTGATGATCCAAATTGCTTTCTTTATGGTGTTAATGTATTTCTTGGCTTCTATTTACTAACTGACTGTCTGGTATTTTAAGACGGTAAATTTTCAGCAATTCTTAATTCCCCATTTACCCCATCACTATTAAAAAATAGATCGCTAGAAAAGGACGCCAACATACTTTCTTCTTCGACTAAAACAAACATTATCGAATAGCCGTTAAACTCCATTACCAATATTTATGTATTTTTAATCGCTTCGATATTAAAACCGAACGATACGTTCACTCCAACGGCGCATAAAGCTCACATCGTTAACCCGCCACCTACGTCTCGCCGAGGCGCGTTTCGCTCGAACGTTTACACAAAAACTAAAGCAATAAAATCGCCACGATAATCCACTATCAGGGCTTTTATCTACATCTCACAGTATGTGCTGAGTTCGGGCGCGAACAGACCGACCGAAGTCCGCTCCGGTAAAATCGTCAGCGCTCGGAAAGTTTCGTCGAGCTTCTGGCGGCGTCGACGGGCGGTTGGAGCTTTCGCGGCGATCGTCGCTTGTTTGTATTCCGCGACGCGCCGTGGAAAGTTCAGCTGTGCTTTTCTCGTTCAACGCGTATATAGTTGGAGCTGAAAAGTTGTAGAGTTGCGCCCGTTGCGTTCGAAGAATTTTTGGAACGTTTGTACCGGTTCCGGAGGAGGTCTGGAGCGGGAAAAATTAATTTCCGGTGTTGGTGAGTACGACGGATTTAATTAATAATTAATTAGTCGGAAAAAAAATACTTCCTTGGATTTATCTGGTAACGCCGCGCGGATTAAGATAATAAGTTTAGGAGGGATTTCAGTTGTAAATGGATGTTTTCTGCTTAAAAGTTTCCTAATTTAAATAAATGAGTTTTTTTTTTGTGAAACAGATTTTTGTAAATGAATAATAAACACGGGGTGGAAATTTTTGCTTAATTAAATTCAATTTTAAGTTAATTTTAACTGAAATTTGTTTACAAATAAACTAATTGGGCGTAGAATTTAAACAACAAAACACGAATTTCGGATCTGTGTTTCACTTTATATCAACAAATTCAATATACCAACATGAACTAAAGCCTAGTCAAGATAATTGGACTGTTTATTTTACCCTGTTTTGTTTTCACTTCTTCCTGTGCCTGCAAAAAGTCAACAGGCTCTATATACAACGGTGTATATTTTGTACCTTTCTTTAAAGAAGTTGGAAGCTTTCATATATCTTTCATGATCATATTCTAATAAATCTGAACGTTCTGTTGATTGGTAACTAGATTTTAACAAGGAATATTTAACTATATGAACATGAAACTGCCACTATTGACACTATTAGCTGCCCTATCTACATATTAATTTGAATGCACTTAAGGTAATAAGTTTATCTGTTAAACGTGACATAAACTGTCAAGACGTATGTGTAATAGACTGATTTTTAATTAATCCTTTTAATCCTTTTGTTTCATCAGAAACTAAAACTCAATAAATTAAAAAAAAATTTGGCAGTATTCGTGCTATGTGGAATTTATTGGAAGAAATGCAAAAACTGTTCATAAAAAAACCAACTGAACTAAACGAAAATTTGTAATTCCAATCGATATACCAAAGAATGTCTTTTTGTTACATTTCATGTTTCTAAAGTAAACTTTCAAAATATCTCTTATTCATCTAAGAAAATAGACTAGGGTGGCCAACCGTCCCGAATTTTAATAACTTGTCCCGCCCTTAAAACGTCTGGATTTTTGCCCCGCTTTTTGAAAATTTTATTCTATTGTACAGAATTTTAAGGGGAATCCATACCCCCTATGTTTTGCTTGCAAAACACGCAAAAGTTCTAAGGCTTTTCCTCAGCAATTGGTTCACATAATCGTAAAAGAAATACACCAAATTAAAGATAAAAGATATATAAGTCTAGTGGTAGATTTTTTATAGTTCTGTTTGTTTTTGAGAAATCCATTTCTGAAAATGACATAAAATTGGCTGATTTTGCAATTTTTTTAAGAAGAGCTCGGGTTAAAATTGAAAAAAGTACCACATAATAAGTCTAAGTTACACCTTCCTCTATAAGTGTACAAAATATCACATAAAATATCAATATCTTACATGCTTTTTTCACTCAAACTTTACTTCTTCGAGTACCTGAATAAGTTATATTTTATCACGTAGCGTTGATACAACAACAACAAGTAGTACATATACATTACCACAGCAAGTAATACACATTTATCTATAATTTGATTTATAACATTAGAGAATTGATACAATATTAAGCTGACTATGGATGCTTATTTTATAGGACGTACCAGCAGTACTGATTCCTCTTAAGACATCACCAAACTCATATACCTCCAATTTAAAAAAAAATCTGATGTGACCAGGCACATGACTTTATCATACTATTTAGTAGTGCTTCCCAACGCAAACGCTAATGTTGTGACAATACATACTGTCAATAGTATCAAAATATCTGTCAAATCCTGGCTAACTAGTTTTAATGCAGTACGAGCTATCTCTATCAAACAGAATTTGCTCATGCAGCGAATCTATTAATGTTACCAAAAAATGTCATAGACATAAATTATACAAAATGTCTTCTACTTTAATAAATTATTTAACTATTTTAACAAAATTACAGAAATAGCGGCTCATTTGCAAAATCGTTGAAAAATGCTAAGAGAAAAATGCAAAGGGTCCACTTCCCGTGGACCCTTTTGAACAAAAATTCTTTCAGCTCTAAGTGTGGTCATGAAAGCTTTCGTCCTGATACCTTCAGTAGTAACGGAATCGTCGCCACAAAAAACGGGTACACACACATATATTTTTTTGTACCTTGGTCAAAAATGTCCAGGAAACCCAAAAAGGACACAATTCCGCTAAAATATCAAAACTTTTTTTCGACACGATTACAATACTTTGTCATACTACGTATGATAAAGTAAAAACGGCCTGCATAACAAATTACTTCTTTGAGCTATTTTCATCTGAGACATTTGTCTCGACGATTTGCGAATTAATTTTACATCATCCTTGACGGGAGTATAAATCCTTGACACAATATAAAATAAATTTTAGAAAATTTGGATTGGATATTGAGTTTATCGGATATACAATATTAAATTGGAAGAAGAAAAAATATTGTCGGGTCGTTTGCGTAGTATTATCTATGCCAAAATTACAGTTTTAAATCAATCGACTGCACGTGAAGCTTCGTTAAAATATAGTCATTCGTCACAGAAAATTTTAAAGAGATGACCCTGAAAAAAAGATTACAAAATAACAAGCGTCCTAACCCCCCACCGACCTCAGCGGTCAGTCATTAGTATTTAAAAGTTGGTCACCGTAATATATATAAATAATAAAATTGCATAAAATTCCATTAACTTTCATAAAAAATAACTTCATAATTCAAACACTTAGGTTATTCAGATTTGTAGAACTGGGTCTCCAAACAAAGGTAATATTTGGAACTTGAGCTAGGAAACTTTTATCTTCCAGTCACAAATTTGGGCTTACACGTGTCACTACGTGCTCGGATTATTCAAGTATTTTCCCAATTTTAATGTCGAACCAAGCGCGTTTGTATATCACTAGCTCTCACACTGCCCAGTGTTTATTATATTTTATTTTATCATTTTATCAGTGCACACTAAAGTTATTAAGTTAAAATAGAGCTATCATATGATACCTTTCATATGAAATACCATAAGGACCTACGTTCGTTATGATATTTCTAATGTGGTACCATCTAAATAAACCCTAAAGGGGCTATAACTTATGAACGAATCACTTTAGCAGTTATGTTGAATAGATTGTCTTTCATATCTTGAAATGGGAACAAGTTTGCTGGTCTTCTTATTGTAGTTTATTGCAGTTAGTGAATGAGGGCGGGTAATCAAGATGTATAAATTTATGGTAAGCATGCAAAATATGCTGTAATATGATCAAAATGGTTTTCGTAATATTTAGTTCTCAATCAGGTATTTTAGCAAATTTTCAAAAAGTATATTAAAAAGCTTTGGAATCAATACCAGATACAAATATTTATAACAATGTATGAGAAGCTTCCCAAATAATTTTTTTTGATAAGTAATTAAAATTAATGTATTTTAATCCCAATTCAATTTTAAATGTTAACATTCTACAGTCTGTATAAAGAAAAGAATTCTGATGATCAAATAGGGTATTTGACTATTATTGGAAAACCATCTTAGTATGTTTATTCCTTCACTCTACATTGTAAATGCATTATTTTTCGTAATTATTTCCTCAATATTTCATAAAAATCAGCGTTAAAAATAGAATCACAAAAAATCCCGCCAAAATGACACTTTCTGTTGTGTGACGTCACCCGATAGTAGATGTCAAATCGGCCCATATGGTCTGTCAGCATCGGCATCGTCGCCGTTTGGTAATTGTGTTGTATGATGTGTCACAATTTCTACATAAAAATGGGTTATAAATGGTGTATAAATCCACAATGCATACTTGAATACTGAGTATTCAATTAGCTTTGAAGAAGCGAGCAACATGGTTCGCGAAACGTCAGCATTAAGAAATCTTGACACACGGCATAACCCGGAAGCAGTTTATTTTCTAAATGATTCTGGCCGTGAAAGCCTACGTACTTACTTAATAACAAATAGTTTACTTAAACTGTAATCTATTAGGATGACTATAATACAAGCCATATTTTTAATATAGTCAAATACCCTATTCTGTGGCCTTGCATCAGAAAAATATCGGTTAGAACGTGAATTTTTAAAATTGTGAAAAGCTATAGTTTTGGTGTTAATAGAATAGGGTATTCCGGTCATGTCAAAATTTAAGCAGATATTCGGTTTAACCTATTGTACAATTTATGAGGAGTCATAAAGTTAAGCTATGAGCTTTTTGATTTAGCTTTTCTATGAGATAATTGCAATTAAAAGTGCATTTCGTTTGAATTCACCGACCACCCTCGGAAATACACGATGATTACCGATCCCTAGTAGCGGTGGCAACAGCGGACAGCTCTCGAACAGCTGATGGGCCAAGTTGACGGTTGGCGACCCTGTTGTTTGACAACGAATAAAGGTAACTTTTTTGAGAGATGATTTGATCATTGAAACTTGAAGCCAAACATCCCTCATCTCGCTAGTCGGCAATGTAAAGAAAATTTTATCAGGAGTTACTGTTCTACTGCTGTTACAGCCCGGCACAGAACAATGTCGGCGTTGGAGTTTATACATTTTGAACAACTGTTTGATGTAACCTCAATAACCAAAGCAGGTGTCAACAAACGAGCGATTCTAAACGTTGACACAACAGAAGACAAAAATTTACTACGTGCACCCTAGATATAGCAACGTTGTCAAGTCGCTCACTTTGAGCGGTCTTTGTGACGTCACAAAGACCAATCCTAATTCAAACTTCAAACAACGATTTCTCTTAATTTAAAACAATGTTTGATATTTTACTTGTGAAGTAGCAAACAGTAGCACCCATACTTTGTAAAAAATGACAATTTCAACAACACCGGAATACACTATTGCTATTAATGTAGCTCTGTGGATGTATGTGAAGATAATAATAATAATATAAAGCAAAATTTCACCATTTGTCAGCCAAGGTTTAAAAAAAAACCTTAAAAATGGAAAAATTATATTACATATCCAAAGTTGTTATTACTTTTATAGAATTTTCATTAATATTTTATAGTATTCCAAGAATAATCTGCCTATTTGATGTGTAACCTATCTTTTTTTTTCTTTTTTGAGTTAACATACACTAAAGCGTAAATGTAGCTAAGTGAAATTCATCTTGTAAAGTAAGTCATACAGAAGTCAAATTAAATTGATAATTAATACAAGTATCAAAAACTCAAATTATGATAACATTACCAGTGATATGTCACTGTCAAAAACTCAAATTATAGTAAGTAATATTACCAGTGATATTTAGCTGTCTTCAGGTCCGATCTTATAAAACACGTTATACCAGTTTTTAAACCACGTATAAACACCAGAATTAGCTGTCAGAATATCAGATTAAACACAAAGTTTCCTGTTTACTTTGAGACCCTTTTGAAGTTTCTTGGACATTGGGTTCAGCCGGTATAAATTCACAGAATTTGCAGTTTTTGACATTTTTAAACTTGAGTACCTTACGTCCTTTTGAGTCCGAATTCGAATTCAGTGCAAAGAAATCTATCAAAAATGCCTTTCTATTCACAAAATCGACCTTCCCGGAGACATCAATATTTTACCAATTTTTACCAAAGTATGCCCTTTTATCACAAATGTTTATCAAACTTTTATCAAATATTTATTCTGGTCAAACAATTCATTTCGCATTCACAAATAAATCCGTTTAACTCGCTTTTCAATCTATAAGTACAGAGTTTGAGATTATTTTGCAGTTAATCTGCTTAGCTTCCGACCTATTGTGTACCTGCGAGACAGCGTTAAATCTCACTATCAATACCAGTAGCAGTTGCCCACAAACCCAAACCGACGATGATAAATATTTGCGCAAAGAGCGCCGCCTAGTTAATTCTATGGGGTCATAGGATTACAAGTGACATCGTTATGGTCCACCGGAAACTATTTTGACTTCTGCCCCTCACCCCAGTATGTGCCCGGAATAGTTAATATCTCAATAATTCCTACGCGGACAGACTCCGGAATTATAGCCGTGAATTCCCCGGGAATATGCGAGCGATTCGACCGTGTCTGCTAAAGCACAGTTATTTTCGGAATGGAAAGTTGCGACGGCAATATTTACTTTGAAAACGAAAGTTTGGTGTCGGTGGAGGAAGCAAAACAGAAAGTTGTGAACTCGGGTGGTAAAGTTTTGAAATTGACCCCGACAGTAAAAACTTGGAGGATTTTTTGGTGAGATTGTGCTAAACGTCTGAAAATTATTTGAACTCTTTTTACTTCAAAATATATTATAGTCACATAATAAATATCTCAGTAATTTAGAAAAATAAAATATATCAAAATGATCCTTATCTGTGATACCAAAATAACAACAGTTATTCCATCAACACCAAATAATTTGAATAAAATATGTTTTTTATCAAATATAAAAAATGACATGAAAATATATTAGTTAATCATTGTGATATAATAGAATCTACACCACACAACATCGATATGTCATCGTCGGAGCTGAAAATTGCAATCTTGGCAAATGGCGAAAAGTACCAATATTCTAATGAATCACCCCGCACAATAGCATATCCAGTAGAATTTGTCTTTTTGTATTATTTAATTCAAGAACTCAAGAATAACTGAAGAACTATTTACATACTAGCTACTTCTTTTTTAATTTTGAGATTCATATTTTATTAATGGAATTCAAGTACCTGCAATAAAATTACAAGCTCAAACGAACTCACCTAAGTGAAGTTGAATCTTGATTGCATGATGCCTCGTCAAAATAAACTATAAATGGTAGTTCCCTCATTTCTGGTACTGATTCGCACGTTTAGAGTAAAATTCTACCTCCGATATCGGTCTCATTCAGTCATTCTTCGTTCGACTGCTGACGTTTAATGAAATTAAAGTACCTGCATTAAAATAAAGATTTTAAAATTCATTGCAAAAAATCTGATGTGGCCAGGCACATGACTTTATCATACTATATATAAAATTAATAGTTTAGCTGCATGAGATTCTATTTGATCGAGATCGGCTATGTCTGCATTAAAATAAAACTAGTAGAACTAGACAAATATCTCGATTAAAGCTGCGTTCGGATATTGTACTCCGTTGACAGCGGGTACACCGTCCAAATGACACTTACGTGTTATTGGGTGTAAAAAGTGTAACGGTGTTCAATATCCGAACGCAGCCTATATTGACAATAGCATTTTCAAGACATTAGCGTTTGACACTAGCTACTGTCATTAGAATCAAAATAATCTGACATATCCTGGCTACTAGTTTTAAAGCAGTACCCCCCGATCTCGATGAAATAGAATTTGCTCATGCGGCTAAACTATAAATTCTACCAAAAAATGTCATATACATAGATTATGGAAAATTTCCTCTGCTTTAATTTATTATTTAACTATTTTGACGACATTACACAAATAGCGGCTCATTTGCAAAATCTTCGAAAAATGCTATGAGTAAACCACCAGTTCCTTTGGACCCTTTTCAACAGAAACCTTTTCAGCTCTAAGTTTGGTTATAAAACTTCTAAATATGAAGTTTCGTCCCGATACCATCAGTAGTTTCTCCGGAATCGTCTCCACAAAAACGGGTACACACACACACACATACACACACACACACACACACACACACACACACACACACACACACACACACACACACACAAAAGCCTTTCAATATATGTATTGCGATCTAGCAAAAGGTACCATATGTCAAAAAACAACTTTTACACAAGCTAAAAAAAAGTAATATCAAGTCAAAATCGTTGATAGTATGAACCTTTGGCAAGTTTCAAGGTATATAAGGGCACTGTAGCTTTTCGTCTTGATAGTGTATGGACTTCAAAACTGATATTGATTCAAAATTTATGACATGTGTATTTCTATCATATATGTTGAGATAATTTCTTTTTATTTATGAAGCCACATGAATGAAATTGGAAGGTTATCAGACATATCACACAAAATAAAAGTTTTTAAGTAACTTTCGCTATAAATAACTCAATCTTCATCAGTGTAGATATATTTCCAATGTTGAATAAAGTTTCAAATTCCGATGACAATTTCTTAATGGGTTCTTTCAATTATCGGATTTTGAGATAACTCTCGTCATCAGTTGTAAACCACAAAGGCTCGAAAAGTGGTAAAAATAACATAAGAGGACACTTTTTAAAAATAATTACATACTTACCGTCTAAAAGGCGGTAAAAGGTTGGTTGTCAAAAAATTAAAAACTATTTTATAGCTAACTTGGTGTGAACTATATAACATTTGCATTTCTCTTACTCTGCTGCACCCTGAAATAAAATTACACAAATAAAATCGGTATGGAAGTATAAATTAGTGTTATTCCTTTCATGTTAGAAGTTTTCCTGAAACTATCCTTCGTATGTGAACATATGGTAGGTATGTATTATTATTATAATAAGGAATTGGTGGTATTTATAAATTCTTCTTGATTGCTATTCTTACGTTTCAATTATGAAATCAGTCAAACTAAGATAGTAAATAACAATAAAAATAACATAAAAATCGGAACTAACGCGTATATCAAAATAGTATATTATATGACAAGCACAAAATTAAGGATATAAACCGTGAGCATAAACTTTATACGCGAGCCGTAGGCGAGAGTGAATACATGAGAACCACTTACATCCGTTGTGGGCAAGTCGAATACGATGTTTTATATACGACTCATAAGTTCCACTTTATATCAAATATTTCAAATGTATTTGTCAATGATGGCGAGGCGAACTATCAAATAACTGTCATCCACGGAGGTTTTGACTGACTTTGATGGTACGTTCGTGTAATGATCACAGTTCGTTTTAATAATGAAGTCATTATTCAAACAAACTGTCATTATCATACAAAGCTACTGTCAGCATAGTCATCGGTGTCTATCATGGTAGGGATTACATAGTCATAAAGTAGTAATAAGCTAATTATAAGTGAGTCGTAGATAAAACTATTTCTGTTTACGACTTTCCATACTTATGTAGTTTACAACTGATGATATCTCAAAATCCGGATATTGTAAACACCCAATAATCGGAAGTTTTATTGAATTAAAAAAAAACTTTGAGGTTGCTTTGAGTTTTGAACAAATCAATAAAAAACTTAAATTTTTAATTCTCCTATCTCTAATTCTTAACTCACATCGGAATGGATATAGATATTTGTAGACAAAACATTCAATTTAAGACCAGTTTCTGCAAATAATTTGATTGTGCAACTACATTAAGATAACCCTCAACTGACAATACCTTAAAAAGTTCATTATTTGTTTTTTTGCTGATAGCTTCAAAACTAGAAAAAGATGGATGAAATTTTGTAGCCCATCTGAATAATTTGACCAATTTTGATAACATTTATCCTTTACCACCTGTATTATTATTATTCCTAATCAACTGATTTATGCTATAATTTTGAACTCAATCTTTGTTTTTAATCTAATAGAAAAAACGAAAAAAAAAATTCTCGCGATATGGTATATTTTCCCAGATCGCCTTTTTTTTCTCTGTGTCTATTCTTAGATTTTAATTGATGCACTCGAACTTTGCTGGAGAATTTATTGTAGATACTAGATGTTAATGCAAAAGACCGAAAACGGCCAATCGTAAGATCAACGCGTAGATCCCAGAATAGGACAATTTAACGTGGTAGGTACATTTCAAAGACATTGGATTTTCAACAATCTAAAACCATATCCTGGTTCTTGATATTCAATTCCCAGCAAATAAATATGTCCACAACAGTTTATATTAAATCAAGCGCTCTACAACGAAAACTTTGACGAACGAAAACAACCGAATGCACCGAAAGCGTTTAAAACGCGCACACAGTGAAGTGTTCAAAAGTTTCAAGTGGGATTTAAGCGAGTGAAGTGTGGCGTTATAGCGTGCTGCGCGCGGGCGATGCGGTGCAAGGGGTCGGTTCAAATTATCCCTCGGGATTGAATAGTTGGCGAGACGGTGCCGTATAAGGGAATTTCGGGGTGTATTCCAACTCACAAACAGAATTTAGAACAGGAGGCTGGCTCCGGCGTGGTGGTCTGAGGCAATTTCGGTCTTGTATTGGAAAATCGGTTGAAAAAACCCGTCAGCGAGTCGCCTGGTTTGGAGGGAACAGCTTTATTATCACCAGCGGCAGCACCCCATCGGCGCTAATCGTTGGACCGTATAATAAAATTTACGCATTTCGAATTTCCAGGGCAATACGTTCTTCCCCTCGCTCACGGAATCGGAAAAGTTATATGAGCTTCCTCCAATATGGGCCCTCTTTAGTGGAATTTGGTGATTTGTGCAAATTTGGATGGAAAATCTTGATAGAGCGATCCATAAATTCTAATAATAATAATAATTCTTTATTTGTCGTATGATCTGTTCCAGATATTGACAATTGTCAGTTACATTGTAGAAACCTTATTCTAGATATAAAACAAAAACGTGTGCTCAGTATACATTACAAAATAAATAAACTCCATCAACAATCAAAGATGAAAAAGCGGACGCAAAAATTCATTAAAATAGATACCGCCAATACACATTAAAACCAATAAACATACGGAAAATACACAAATATACACATATGCATCACACCAATACTTATAATCCGCGCGATGTGTATGATAAATATTCGTCAATTGAATAAAATGAGTGCGTTATCAAAAACTCCTTCAACCTTGCCTTAAGGTGCTCTTACACGTAGCCACTTTTGTTGCGCGAGATTCTATTGCGACACTATGAAATGGCATGTTGTGTTCACACGTGAGATAAAATCAGTCAAAAGTTGCGCCACTTTCGACTAGCGCCAGCGCCAAGTGGCAGCCAAACATTTTAAAGTTGCGATGCTATTCACACAGTACGCGCCACTTTTCATTGCTGCAACTTGTAAAAGTGGCACGTCGAATGTCAAGAATTGGTCAAGGAACGACTGCGCACCCTCGTACTTGTAGTGGTTGTGTTTATATTCTGCCTCATTAAGTTTTAAGCGGCGATAGTTATACTGTGTTGTTGTTTATTCCATAAAAAATTGATTCAGATTCTGATGCCGATGAGAGGAGTAGAGCAACTGCGTGTTATGAGCTAATGTTAATGAGCTATTCAAGGCCGCTTTTGTAGGAAAAGGCTCTTATTGAAATTTTAACTTTGCCGCGTATTATTGGATATTTTGTCGAACCTACAGGAGAAAGTCGCCAAGAATGATAAGAGGATCTAAATGTAGAGAAATTTCATTTGAAGTTTAACCTAACATTCCCATCAATGTCAATTTTTACGATCGTAAGAAAATTATTCGAACAAAAAGTCTCGTCTTGGGTTGGGTTGGGAATTACTTTAACAAGTAGAAAGAAAATTTTGCTAAATGTGCATTATGCGGAAAATATAAAATCAGTTGTTTATTTACGAGGACTTTAGTTGGAATATGTATTTTAATATTTATTTATCTGTTTTTTTTAGAATGACATTTATTCGAAATTCTTTTTAGAGAAGAAGGATTTATTTTAACTTGTTTCTGTTGTTAACATTGTATGTTGAAATAATAAATCTTTATTTATGGTCTTTTCTGTTTACAGAATTAGTATTTATCGGAAAAAAAAAAACCTGGAAAAAACAAGGGTAATACAAGGTAAACGCCCAAAATTCAGACAATACACTTGTGGTACATTATTCCGACAAATATAAAGATTCTCTACCTCTTATGTATTTTAAATGTTTCTTGCACCTGGAATTTTTAGTGTTCTCTTTGTCTTGGCGTAGCTTTTGATACTGTTCCTTTTTCGCGTCCTTTCTTATTTCTCTAGAATGATTTTCCTTTTGCTTCCTTCTTTTTTATTAACAAATATTCTCTCCAAGCATTAGAGATAGTGTTACAGAAGAACAGTTTATTTTTACTTTATTTGGGTGTTTCAGGCCTTAACTGTTGTCTCCAGAGGTGGTGTATTAGTGCTAAAATCACCACTATCTGCTGCCAGTGTTGCATCATTCTGTCTTATTTCATCATCTCCTATAATGCCTGTCAATATTTATGACGGAATTAGGGACTATTGATGATCGTAATTCCGACACCCTGTAATAATTAGGGATTATTCATGTCCGCAGTTCCAATACTCGTGTCGCAATTTGGACCAAATGCGTACAATTAATTGTAACATAGCAAACGATGTAAAATGTGTTATTTTATTGTGTAAAGACAGCAATAGAGCCAATGTGTATTACTTCTAACCATGTACACAATTCTGACACACCTAAATTTGTAAATAATAGTGGTTAAAAGAGTAGTACCTACACCGTAATATTATGAAAATATAAAGCATTTTTAATCAGCCTAAATATATATTATTAGAATTTTCTTAATTACTGTTATCCTGTAGCGATTTAAAAATAAGTCGAATTGCAGTTACCTGATCAGGAAAAACTCAACTTTTAGCACAACACCTAATTATCAAGATCAGTCAAACTTCTAGGTTATATTCTGACCGTTAAAACATTGGTGGAATAAGAAACGATTGTGGGTTGATAAGTGTAATGTCAAATCAACAAACCGGATGTCCTAAAATAAAGTTCATTGTTGTAGATTTCTTATTTTGTCCAACTAAACAGAAATATGTCGGAATTTAGGACAGTGTCTGAATTTGGGACGTTTACCTTACATGTTTATTGGTCTAATTATTATCATGAAATATAATTCCACTTCAAATTGTATGTTTGTGATTCCCTGTATAATATGTATAATGTGTTCGTTGCTACTTGTTGTTAACTCTTTGCAGCCAACATCAAAGCGGTTACTCCTACGAAGAACATGAATAAAACACTTAACTCGCAACGCAGGGTTCGATATCGATGGGGATTTTTTACACGTTAGTTGTAATGTGTATATAAAAATCAAGCGGGGTTGTAAATGTTCCTATGCTTGGAAAATCAGTTGAGTTCTAACGATTCAGAATTGACCAATAATAAAAAGAGAAATTTACTTATGAGAATCAAAAAAAGAGTTGTACCGGCGCCGCCACCAAAAGTAAGAACTCATTCAAAATATCTTTTATAAGCTTGAGACGTGTAAACCTATAAATAAATATTTCCTAATTTCCTATTTATATAAGTACACTCCGGATCACGGAAAAAAATCTATTATTTGGATAAAGTTTGATGTAAATAACTTTGGTAATCTTTGACCACTTTAAGGATTCTTTCAAGAATCTCTTATAAGTTATAAGGGTACCATTATTTGAGAAAAAAAGAAAAATGAAATCTGCAAAAAACTAAAAAGATATTAGACTCTTAAGTGTAAATATCTGTAAATACTTCTCCACTTACGTTTACAAATATATTCATCAACCCCCAGTTCCTTGTCATCTGGATAAGCCCAGCCGTAATTTTGTCCGCTTTAGAGACACAATATATCACTGCATATCGAAAATTTGCAAGGTATCGTCCTGTTTTATTTTCATGGCTGGTAGATGTGGACACCGTAGTTGTAGTTGCTGTCTCGCTTATCTGTGCCGTCTAACCTCACGCTTTCCAGGGTAATTTGCTTGGGGTCAGTCCAGTACAGTCTCGAGTTTGTGTGGTCAGTCGTCAAATCGTTCGGTCAGGCGATGTATCTCGAAACCAGTGCGGTGTCTTTTAAGCCCTCCATTGGAGCTTTTGCTATTTGCGAATGGTCGCTCCAATCTGACCAATACATCCCACTGAAAATTAAATGATTTTAAGTATATATAGCACTGATTTCACATTTATTTAACAATAAAGCGGTTTAATATTAAATTTTAGTATTAGACCTACAGTCTATATTTCATTATTATAGCTCTTCTAATAACGGAATTGCTGACATTGCATAATATAGTTTTTGTGGGTCAACCACTAATCCGATCATTTTACAAAAATGCACGTTGAAACCTAGCATTCCGCAGGTTATTTTCCTATTTAGTTCGTTGAACTCTATTGATTATTTCCACAGTAATTAATTGCAGTAATTGCGGTGACCCGGTACTAAAGAAATGCCCTAACTACCATCTCTCGTTTCGATAGTATTGAGTCATGTGGTTAACGACTCATAACTCTAAAACTACTGAACCGAAATATTCATACTCCTCAATCTACATAAGTTTTATGACTATCAAAATTGTTTGCCTCTCGGTGTAAACATGGGTAAACATAAATTAACGGTCGTCTTTCCAATTTTTTTCCCCTAAACCGCTTACACAAAAATTTAAATTTTTGTTCAGGTTGTATTTAGCGTCTCCTCAATCGATTAGCGTGTTTGTTTTCTTTGGTTTTTATACAGGTCAGTGAATCCGTCTGACTGCGTTTTTGTGGACCTGAAGAATATGGAGTTCTATTTTAATTTTTTTATTTTATTTTCCGTTTAGTGGTGAATACTAAATTAAGTTTCCTTGACAAAGTGAAAACATATTTAAAAAGTATGCCCGACTCTTTTATGTAAATGTTGAAACTATTATATCAATTCGTTATAATTGCATCCGTAAACGCTGTTCTTCTAGTCGCTATTGCATCGTGCGATTCCCCACTGCCGGCAGCGTCGTTGTCGATCCATTCCCCGCACCACACTAAAGACCGAAGAGCGCCGCGTGAATTGCGGCGATCATGAGATGCTGCAACACGATCTTTTGTAGGGAAAATGCAAGATAAATAATGATTCTGTAATAAACTTTAAACATATGATTTATTAGGTAGCGTATGATCGATACTTGTGGGTCAACCACTAATCCCATCATTTTACAAAAATTCACATTGAAAGCTAGCATTCCGCAAGTGATTTTACTTTTTAATTCGTTGACATCTATGCCTTATTTCCGGAGTAATTAATTGCTAAAGTTAAACGAATGAAATTGACGGGGCAAAAACAGCGCCAATTCTTCTTAATTTGGAAAAATCGGGTGTACGCCAACATAATATACAGCTTCAGAAGTTTTTCAAATTTTTTCGCGTCTAGATTTGCGGGAAATCGACGTCAAAAGAACGCATATAATATATGACCACGATAGTACATTGTTGCAAAGTCATATTAATTCCCAACATTTGGCTTTTGAGTTGGTTACAATATCTGAGTTTTTGTAAAAGATACTCAGTTAGAGAAAAAAATTTATTCGAACCTCGCATATCCGAAAACATTAGACTTATGATCATTTTTTTTTTACACTTATTAACACTTTTCTATATATAAATGTTAACCCTTAGTAAAATAGATCGGTGTTTTGATAAACTCGTATAACATTTTTACCGTTCCACATTATACATGAAGTCTGTTTGACAACCGAGAATAGCCTACAGCCCGACAGCACGAGTAAACTGAAACTGAAAACCGACACCGTTGACTTTCAACCAGACACAAACATTATCGACAACGTTCACCCAGTCCGGCACTGTATAAATATTTTACGGCGTTTCAATTTATATGTTAACGACGTGTCCATCGTTTTTCCTTTTTGTCCCAGTTTACTCATGTGAAGAATACACCATTAACAAAAGGTAACTTTACATTTATTTTGTATCCCTGATGTTATTACATATTAGGGTAATTTGTATTTACTCGTCTTCTTCTTCGTCGTCTTGAAAGTAACGGAGAAAAACTAGATCTATAAAATAAACTTTAGATTACTTGCCAATGTAAACAATTCAAATCCAACCTGCCCCTACAAAAACAACCCAAACACTCCTGAATTAGTTAGTTAAATGCGATTTATCCCTCCAAACCAACCCAACTTCTGGCCCTTTTTTTCTTTTCAATTCCATTTCGCGACCGGCCAAAGCAAACATTCACGCAGAAACACTAATTTCGTATAGTGTTTCACATAAAACCCTCTGTTTCGGTCTATTACGGTTTTCCGTTTGTTGCTGCCTCCGCAAACTTTTGCTTTGATCTGATTTAAAGTTGTAAAACAGACGTGCGGAAGTTTACAGTCGCTGCCGTAGAAAAGGACAACAAGTACCAGATGTGTACACTAATTTATATCCTCGCTGAGTTGTGCTTAATAAAAAAGAATATTGCCGTTTTTGCTTACTTAATGCGCGAGAATACGAAATGGCTTGATTATGAGAGATCGTAAAAACTGATTCCAGTCTCAAATTTTAATAATCTCGTTGTTATGGGAGAGGATTTATGTAACAAGGATTTATGATTATTGCTTCGAATGGTAATCCTAGTTATATCTTGTTTTTCTTCAAATGTAAATTGAGTTTGTTCGAGAATCTCAGTCTAGGAGATGGAAAAGTATGTTCAGCAGAAAATATATTCTCCTGTCAGGAAAGGGAAAAAACACAAAGTTGGACTCATATTTATTACAAAAATGTATTGAAGTGTAAAAAATCAATGAAGGTACCTACTCATTTTTTTATGTGAATAAAAAAGTATTCGTTGCAAGTGGTTAAGTATGCGATACAAAGTTAAAAACTGAACAAGATATTTTTCTTTAATGTGTAATCAGGAAAATGCTTTTAAAATATATAATTACGAAATTACGAAAACGAAATGATAAGATAAGCTGGCCAAACTTCTGAACTATGAACATTAAAACACAGCCGTCCTTTAATTTTTTTTTCAAAATTGCTTTGCGTGAATTGATTTTCTCAAAATCTAGGTTCCATTTAGAATATCTGCCTTCAGTTATCACTTGGTAGACTTTGTTCATTGTTGGTCAGGATAGACACGTAGCTTAGAAATATTGTATGTAAAAATAAGTAATTAAAAATATGTGAAATGCTCCTATATCTCGACTCAAAATTATGATATTTTGATATTTGACTCCCCATCAGGTGCCATACCTCTCTCCGTTACCACCTTTAAAGTTGTTTTAAATTTAATTTAATGCTTAGATCTCAAATTTTAATATTTTATATCAGTTTTATTATTTTACTTTTTGTTCTTATCGTTGTTTGTTCTTATTTGATCGTTTTACATACATAAGTCAAAATTACTACTAACAACAAATTACGGTAATTGATAATGTACTATAACTGAGGGACAACCTGTGTTTTCAGTAAGAGCAAAAATATTAAAATTAGTAAGTTCTCTGCTCACCAAATCTGTAAAACGTCAAGTTGATGAATGGTGCAGTTAATTAGCTGATTTTTCATGATTAGTTAGTATTTCCGTACAAGATCGATATCGATATTTTGTATTCTTAGAACAGATGCTATCTACATTTTATCGTGTAAAATAATCCGAGTTTAATTTTACATTCATAAATGTATACATAGAAATATTTACTCTAAAACATACAACGAGAACTGTGTCAGGTACAATGAACCGATGTAGGTAGACAATTCAGCTGCACACTTCGTACTTTGTAAGCGAAAAACACAGAAAATAACCCACAAGTAGTTTCGGTGTGTAACCTATGTGTACGTCAGACCGTGCTGATTTATTGCAAACATGTGCCACATCTAAATTTCCCAGGGTTTTAGCTCTTTTGAAATATTAATAAACATATATGCTGTCAAGACATTCTTCACATTTACAAGCTTTCTCTCGGCACTTAGGCCAATATACCCCGCATGCACACGTAGATGTATGAACATCAAAATTTACATTTCAATCTTTCACGAACCCACAATGGACGGATATCTTCACTCAGGGAAGACCCTAAAAATTCATAATACTACACCGTCTGCGAATAGCTGCTACTCTTGACGAATGTTCTCGTATATCCGGCCGTATATACGGAAAATCTCGGGTACCCCTCTAAGACCTGCAATATCCATGAACATATATTATTTATGCATATATTAGGGTAAGGTGTGACCGTGTACCACTGAAAATAAACCAACCATTATTGGACAGTAGCAATTACTCGAGTAGCAAGTAACTATATTGCAGCAAATTAAATATTCCGTTTGTTTTGTATAACCCAGATGGTGCTGGATGTAAACTATGCTTTTGCTATAATGTGTAGTTTCAGAGAAATCAAACAGAATTTGTATTGTTTGGCAATTGATTGTTTTGCTCGATAATTGTCACTCAATCCATCCAGTGATTATGATGCCAGTTCAATATATTTATTTATGACAGTTCGGTGTTCTATGGTACTAAAACACCGAACTGTTCGCATACATTTAGGTATACAATTTATAAAAAACTAGATAATGACAGTTCATATTTCAAAAATATGCCCGTTGCAAGGTCTTTTAAAAGCTATATATAACGACATTTTTGCTGATTTTGCCTTTAAACTATGTCAGACAATATGCAGGGTGTCTCAACAGTGCGATCTCGGAAGATTGTGCCTCTGTTAATGAAGATATCTTAAAACTGATTTCACGCATAAATACAGAACGTACATTTTAAAATTATTAGCGCGTATACAGGTGTTCCATAAAGTAGTACCAACCCAAACTTATGTTTTTTAAATGTAAAAACCTATATTTCCGCACAATTTTGAATACCTCGCAAAATTTTACGACAATGAAAAATAACATTACCTACCCTAAACTTTATACTTTTTGATTTAGAGGCATTTTTATGGAAAAGCAACAGTCTAAGAAAAATTGTATATCTCAATACCTGTTTTTAGATTATGATTCAGTAAGCAACGTTCTATTAGCGTGATTACCTACCATATCTAAATTGTGGACAAGGTGGTCATAATCTGCAACTAAATATAAAAAATAGTTTTTCGTAAGAAAGTTAATTTTTTTAAATGGAACACCATGTATGTAGTTAATTTTTTGAATTCTACGCAGCGTTCTGCTCAAAAAAGTAGTGGCACATACCAGTGCTAAAATAAACAATTGCAGAGATACCTAGTCTTCTACATAAAAAAACGATTTCTCTATCAATAAGTGCTTCTACACCTACATTAACCATTAAACCAGTTAAGTATTTACCTAAATTACTGTTTTCTCGTACGATTTCATAATTTTTTTTAATAAATCAAAACATATTGATCACATCTGCAATTCAATATTATATTTTGAAATAAAATTTTACTTATACCCTGAAGGCTATAAAAAACCGTATTAAACAAGTATAAACAAGGTATAAAGTTGATATAAAGTTGTTGGTGTTAAAGAGCCGGTGTTTTACACTAGCGTCTAGCCAGCAGGTGCAACAAACGATCTTGCCGATATATGGCTGCAGGTATGCCACCCACCATACACTACTGGCGCGCGCGCATTGTGGACCTAGCCGGTAATATCTCGGTTCTGTTTATTCAAAAGACTGGAATCTTGTATAAACTATAAATTAGTAAATAAAAAAAAATAATATAGTAACGTAGTGAGAATGTCGAATATGAACTTTAGCATAGTCCTAGAGGCAGTTTTAGCAGTTAAACTCATTTTTTTCCATAAAAGAAAAATCTAATTTTAAGAAACCCTTGACAAAGTTGAAGAAGTGAAAATACTGTATGAATACATTGATGAGTTTCAATCGACACTTTTTCTTTTGTTATGGAAATCTATTCTGCAAAAATGAATTCACCAAACAAGTCTGTAAAATAAAAATTCGATCTTCAAAATGCTTACCTTAAAAGAATCTTTGTCATTACACACTTTGTATAAGAAGTAATGTAACTAGTCAATATTTTTCGTTCTAAAAAGTTTACAAGGAAAAGATTCCAATAAAAGTTTTAGGAAATTGCTTAAGCTACAAATTTGAAATGCTTAAAAATGAATAATACTATATATTCAAAAGTATTTTGTATTTTATAGCTTAAATCATTTTCAAAAACTTTTTTTTTCTTGTATACTTCTCAGAGGTGGAGGTATTGACATGATAGAAATCGTTTTAACATTTTGTAGTTGCTTTCTTTTAACATTTAATCATTTTGTATCATTTAAACAACTGATCTCAGGGACTTTTGGACAGGAAAAATATACAGGGTGCTATCTTTAAAAAATTAATTTTGTGTGTTTCTTACAAATGCATAACTCTGTATATTCACAGGTCATTTAAGTTTGTAACACGAGTCATTTCCTAAAATTCTTATTTGGTTTCTTTCTTCTACACTTTCAGGACCAGATATTTGGCACGTTACGTTTCTTATTGTTAACTTTTTGATGATATGGAATCGGAATCTTATGCGTTAAATAACAATAAAGTTTATGAAACCGATAATGTTAGCAAAAGAAAGAGGAAATTACAGTTTATTAAAAGAAACATCTCCAAAAGACTATGAAAACTGCATTACAAATTTAATAAGTACATATCCAGAGGACAGATAGTGGCGATGGCGTATTTAAGGATGAACTATCGCAGTGTTTACAATATGCAAATACTAAAAACGCTGTTCAAGCAGGAATATACCTAGATTCCCTAATGTGAAAAATTATTTACTTCTATTTGTTAAGAATATCGATTTATGAATTAAGATAATATATTTTATTTGTTACGAATTTTGATTTTAAAATTATTAACCCATTTATTTGTTATTTTGTATTTCTTAAGAATATTCATTTGTTGCTTTAAATAACGATGTAGGTACTTATATTAAATGTTGTTGCAAAAAAGTCAAATACCTTACTTATTATTTATGATTTTTTTAGTATTAGTACATTTTTATTTTTGTTTAAAGAGTAATTCTGAATTCAACACGGTATATGGGGGCCCCCAAATTCAAATTATCCAGGGCCCCATGATGGCATAACGCGCCGCTGGTTATGATTGGTTTCTTAGAATGACACTTTTATAGATGCATATCGGAAATTTTTTTGAAATTTGGGTAATTCTCGATCTTTCTCCGTTGTGTGCCTTTAAGATATGGTAACGCAGTTTACGTTTATCATTAAAGTTTTTGTCGCAATTGTTACGAGAAAACCCAAATTCGGCACAGTCTTTATAAATTCGCGGAGTCAACACGTTTATTTTACGTTCATGGAATTGTTTGTGTCTTCTTAAATTGCTCCTACTGCTAAAATTTGTACCGCATTCACTACATTCATTTGACCGATTTAATTCTTTTTGTTCGTCACCCATGTTGAGGGAATAATAGGCTTGGGATTAATAAACTAGAAATACGTTTACTGTAAAGTCGTTCATATACTTATTATAATATAGATTACTTACCGATTACGCTAATATTCAGCTTTTCCTAACCGAAACAGTACCAAATTCTTTTGAATAAACAGAACCGAGATATTACCGGGGCTAGGTCCACTATGCGCGCGCCAATAGTGTATGGTGGGTGGCATACCTGCAGCCATACATCGGCAAGATCGTTTGTTGCACCTGCTGGCTAGACGCTAGTGTGTTTTACTTATCTTAAAATAAAAGCAATTCATAACGCAACTCAACATCAACTGTCAACTGTACAATTATTTTTCCATAAAGATTAATACTTAATATTATTTTGCAAGAAATAGAAATTTATAACGGTAATCTTATGTAAATTTTTACGAAGAAGACAAGTTATTTCTGTAACGGTTTATTTTAGCACTAGTGTGTGCTAGTACTTTTTTGTGCAGAACGCATTTTGCATTCGCCAAGAACCCACACCATGTCAATTAGTTCCTCCTGAGAAAAGTTCGCCATAGTTCCAAAAAATATGCAAATCTAACCTAACAATATCACCGCCACTGACACATACCTTAATAACTTGTTTAGCACAATTTCTCATAGCCTACAGGGTATAAGTAAAATTTTATTTCAAATTATAATATTAAATTGCAGTGTGATCAAATGTTTTGATTTATTAAAAAAAGATAAAATCATGCGAATAACAGTAATTTAAGTAAATACTTTTATGAAGAAGACTAGCTATCTCTGCAATTGTTTATTTTAGCATTGGTATCTGCTGGTACTTTTTTCTGCAGAATGATGCGTAGAATTCAATAAATTAATTAGATACATGGTGTTACATTTAAAAAAATCAACTTTCTTACGAAAAGGTATTTGCTCTTGTTGCAGAATATGACCCTGTACACAATTTGGATATGGTAGGTAATCACGCTAATAGAACATTCCTTACTTAATCTTAATCTAGGCGTGCGCAATAAAATTAAAAACAGGTATTGAGATATAAAATTTTTCTTATATTGCTGTTTTTCCATAAAAATGCCAATAAATCAAAAAGTATAAAGTTTAGGGTAGGTAATGTTATTTTTCATTGTCGTAAGGTTGTTGCATTTAAAAAACATATGTTTTAGTTGGCACTACCTTATGGAACAGCCTGTATACACGCTAATTATTTTAAAATGTGCGCCTCGGCGTTCTGTATATATGAGTGAAATCAATATCTTCATTAATAAAGGCACAATCTTCCGAGATCGCACTGTTGAGACACCCTGTATAGCCAAAGCCAGTAGGTAGATGATTGTATCCAAAGATGTTAAATACACTATACAGAGTATTCATAGTGGTTTTTCTTGAGTTTTATAAAAGGAACACCTTGTATAATGTGTTGGGTGTAATAACCCTTTACCTCGCTCCATCTAGTATGTCATACACTAATTGTCACTAGTTTTGGTGATATTTGCAATTTAACGAAAATGTAATGCAAGTGCTAACTTTAATATAGCTGTGTACACAAGGTATTTGGTAGTTTAATGTAAATTATTTAAGGGATGATATTAGAGGTAATTTAGAATCTATTTAAGAATTTTTATCTTTAAACAAAGTATTATCGCTATCAACATATTAACAATTAGAAATTTTGTAAGTATATTTTGCCATTTTTGCAATCGTATGGCTAACGAACACGGTACCTAAAAACTTCAATTTACTACCCAAGAACCTTGTACTTTTAGGTTAACTATCGCGGAATTTTGTTTACTTCTGAAAGTGTCCAACAGTCTGATTTTCTTTGATGTGGTTTATGTGCTCACACAAAAACCAAATATGCAACAGAAACAAGCTGATAGGCATCTTTAGATACTGATTTTACTCGTTTTTCCCAATTCAATTAACAACGAGAGTAAATAGATAAAGTTGGTTGTTTTTTGTACCGAATGCAAATCCGTTCTCAAACGTTGCTAATTAAAGTGAGGTTTTAGGGTTTGCTGCTTGCTTTTCTGTATGAGCGCACATACCACTACAATGAAAGAAAAACAAAAATATCTAACATCAAGCTACGAACACACTTCTTTGTGCTGAAGCCTAAAGAATCTGTCAACTACGTAACATTTTAATATTTCTATATTATACTCGTTTGAAATGTAAATTCTTAACTTGTGGTTTAGCCGCTTATACCAAACTTTGATTAGGAACTTTGCGTAAAATAACTTTACCCCTTGCTATGGGGACAAACAAAATCAATTACTGCTTGCAAATTGAATGATATGTTAGACGTTAATAGCGTTTGCGATTAGATGCTTGCTAGTGGTGCCCTCTGGGCGTCCATTTTCAGGTACATCGCCGCAGCAGCGGCGGCAGGGTTCAGACCAGATGTTGGGGACCCACCCGACCCACACAACACACGAGAGCAACGCTGTCGTGATTTATTGCGAACAAGTATTGTGAGGCATTACGCGTTCACAGGTTTGTACCCTGTCCATGTAACGCACCCCAAACAAGAACTTTAATGGCGAGACCCGTAGGCTAATTAATTACGACTTGAATTTGAGTGGAGATGTGCCATTATTATCTGCTTAGTTTCCAACTACAAATTAGAGAACGTGGGTGTACTTAAAAATATCAGGCATTTGATTGTAATACAGCATTCGTTTGGAGGAGGAATAACAATTAAGAAAAAATATTTGTCACGAATTGTTAAAGAGTTTAACAATAAAAATGAAAAACTGGCATTATAACAACATGTAATAAATATTTATCTATAATTTGATGTTTAACATGTGAGAATTGATACAATATTAAGCTCAGAATGGATGCTGCAATGTAGTTCTGTTTTGTATAATGGACTAGCTCCAAGGGCGTCGTTACATATGGCGCTTGGATTTCGAGCCCAACTACCGCTACGCGAAAAACGAAAAAGATAGGGGTGTGCGAGAAATTTGTGATCGATCTTTGGTCACAATTGAAGACCGATAAATAGATCTGATCGATAAATCGGTCATTATCATATGAGATGGATCTTTTGATCATGATCAGCTTGATCTTTTTGATCAGATCGATCTCGCAAATGTCAAACCGAATTGAAAGCTATGTATTTATTGGAGAGACAGGTCGGTCGCCGCCCGGCCTGTGTACAAAATATTTTCGCGGCTAGGCTTAAATGATGACTATTCCGATTATTATCGGCTATTGTCGCGAATGCCAGTTTTATTAGATATTGCGATATTGTCCTCTCGTAACAGTCGCGAAAGAGCCACAAGATGACAAGATACGGTATCTAAATTTTGCGTTGTAGTCCAAAATAAGTATTGTTGTATGCACTTCTATTTGATCGTACTTATTAGATTCCATTACCTCGCAATTTTTGGCACTGCTGAGCGGTTTATCTTAATTACACTGGGTGTTAAACTAATAAGTGTAGAATATATAGATAAGGTATAATAGTCAACTTTTGATAGTAGACCAACTTTTGATAACGAACTCATGTCCAGATAGACGCCGTTTAGGAACTGCAGAGAGCCGGAATATTGTACCAACTTTAGAAATTCCTTTAGTAAAGTAGGTTGTATGAAGTATCATAGAATAACTATTTTAAAATCAAATATATTTAAAAATATTTAAAGATAACCCATTATTGGCCAAAATTAGTAGCAAAATTACAAAACTTCGGTTAATGAAAAGGGGGTTTCAGAAACGATAAACAATTAAATATTTATTAAATTATTTCTCGATGACCACGAGAGAGAAATTATTATAGGAAATTAACAACAATTTCTCCTAGCGTATTAAAAAGTAATAAAAAGGCTACAATATTGGTTGAAAATCATACAAAATCTTAAATTCTACAATAAGAGTTCAATGATTCAGACACAAAATATATTTACAAACAATTATTAATTAAAAATATTAATCCCACATTAATAAACTATAGAAAGAAAGCAAAATGACTTGATATTCAACGAATATCAATATATCATAAGTAAGTGTTGTCGAGCATACAGGGATCACGATCATGGCTATAACACACAAAAATGTGAACAAAAACATTTCACTACCTTAAAGCGATAGAGGTTTTTCAGAGTGTGTGCATAACAAGACGAAAATTCTGTAAAACAGTTAATGGCATAGTCCTTAATATTACGTCCCCATTTAATACTAAAAAGAATCTGCCCCTCCCCCTGGAACATCTTCAAACGGCGCCCATGAGTCTAGCTCTTGTGATTCCTCTTAAAAACCAATATTTTCAGTAGGTTATAGTAAGTAAGTCATACTACACTTTCAAAAGTAGTATTTAAAAGTTGTTTTTCTCGACTAGGGTTTCTTTTCAGACCGATGCCATGGTTGTTTTTCGACCTTCTAACGAACATCGCAGTTGAAACATAAAAAAGCAGAACGAATAGCACGTGTATATTTCTACGCTTGCTTTGCATTTTGACAAACGCTGACGTTGTAACTTACAAAGCTAATGGAATCGAACGCTAAAAGCTACTTCAATGGTTACCTGATGTAAACAAACTAACAAATGGGCAATTCAAGGACTCGAGGTGGTGTTGTAAATGTATTGATTACGTCAGCACCTTCTGCTGTTTTATGTTATTTGCATTTATAGTTTTTCGTCTTGAAATTCGCCACGTATAAGAAATGTAAACTGAGTTATCCTTCCCGACAAATGTGGCCAAAATTCGGCATCTTCTTCGGCTATTATAAAATATACGTTAAGGATGTCGACAAGGGGGTTGCAAATCGTATTGTTCTTTTATTAATTCAAAATGAGAGATTTAATTTTGCGACCAAACAAGTATATCTTCGCGGATTCGTACGAAACTCACTTTTTGTGATATCTGAAACTCTGTGATTGCAAACTTGAACCTCAATTTTTCAGAATAACAAATTGCAGATAAAATATTGCCCTCCAAAATGTAAAAACTATGGATCCGTGTGAAACTTAACATATTTCTTATACCTAAGATCTCCCTGATATTAAATCTCATGTCAGATTTTGTAAATTGCGGGTTCAATATGATTGATATGAAACTTATTGAGGTTATTTGAGGATCTCTAATTCCAAACGTGATGTAAGATTTTCAAAATTCAAATTGGCGAATTTAATATGGTGACCAAAAGTGAAAATAAACTGTCGGATAAGCTTGACACTTGTTTCCTGTGATGTTTGTAGCTGTTGGTTCCAAATTCATCAGATTTCCAGCCAAATTCACAGGCGGATAAATCAAACTGATTTGGATCTTTTGAAACATTAAAAGCATGAGAAAAAAACGCTCACGATGCAGAAACTTTCATTTGGATGAGGAAATGAAGCTGTAGGCCCATGTAAAGTAAAGTAAATTATTGCTTCTATTGTTCAAAACGAGAGTTTAATAAAAAAAAAAATCTTGCAACTATTGTCAATTTCTTCGACGTGATTTTTGTAACACAATTTGGATGAAAAAAATCTATTATCAATAAAACGCACAAACGTGCTTTATTTAGTGGACTCTAGTGGTAAAAACATATACAAATTGCATGTTCCATGTTCTTAGACTGATGGAACCATATCAGAAAAATTGCATTTCATAGCGCGTCAAACAAGTTGACAGTAGTTGAGACATGTTTTTATTTCATCACACGTTGTATGATAAAGTATTGTAATCGTATCGAAAAATAGCTTTGAGATTTCAGCAGAAATATGTCCTTGAACATTTTTGACTGAGGTACAAAAAATGTCTGAGTGTGTATGTGTGTATGTCTGTGTGTGTGTACCCGTTTATTGTGTCGACAATTCCGGCGAAACTACTAAAGGCATCGGGACGAAACTTCATATTTAGAAGTTTCATGACCAAACTTAGAGCTGAAAGAAGTTTTGTTCAAAAGGGTCCAAAGGAACTAAAGCGGTTTACTCTTAACATTTTTTAACGATTTTGCAAATGAGCCGCCATTTCTGTAATGTCGTCAAAATAGTTAAAAAATAAATAAAAGTAGAGGAAATTTTTTATAATTTATTAATAGTTTAGCTGCATGAGCAAATTCTATTTGTTCGATATCGGTCGTGTTGCATTAAAACTAGCCAGGATTCGACAGATATTTTGATTCTATTCACAGTATTGTTGAAACCTCGTTAGACACGTTTTGACACAGTTTGACACCGCTGTATAGTATGTCAAAGACATGCGCCTGGCCATATCAGATTTTTTTAAAACTACTGTTTGAAAACAAAAGAAATAATAACCAATTATCTTACTTTTCAGTGCCTTAAAACTTTCTTAAGAATTAAAAAAAATACTAATATATTGGTAGCCCATTAAAAAAAAGGAACACTAGTTTGGATTGTTTCAATCTTATGGATGAGCCTGTATATGCAAAAATAATTTTAATATATTATACGCTAAGGTGTTCTTCATATCATGAAAATATGAGTTTTAAAACAGCTTCATCAGCATAATCTTCCGAGAACACTTTGTATATTAAGCAAGTTTATTTCAATAATTTGACGAGATGCAACTTTTAAGTTTCCAGGCTCGAAATATATGAGCATATTTAAAAGAACAAACGTAATGGCCGTCGTTTATCCCCTATATTTTTGTGGGGGAAAAGTTGTTTGAAATCACGTAGATTAACAAACAAAAGATCAACTGCCTACTGAGCATGCATCATGCGCGAGCAGTCAAAAAAGAAGTCATAAACAAATTATATCCAAAATAAATTGAAACAATGAGCGTATTGAGCTGAAATTTCCCAACTTGCTGAATGCATTCATGCCCTATAATTATTGATAACCCGCAGACCGGTTTGGAAAAATCAATGGGCGAATTGCAAGGTTTCTAAAACAGAAGCAAAATTATTATTTTTTTCGCTTGTTAAATATTTTACAAAATACCCTTTTATAGAAACACGATATTAGAATTTCAGAAAACTCCTTTCGTATGACAGAATTATACTTTTTTCAACAATCAACACACAATTTTAAGCATATATATGTTACGGTCATAGTGATAAATATGTTATTATTAATAATTACCGGTTATTATTAATAATAGCCAAGTGGCGAGGTTAAAGTGAAGAATTTATCACATGAACCGGCTATTATTAATAATTTCCAGCATGCTGTGGTCAATGTGATGTATTTCAATTCGATATTGCATTAAGGTGATGCTACAATATAATAGAGCCTCAGATTTGGAATTCTGTTAGTATCTACATAATCGTTACACAACGAATCTATGCACTGGGTTTTCAGTGTTGGGCCTTTAGTGACGTTAGTCCTGACTAACTTATTTAGTTACTACTCATGACTAAAATAAGGAAGATTATCAAAACGAGACTAAATGATGCCAATCCATACGAATTGCATGCACGAGTGTGTAACTCATTGGGTTATGCTTATTTGCGCAATTCTTAAAAGCTAAGTAAGTAATAAATTAGAAACTCGGTTTGTATTATTCTGCCAGTGCATACGTACATAGTGCTTCTATAGTTTGCAATTCGTGGCAAGAAAAATAATTTTTATTTATAACTTATTATTTATTATCTTTTTAATACAAAACTTTAAAAGATGTTTTATATTTAATTTTGAATACAAAAGTCCTTCTAAACCTTTATTTTTTTGTGGTAGTACAACAATTACACCATTTATGTTGTAAAAATAAAGCAAGATAATGTTTGTAACAAATGTGAACTGTACCTGTATTTTATTTTTATTTTATTATTTACTATGAATATTGTTTATTTTTGATTTGTAAGTGCACAAATGTGATACAGATTTTATTTGAGTTACCTACTGTTAATTTTATTTATTAAGAATATATTTTATTTATAAACTGATTCCTGGACTTGAGAATTATTGTGTTTTTGTTATTGTTATATTTTTTCATATATCTAAATAAATAACGTATTTGAAAGTCTTTTTTGGATATTTTACATTAGATATGCTTACGGTAGGTATAGGTAACGGACAACCTAATGTAGGCAAGATTGGGGCAAGTTGTTACAATGTTTAATCTTTTATTTAAAAAAAAGAGGTAGTACTTTATTGTCAAACACCAAAACTAAAAATACCGTGTTAGGAACAGAATCATATAAAAATTTGTGCGGTGCAATTTATGTAAAAACATCTATCTAAACTAGTCTCGCCTATTCTTGCATGTATTTGCATGAAAGTACAATATTGAAAAAGTTAATATTAAATGCGCAAAATTTCAAGATAATTGGGATTTAAGAATTTACTTAATAAATTGTAATTGTATATTTACAAAAAAACTACCCACGTGCATTAAATATAAAATGGGTGTTATAATAATAAAATAATAAAATGGTTAACTTTTTTAACACTCTCTATTAAATGTTCTTTTTATGTTTTCGTCATTGAGCCGTTCTTGGGTGTATACCAAATATCATTACCAATTATATCCAGTAGTTTCTAAAGTACAAGGGAGACAAAAGAAAACATTCTGTATTATCAATGTTTTGTATTATTCGTAATTTTGGTCATTGGGCTAGCCGTACTGATGATTTGCGTCGAGTAAATAAATATAATAGCTTACATAGTAATCAAAATAACTTAGCTAACTTCTTTGAAGACTGTATACCAAAGATCTTTTGCAAAAAGTAACGTTTTTATTACTTTTACCGTGCCCGTTAGGAAATTATTAATAATAGCCGGTCCATGTGATTATTTAAGTGTTTCTAATCACATTGACCAAATTATGCGGTTATTATTAATAATAGCCGGTAATTATTAATACAAACCACATTTATCACTTTAACCGTAACATATAGACTTACTAAAGTCTATATGCCTTTAAATGACGCCGTAATAACATGTGCTGTTTCCGCTAAAATCATGTCGCACTTCTGACATTGACATTACACACCTGACATCAATTATACAATGTAATTACTAATTACTATCTCAAAACAATATAAGCTCAACAGTCAACAGCCAATAGGTAAACCGTCATAAGAAAATGTCCCGCACATTTTTGATTATATTTTTAACTGAGAATCTAAATAACAACTTCCATGTCTGCATCATCAGTTTTTGAACTGCTTATTCTCTAACACTCTTGGATATTTTTTACATAGTTAATTGCCTTGACAGAGCAATAAAGAAATTGCATTTGATCGATAGTTGGCGCCCAAATACGAAAGCTTCCTCCCCAGATGTTTATTTGCTGTACAGCAGGCGTAGGTAGCATAAACTTCCAACACGACGACTAGCTTGCAAGTAGTTGATTTTATTTTGTTTATCTAGGTGTAGGTGGCATCTCAATCGTAAAGTTTGTGTGTGTAGTTACGGTGGGAGCTGGAGTGAATTGGGTGGTCGGGTATGGCGTGCAACTTGTTATTAAATCGTGTGACGGAGGACCAACAGCAAACCGGATGTTGTTGACATCAGTAAATATGTGCTCTGTCTCAAGTCTAGTATGCACAAAGGGCCGCTCTTGATCTACAGTTCCGATAGCATAGTGTAATATTGCTATTTGGTGGATGTATTGTTTGTTTATTTACAAGATATCTGGGTTTCAGTTATACAGTCAATTAGAATTGTGTTAAATTTCGATGATAAATAATCATAGTGGTCGTTTGTGATAAGTATGAAAATATTAAGTTCAAGATTTTATTGTGGTGTTACTTCGCAGATAGAAACGTTATAATACCCTTCTTTTATTCGTTTCCATGTTCTTATTTACATCTTTAAGCTTTAATATATCAAAAAAAAATAATTCCAGCTTAGGATTTTATCGAAAAAAGTCATACCTTAACAAATTTGCAGATACAACCTCTCTGCTTAAAAGGCGCGTATATCCATCTAGGGTGGTTCAAATTGGCTATTTTTATTTAGAAAGCGACGATCCCCCCAAATCGTTTCCAAATCCAAAAAAAGTGGACACGTATTTTTAAGAAAATGCATGGGAAAAGACATTTTTTGGTATTTTTCGAATAATTCTCCGGGGTTTGGGAAAACTTAAGACTAAAGTTATAGGACTTGCAGAGGACTTTCCAAGGAAGAATTTGACCTATCATACATATGGATTTGATGCCCCCAACCCACCCCCACAGTGCCCTGAAAACTACTCTTAAATGAAAAATGTAGATTCTTCAGAAAATTGATTCTTCTAATTATTGCAATCTCTTTTTTCTCATAGAAATCATTATTATAAGTGTTGTGGGATGTTTATGAACATTTGTCAGTTAATTTCCATTTGTTTAAACAAATTTTATTTGTTTAAAAATTGCAGTTTATTAACTTAGAGTGACATTATACATTAAAAAAATTCCTCCTATTGTTTAAACAATAAATTATTATTCATTTTCAGCTTTTTTCTAATTATGGTAGAAAATTCAGCTTTTTTATCTTGCCTATATTATCTAATAAACCCACATTTGTTTAAACAAATCCCATTTGTTTTAACAATTCTTTTTTTGCAATTCAACTACAACTATTTTTTCTAGATCGGTCTGGCTAACTGTCATTCTCAAGTGATCATTTATATTTTTGGATGATTTCCATTGTCTAAAATAATAAAATATTATTCGTTTTCAATATTTCATCAAATTAGAGTACAGGGAACAGTTTCCAGACAGCAACAAATCAACATTATCTTGCCACACACAGTGGTAGAAAATAAGAATAAGAAATGCAGAAAGAAATATAATTAATAAAGTTGGTTGACTTAGGAAATTTAATATTTTTGAAAGAAATAAATGATATTGAAAACGAGTAATATTTTACTTACAAATGATTTGAACAAGGCTCCCTGGTTCAAATCCAGGTTGTGGCTGTAATTATTAATTTGATTTAAAATTTACATACCACCTGTATATCACCATTATGCATTTGAATAATATTTTATTAGTTAAACAACGGAAATTATCCCAAAATATAAATAATGTCACTTGACAATAACATTGACCAGACCGATCTTAAAAAATGAATGTTAGGAGAATTGCAAAAAACTTGCAACAAATATGGATTTATTAGCTAATAACATAGGCAAGATACCTCGAACATGAAATTTATAAATTAAATTCACAAAAAAGCTGACCTCTACCATAATTAGAACAACAGTTGAAAATTAATAATCATTGATTGTTTAAACAATAGAAAGAATTTGTTTACTGAATAATGTCACTTTAAGATTATGAACTGTCATTTCGAACTCAGAAAACATATGTTCGACGGAGTTTCGAGAAAAGCGAATTATTTAAACAAATGGAATTTGTTTAAACAAATGGAAATTACCTGACAAATGTTTATAAACGTTCAACTAGATTTATAGTAATGATTTCTATGAGAAAAAAGAGAATGAAGTGATTAGAAGGGTAAATTTTCTGAAGAATGTACATTTTTCATTTAACGGTAGTTTTCAGGGCACTGTGGGGGTGGGTTGGGGGCGTCAAAGCCATATGTATAATAGCTCAAATTCTTCATTGGAAAGTCCTCTACAAGTCCAATAACTTTAATCTTAAGTTTTCACAAACCCCGAACAATTATTCGAAAAATACCAAGAAATGTCCTTTTCCCATGCATTTTCTTATGTAAATTTGATGCATCGATAGGCACCATTAAAAATCAAAATTTCGAAGAAAAAAAATAAGTGTCCACTTTCTTTGGATTTGGAAACGATTTGGGGGGATCGTTGCTTTCTATCATCACTTAAATTTTTGCAATGCATTTTTTAATCACCCTAATATCCAGATACCAGTTACATGCGAAACTATTGCACTGATGTGTAAAAGTAAGGTACTGTTGGAATGTGTAAGCATAGGGCATTGTTCCGGGATAAATATAAAATTCAACCGCGCTTGCTTTTATCATGAACTTAATTAGTGAAAAGAAGCCAATTTTTGACACAATATACTGGTTGATTTAATATGCTTTTATGGTGATTAAGCCAATAGCATTAATCCCGGAACAGGAGCTAATTTATGGGTGACATTTTAAGACATAACTCTTTAAAATTGACCCAGCCGTTGTCAAGTTGATCAACATTTTATGCAATTGTCTCGAATTACTACGAACTGTCAGCGCTGAGCTCTGTAAATAAGGTTTCTGTAATAAAGGCCACAGACCAAGACAAGGGAGAAGAGTACAACAGCTCAGATCAATAATAACTAACAGTTGACAACAACTACAGCCTATTGGCAAAGGGCAGAAATCGGCTGAACAAATGAAGTAAGAATATTTGTTTATACACTAGGACTTGAGTACAACAGTTCACCGTTAGATGGAACCACATCTTGGACGTACTACAGACTCAAGGCCGACGTCGATCTCACTGGCATAAACGCCCCTCTTAACACGACACTCGGCAGTATAGATTTGTCGGAGATTGAGATGCTGGACATTGCAACTGGCAGAAAATACAATTAATAAGAATCTATATGAAATAAGTGCCAGACCATAAAGCCTTAAAAAGTGTCTATGTGAAAAAATCCAGACCTGTCAAAAATTGACATCTTAATACATCTTGATTGATGATTTGAATAATGTACCAAGTTTTCTAAACTCCTAGACACGAGTCATTTATATTTATTAGAAATGTTATAGTGTTACAATGTTACAAATGTTACAATGTTTCCTGCAAATTTCTTTTAAATGCTTTTTTATAGATCAATAATTTTACTTTCAAATGTCGTGTGTAGAAAATACTGGGGCATATATCGGCCACAGCGACTCTAATGACTCACGCTGTATAAGAAGGTATATATTCTAAATCATTTTTTTTTGCGTGTAAATGCCATTGACGAATCAAAAACAAATGGATCCAAAATCTATAGATCTAAAATTCAATCAAATCAACCAATTACCGATAATTTTTAAAAATATAAGGATCGCGTGAAATTAATTAATAAATAAAAAATAAATAATTTAAAAAAAAATGACTTACCGATATCCATCCGGTCCCAAACCTGCCTCCAAATCGTTTTATGTACTTCCGTTCGCAACCCAGATGCAATCAACGCTTGAGAAGACACCAAGAAGTCCAAGCAGATCTAAACATAGAGAAAACAGTCTTTAACGCCAATAACAAAAGCCATGGAAAATATGTGACCGGCTCCGAAGAAAGGGGTCTTACTGCTAAATTATCGATTTTGGGGTTTTGGCAGATTCAGAATGCTGGAATCTTATACTTTAACATGTCATTTATCCGAGATTACTCGGATCAAATTTGATGAAGTTACGGGGCGATGAACGGAACTACTTTTTCGCGGAAGGAATCGTGCGCTTGCATTTTACTCGCAAAACAAGTAAGCTTTCCCGACGATTACCAAGCTGTTTGATATTATAAATTCAAAAGCAATACAGCAAAATAAAGATAAATACTTATTTTTATTTTCTAATAGAAATTTTGATATTTTTTAATTAGTTATATAAAATAATCTGACAAAATATTTATTGCCGAAAACAAGTAAAACATAAAAAAAATACGAACTAATAGAAGTAATATACCCTCGATATATTCCCTCACGAATTTGGCTTACCTATATTACTGAAATCCGATAAATTATGCTATTATTTATTAACTTCTTATACAGTTGAAATGAATGACATTGCTGTGAAAATAATGATGTAATGTAAAAAAGTATTGCTTATTGTAATAGTACAGAATGAAATTATTTTTTATACTATGAATAAATCTTGCTTTTGTATTTTGTTGCCTAGATAGCGTCTTTTCTCGGGAAGCTTTTTCTGTGGCTTTTTTGTGAAATCGTCTGCCTTTTTAGGGTTTGTTACTAACGGTCGAAGTGGCACTAATCCAAACTGATCAAAATGAGCTGTGATGCTCATATAGCGTTTCAGTGTTAGGTGTTGTAAGAAGAAAAATATTTTCTGACATATTGGAATACATTGAAACATGTACGATGTTTCAATGTATTCAATGTATTATAAGATTTTCTAGTTACTCACTTTGACCGGAAGTAGATAGTTTTGGCGGTTCAGCTTGAAACAACTGTACATTACTATATTATCCTCATCGCTACTAGGAGATTCAACTATCCAAGGATCGTTGTTTTTTTGGGACGAGTAAAAAATTGAATATACATCAAACTCATCCATAATTACTTAACGTATTTTTGTAGAATTGACTTACACCACGTGAGTCTTTACACAATAGTAGATGTTGAAAATACTAGTTTTGGAAGCAACAGCTTTCCCTGTTTGTTACCGCAATTGTCGAAATTTCCACAGAGCGGCGCGGCGTGGCTTAATACTGAAAATACTTTTGCGACAACACAAATTGTGCCGTTAGAAGAAAAAGGTCTTATGAATAAATAATCGAGGTATGCTGAAATCTTATAATTTGTCCAAAATAAACAGCCGGTGCACACGTGTGCAGCCATGTACATAGGAATTAGGAATCAAGACATAGACGCTGTTCTCACTAAAATGCTTTAATGAACAAAATGAGGTTAATTGCGTAATTATTCTATATATCATTTCTGTATAACATGTATAGCTATCAAAATTTAGTAGGAATAATATTGAGAGCGAGGGAATTAAAAACACCGTACCAGATTTTTGCAAACTTGTTTACACCCTTTAAGTTTTACGTAATCGTAAAACTTAAAAAAGGCCAATCTGTAGATGAGATTCTATATTTTAACCTACGAAAATTCGAACATTTTCGGGTAAGCGGTTTTTAAGAAAAAAAATCGGAAAGGTGAGTGCGAATTTCAAAGAATTACAACTTCAAAAACCGGGTACCTTTTTTCACTTCTCTCGCGCTCACGCTTACACCGAGAGAGAGAATATGTTGAAATTTATACACTTTATATAGAAATTACAAGGAACATAACAAACTTTATATCATTTCTTTTTGATAAGTAGTTTCAGAGTTATGAGCCTTCAAACACTAGGCTGAACGCCGGGACACGCTGTACTTTTTAAACGCATGTATCTCGAAAACTTTATTTTAGCAGTAAGACCACTTTCTTCCGAGCGGGTCACAAATACTCATTTTTATACCGCAGAAAATAATGAATTACCTTAACTTCCTCTTCGTAAATTCGTGCTTCCAATATCTCCATAGCGTGAACACATAGCATGTCAAAATATCTCCATAGTCAGGCTGTCAAATTGGAAGAAATGATTTATGAATCGCCTTGAATAGAAGGCATCGCGTTGTCATAGGCGACTCTTCGATAACCACACTAGGTGACGCTTTCCCCTGTTCTGCCAACCCAACGAAGGCAAGACGGCTAGTACTCCTTCGTAGTATCCTTTCGTAGTACACAATTGCCGAGGTTGTAATTTCGACATCTCCACGACGAAATTTGGACACGAATGCCGGCGCTAAAACAAAATTTATTTTCAAAATATCATCAAATAGTCCTGGCGATGGGCAATTTTATATTATTATTTATTTATTTACAAATGACGAAGTACAATACAGGGTGTTTACGGTCTTGTGATTTTATTTTCAAGGGGTGATTAAACATCATTAACGTAAAAATGTCACAACAAAAGTTGCACAATAAGAGAGATATTAATGCTATTTTTTTGTTTTCATTTTTAAGTGGTGATTAAGCATTAAACGGAACATATTTTTTAGTTTTTTGTGGAATCCATTTCACTCTAGTTGTTCAAAATTATCGCCGTGTTGTTGAACACAACGTCTCGCTCTACGTATCCATGAATTACCATAATTTACTAGGCCTTGATCTTGCCGTCGAATTGTCGCCGCAGCTGCCCCAACGCGGTTACGAAGATCATCTAGATCAATTATTTCGTTGGTGTATACCATGGTCTTCATAACGCCCCATAAATAGAAATCCAGGGGATTAAGGTCGGGTGACCGAGGAGGCCATGGAACAGGTCCACCTCGACCAATCCACTTATTTTCAAACACATCTAAATGTTGGCGAACTAAACGATTAAAATGCGGCGGTGCGTCATCTTGAAGAAACCACAGTTGTCGACGTACATTCAAAGGAACTTCCTCCTATAGTTCCATCAAATGATTTTGCAAATAAAGAGATAATCATTTCCAGTCAATCCATTTGACAACACAAATGGGCCAGGCCCATAAGTTGTCCGTTGACAGTCCGGCCCAAACGTTTATCGAAAATCTGTGCTGCAAATGATTACGACGATCAGTATGTGGATTTTCGACAGCCCAGATATAAGTATTGTGATAGTTATTTATGCCGTTACGTTGCTTCATCAGTAGCCAATACAATGGAAGAAAAGTCTGGAATTTCAGCATGTTTTCGTAGAAACCATCGGCAAAATTGGAAATGTAAAGGATGATCTGCAGGTTGCAAAGCCTGTACTTTTTGTAGGTGGTAAGGATACAATTGATCCACGCGCAGTGTTCGCCAGACAATTCGATTTGAGACATCTACTTGGCGAGATATTTGTCGAGTACTAGTAGAAGCATCTGCTTCAACAAGATTTAAGATTTGTTCTTCGGAATCCAAAATTCGTCGGGGTCGACCAGGTCCACCATCCCGACCTTGACGTGTTTGGAGTACACCAGTTTCTCGTGCACGGATTACTAGAGCAGTAAATTTTTTGTCGCACCAATAGTGAATACGTTGACATGTTGTTAATTTATGGGGAAGTACGCCAGAATTCTGCTGCTGCCAGTCGATTGTATGCTGTGCGGTTTCCTAACAGATCAACACCTATCTGTTAGGAAACCTATCTGTGGGTCACTTTTTACTATGACCTCAAAATTTCCGAGAAAAATGCGAATGCCAATGCCAAAACGAATTTTCTGATTTTTATTGTTCGTCGTCGCAACAATAATTCAATTGTAATAAAATTTTGTGAAAGCGTGCCTTTTTATACCTTAAATAAGCATACTTTTTTTTACACAAAAAAACAAGAAGTTTTTGATATATTTAGTTTTTTCCGTCAAAATCAGATTTTTTTTAAAAAGAAATTCTGTGGTGAAAAATCGTCTTATAGAGTTCTTCTTGGACTCATTTTTGTTGTTGTTACATGTACTTATTGATACAATAATAAAAATAATAGTGTTTATTTAACAACATGCTCAAAAATTGAAAAAACTTTAAAATGACTTTTGCAACCGTTAATTTTTCAGTAATTGTTCATTATTTGTTTAAATTTTTAAGAAAATTGCAATACTGGTTACGACATTCAATTGTACGGAAAAAAATACAAATGAAACTATCTCTCATTTCTACAGCAATGCTACAACCATTAAATTGGAATAAGAAATCTTCAGATAAGTAAGCAAAATAATCAGTTTTTGGCTTAGAATCAAAAAGTATCCAATACAAAAGTTGTAGGTCAAGAAAAAATCTACAACTTTTGTAGAGGTTACTATATAACATAACCTCAAAACTTCCGAGAAAAATTGCGAAAAAGGCAAATATTGGCATACCTAGTTATTTATTTTTCATTTTTTATTTGCAAATCTGTAAATATATATTGACGGGGTGGGGTCGTTCGGAAAGAGATATTCGAAAATGCAAGTCGCTGTAGGTGCACCGTGTCGTATACTGACGATGCCTGTCTCTGCGTCTGGATTCCACGTTGTCAGCAAGTTAGTTTATTATTCATTATTAAATTGCCAACTGAAAATGTCAATCAGATAGGTGCTGACGGTAGCTTTGAATAATAATGACAGTTCCGTTGAAAAAGGATTGAAAAGTAATTATTGCAAAGAACTGTCATAATTATTCAAAGCTACTGTCATCATAATCATGATAGTGCGAGTCGAATAGGATGTTTTATCTACCACTAATAAATTCCATTTTGTATCAAATATTTTAAATGTATTTGTCAATGATGGCGAGGCGAACTGTCACATAACTGTTATCCACGTAGGTTTTGACAGACTTTGACACTAGCGTTCTATAATGATGACAGTTCGATCAAATAATGCAGTCATTATTTGAACGAACTGTATCACGAGCATGTATCATGATGGGGATTATATAGTCATTGCTTTGCAATGAGCTTATTATATGCGAGTCGTAGATAAAACTTCTAATATGCGAGTCGTAGACAAAGTGTATTGAAAGTTTTGCAATGGCAACCAATAGGGTATTCCGGTCATGTCAAAATTTAAGCAGATATTCGGTTTAACTTATTGTACAATTTATGAGGATTCATAAAGTTAAGCTATGAGCTTTTTGATTTAGTTTTTCTATGAGATAATTGCAATTAAAAGTGCATTTCGTTTGAATTCACCGACCACCCTCGGAAATACACGATGATTACCGATCCCTAGTAGCGGTGGCAACAGCGGACAGCTCTCGAACAGCTGATCAGCCAAGTTGACGGTTGGCGACCCTGTTGTTTGACAACGAATAAAGGTAACTTTTTTAGAGATGATTTGATCATTGAAACTTGAAGCCAAACATCTCTCATCTCGCTAGTCGGCAATGTAAAGAAAATCTTATCAGGAGTTACTGTTCTACTGCTGTTACAGCCCGGCACAGAACAATGTCGGCGTTGGAGTTTATACATTTTGAACAAGTGTTGGATATAACCTCAATAACCAAAGCAGGTGTCAACAAACGAGCGATTCTAAACGTTGACACAACAGAAGACAAAAATTTACTACGTGCACCCTAGATATAGCACAGTTGTCAAGTCGCTCACTTTGAGCGGTCTTTGTGACGTCACAAAGACCAATCCTAATTCAAACTTCAAACAACGATTTCTCTTAATTTAAAACAATGTTTGATATTTTACTTGTGAAGTAGCAAACAGTAGCACCCATACTTTGTAAAAAGTGACCATTTCAAAAACACCGGAATACCCTATTGTTACTATCTGGCAGTATTTTGACATTAAAAAGCGGCGATAGTCACAGCAAAATATGTATTTTTTGTGGCGATTATTAATTCGCAAACCTAACCGGGTCTTTTTACGTCAAATCAGTTTCGATTAAAGGAGAAACAGATTTTGGTGTGGCCGCCGAATAGGAATGAAATCTGCATTTCAAATTGCCAACACTAATGACCGACTTTCGAGCTGCGTTGAAGTTATTGCATGCGAAAAGTCATTAAGCTTGAAGGCACGAACTTCACGTTCGGCGGAAAACCAAACCGCATCATTAAAAGTTGTTCCGTGCCACTGCGCGAGCTTTGTATGTGTTGATATGTTTTGCAGATGAACAATTTCATAAGCGATTCCGGACATGATTAAGTATGATTAAGTAATATAAGGTGAAATAAATTCGCTTCGCAAAACTAAACAACAAGGATTTTGTTCCGGAAGTTTTATTTATGATCGTACAACAAAATGAAAATATTTTAATACAGAAAATATAAACTGGTAAATTATTAAAAAGCATACCACGAATGAATCATAAAAATGTTTCACAAGCTACGGAAAACTCATTTGTAAAAGTTCTCTTATAAAAATGGTTGTATACCTTTCCTTCATATGTCTAATTGTACCTACATAATTAATCGTTGTATTTATTAATGTATATCAAATATTTATGTAGCTAAAAATTACGTAGGTATCTTTACAACTTTGAGAAATTTTGCGTAAACTTTATTATTAGATACAATGGCAAAATATGAAATAAATTCATTAAAATTAAAACTGCTAATTATTTTTAAAAATCCTAGGACATGTCAGATTTTAATTATCAAATAGTTATTTAACCAACAAGTAGGTATATAGAAAAGAACGATTAATGATCGAGACTGTTTAACGCACGAGCGATTAACGAGTGCGTTAATTGTCGAGATCATTAATAGCCATTTAATATTCGAGTTGGTTACACAATTTTTTCGTCGATCGTATTCTTCTGACGGCGTCTACATAGATTTTGTTCGTCGATGTCGTTCAGGTTATATGACCCTTTATGTAATTTGACACTGACAGTTCTGGACTGTGTGCCTGGATAACGGAATGTTTTGATTGGATGATTTTATTTTACGTATGTTCGATTGGCTATAATGAAGTCGTGCATTTATGGAGCTTTTTAATAAATGATTTTGTATTCAGTAAACATACTAAACAAACGATCGACGGAAAATATACATTTATGTACTAAATTCTATTTTCGACCATCAATTGTTTTTTACTTATGACGTCATCGTTCTTTTTAAATAGCAATCCCTTATTCATATCATTTAAAATATGATGACGTTACATACGTAAATTTTCGAGAAAAATTCTATTGAAAATTATGAAAATATTGATGACTCTGTGGCGAATGGATTTTGTGCATAGAAAGGAAATAAGCATTGTCAATAGACGTCTATGCGTTCAATACGAATCCGGATTCGTAAATTTTTATAAGGCTTTTGGATATAAAATTAGGTTAATGTGTAAAAACGTAATCTTGTCATAATGGCTGAACCAAATGTCTTCAAAACTTAAAAATAGCCTCAGAGTAAATTTTAAAATTTGTATTTGTCCGAAATCCTAAAAATTGATCCACCAACAATAAAAATTTTAAATATGTCGGAAATATGTCTTTTTGGGTCCCCTGAACATTTTTGACCAAGGTACAAAAAAATGTCTGTGTGTGTGTGTGTGTGTGTGTGTGTACCCGTTTTTTGTGACGACGATTCCGGAGAAACTACAAAGTTTTATAACCAAACTTAGAGCTGAAAAGCTTTCTGTTGAAAAGGGTCCAAAGGAACTGGAGGTTTAGCATTTTTGAAAGATTTTGCAAATAAGCCGCCATTTCTGGAATTTTGTCGAAATAGTTAAATAATAAATTAAAGATGAGGAAATTCTGAATAATTTATGACTATGACATTTTTTGGTACAATCAATAGTATAGTTGCATGAGCAAATTCTATTTCATCGAGATCGGTCGTACTGCATTTAAACTAGTAGCCAGGATATGTCAGAAATTATGATTCTAATGACAGTAGGTAATGTCAGGCTAATGTTTTGACATGATTTTGTCAACACCTACTGTCCACACCGTCACTTTTAACACCCAATAACACGTAAGTGTCATTTGAACGGTGTACAATATCCGAACGCAGCTTAATCGACATAATATCTGTCTAGTTCTACTAGTTTTATTTTAATGCAGACATAGGCGATCTCGATCAAATGGAATCTCATGCAGCTAAACTATTAATTTTATATAGTATGATAAAGTCATGTGCCTGGCCACATCAGATTTTTTTAATTCATTATTAATTTACATTATTAAATATCTGAAGAAAATCAATAATAATAATAACTAAAAATAAATACTAAATAAATTTAATAAATAATGAATAAACTAATATATCTTTTAATGTTTTTTAGAATTATTCTGAGTAAACAGCTTCATGTGGCTTTTTGTTTTTTCAATTCCTTAAGATGTTAGAGTCATTTAAATTACGGTTTGGTAACCATTTCAAACACTTCTTAAGGAATTGGAGAAATAAAGTCGATACCAAACATTTTAGTAATGTCTGGCATATGCTTTATAAGAAAAATGCGGAAAAAATAGGAACAGCCTAAATGTTATGCAGGTTGTGCGGTTTCATTGAGGGAAATACAGAGAAGAACAGTAGTATGCCACTGGTAATTCCAATGATTTGGCAACAACACTCAAACGTTACTTTCGCATCAGAAAAACAGTGATGTTTCAAGCAAAAATTAAAAAAAAAATTTGTTACTCAAATTCACCACCAACTACTAGTTATGAAAAAATAAAATACGGAACAAAAACCTCTTTCCCTTTGTAATAGGTTTTAATTGCTTAGGTACCGGTTTCGTTTTTATAAAAACATCTTCAGCCTAAATCTACAAAGAGAATAGTGGTGGTAATGTCATAAATAAATAATTTAACAGAGTACTCACAGTCAGATAATTAAAACCATTAAAAACAATAAAGAACACGTGTGCCATGTGTAAAAGACGAGGACATTTGACACACGGCAGGAAGCTAGCAAGAGGGATGGCTGAAAATTGGTATAAGTAGGCAACTTAAGATTCAACAATTTCAAAATTATTGTAAAGGAAACATGAACAAATGTTTAAAAGTCTAATTTATCATTTAGTAAGGTGATATTGTGGTTTCTTCTATGCTTTTCTATTTCAAGTTGTTCCAATAAATCTAATTTGTAGTTTTTATTACATTACCAAACTACTAGTTAGGCATATAGTCAGTTTCCAAAGCGAATGTAACACTAAGAGATGCATATAGAAGTATGGATGAAGATGTGGCAGAATTGCCAAACTCGGAGGAGGAATTTATGACATTTCATGCAGAAATACCATACTTCGCCACAAAGTCAGATCTCAGTGACGTAGTATATTTTTAGATAAAAGCAATTATTTGTTCTGAAGCACACACGAGAGAAATAAAATTGTTGGTTTGTGGTTCTCAGAAGGCTTTTTGTTTATTTCGATTCTCAAATCTTTCGATACCCTAAATGGACATCTTCTGAGTTCAAATATTCGTGCTCCCAATGTTATAATTATTTCTAAATTTTCAATTGCCATTTATTAAAAAATTTTCTGATGTAATACCAAAAATGCTTTTTGCTATTTTGCATGAGAAAAATATGTTGATGACATCATACGACGAGCAAAATTGAAGATGTCCCATTTTTTGTATACAAACGGTTTCGATTTTAATGCGTTTTTTTAGTAAAAAACATTAATTTTATTTATTGTAACCCAGACGTGAAAGAAACAGACGGTTTAATTTGGGGTTTTCAGTGGCAACAGACCAATTTCCTCACATGTAAGGAAAAAAACAAAAAGTTGAAATTTGTTTGACAGCGTTATTATTTCTCGAAAATATTGGCAAAGTACGTTTAGTTAACTACGTTTTAGTATACATTGATCTAATAAAAAAACAATGACCAGACAAGCTTTCTTCTGGCGACCGACGTAGTAATTTTTACTTAATTATAACTCCAGAGAAATTATGAAGCAAAAAATCACCAACCCATCAGAAAAAAAACAGCGTAACAAAAATGTGAAAAAAAGTATCGAAGGGCATTTCTATATTAACGAGTTGGAAATTAAATTTTTTGCGTGCCGTTCGAAGTTTTAATAGCAGCCGCTGTGACGAAAAAAAAACATCCGAAAAACAAATTTGTTTATTTGGCGGCTGGCAACACGTCACAAACTACCGAAGCTCGTATTTTACAATAGAAAGCGCCGAACGCACCAAATATGAATCAATTTATTAAACATGCTCCGGGCATGAATAATTAAATTAAAACTGTTTTCAACGCCAATTTGTTTGGATAATTGCATGATCAATAATGTGTTCGTTGGGAAAAGTTTTTATTTAAAATATGCATATATTGACGGTTCCTATATAATTTACAACGTATAATAATTTTATATAGTATATTTGTGGTTAATAATAAAAACATCACAAATTATTTAATAATATGTTATAACTAATAAAATATTGAAAAATGGTTTCATGCTACATGTTTAATGAACAAATTCATTATTTATCCTGAATATATTTTCTGTTTTATTTAAAATATTCATTTATTTTTCAGATTCGTTGGAAACCTTTACTCTACCCTTGACACGCAGGTAAGCAAAATCATTTTATGTCGAAGGTATTTTTCTTGATTTTATAGGTCGGATTATAAAGTAAACGTTTAGCATGAAGGACTATTATCGACTACTTAATTAAATTAAAGTTTGTAAGGACTAAAGACTTCCGAGTTCAAATTCCAATTAGGGGTGGATAATCCGATAGAGGGGTACGTTCGAATTTCTGGAGTGGGGAGCACTACATACGTGATTACCATGTTAATCGACCCGGTTTGTTCGAAATACATGTACTAGAAAGCTGACCAAAACCTAAATATAAAGCTGTTTTAGGTTCTCTATACTTGCACATCCATGGGCGCCGTTACATATGGGCAGGGGGGGGGGGGGGGGGGGGGCGCTTGCCCCCCCCCTGGATTTCGAACCCAACTACCGCTACGCGAAAAACGAAAAAGATAAGAGTGGTCGAGAAATTTGTGATCGATCTTTGATCACAATTGAAGACCGATAAATAGATCTGATTGACAAATCGGTTATTATCATATTAGATGGATCTTTTGATCATAGATCAGGTTGATCTTTTTGATCAGATGGATCTCGCATATCAAACCGAATTAAAAGCTATGTATTTATTTAACAGACAGGTCAGTCGCCGCCCGGCGTGTGTGTAAAATATTTTCGCGGCTAGGCTTGAAAGTTATTAACTAAACGCCTAGCGGGCAATTAGCATCTTTCGTGTCCACACAAAGATACAAAGGTACACAAGATGACAAGATACGGTATCCAAATTTTGCGCTGCAGTCCAAAATAAGTATAAATAAGCACTTTTATTTGATCGTACTTATTAGTTTCCATTACTTCGCAATTTTTGGCACTGCTGAGCAGTTTATCTTAATTACACTGGGTGTTAAACTAATAAGCGTAGAATATATAGATAAGGAATAATAGTCAACTTTTGGTAGTAGACCAAATTTTGATAACGAACTCATGTCCAGATAGACGCCGTTTAGGAACTGCAGAGAGCCGGAATATTGTACCAACTTTAGAAATTGCGTTAGTAAAATAGGTTGGTATAAAGTATCATAGCATAACTATTTTAAAATCAAATAATTTAAAAAGATTTATAGATAACTATAGATAATGAAAAGGGAATTTCAAAAACGTTAAATAATAAAAACTTTCAGACAAAAGTTATTTGGTATTAAAAGGGCCATCCTATGATACATGACAATTGATTCTCTATGCTGTTTGTAATATTGGTACCATTTTATGACACTCTCCAGCGTTTCCGTACATGAGTTCGTTCAAAAGTTAGTAGTTGACCTAACATTGTCGAGCCTTAAGTAGACCCTAGACGGTCAAGCTGCTTGATCAAACGGTTCCGTCAATCGATTGACGCGCGCTTCAATCAACCTTCAATCAACCCGTCAATCTTTTGATCAAAACTCATTCTCGGTTCAGTTTCCAATGCGGAAGGAAGTGTTTGTCGATGTGTTTATCTATGGCTACGAATATAGAATTAGCCTTTCTCGCTATAACATTGCTTGTCCTTAAGCGGAAAAAACAAGTAAAAAGAAAAAGACGCTGGTCCAAGGAGTGGTACAAAATGAGGAACCGCTTCACTCATGAGCATTTATTTAACGTTCTGCGCGATACCGAACCGGAGGACTATCGGAACTTCATCAGAATGGACCAAGAGAGTTTCGATTTTTTACTAATGTTAATTCGGCCCAAAATATCAATTTATGATGGTCGACGTAGGGGCCAATGGCCGAGTGTCCGATGGCGGAGTCATGAAGAATACGTTGTTTTGGCGCAAGTTGTCTGAGAACCAACTTAACATGCCTATTATGCCTAATTCTCGTGAGCTACCGGGTACTGGTAAAGAATTTCCGTACGTGTTCGTTGGTGATGAAGCTTTTCAACTACTCCCTAATTTTATGAAGCCTTATAATAGAGCCGTTTTGACGGACGAGAAAAGAATTTTCAATTACCGATTGTCCCGTGCAAGGAGGGTAGTTGAAAATGTTTTTGGAATAATAACCAAGAGATTCAAAATATTTCAAAGAGATATTAAATTTGAACCACACAAAGCTAGAAAAATTGTTTTGGAATGCTGCCACTTGCACAACTACTTGTGCATTAGAACCAGAACCAACTATGTGCAACCTCATGATGTTGACGTTGAAAATACTTGTACTGGTACTGTGGAACCTGGTTCATGGATACAAGACACTCAACTGATGGCACAACTTCAAAGATCCAGAGGCAACTCTTCAGTTCAAGCAAAAAAAGTAAGGGATGACTTTTGCGAATTTTTCAACACCGGTGGATCAGTTCCATGGCAAAACAAGTGCTTGCATAATTAGTGCATTGCCTTTATTTAGTATTTTTGCAGTTGTGTAGTCTTTGTAGCGTAAGTTATTATAAGTATATATAAGTATACATGTTATAAATATTATTATAAACTATTTACCGCAAAAATAACAAAAATATAACAAAAATAACAAAACAAATATATAAATAAATTAGTAGAAGAACTGATACACTATTTTAACTTATTTTATGCACCTCCCTTTTTGTATATTAATGTTGTCTATTGCTTTCTAATTGCACTTAATTTTTTTTTAATTTTTAAACAAACATGCTTGCCTTCATCTACTCCGTCACCCATGCCAATAATCGTCACACACCACTTCTAGAGTATTGTAGTATTCGAGTACTCGAGTATTTATTTTCAATATTTATGTAGCTTTATTTAATTATCCGCCGGTTATATAAAACATTTACTTGCTAAGTAAATTTTAGTTTTTTAGTTTAGTGAAGTAAACATAGGCTAAAACAATTATTTGCTTTACAACTAAAATTTACTTGGCAAGTACCTCTATGTTTTATGATACCGGTGGTATATCTTATAAGAAAAGAACATTGAACTATATTCTAATTATACCTAATTAATTTAGCAATGTAAATTTAATTGCGTGTAATAGGGTTACATTTTGGCGGGTACGAGTCGGGTTTATACAAGTAAGTACAATAAATACAATTCTTACCTCTGAAGTTTCTGTTTCTGCGACTTCTATCTGATCTTTAATGAACATGAGGTCGTTATAGTACCAGAGGGACGGTTCCGGAATGTCATCTGTTGACGCTCCAGACTTTTTCTTGCTCTCGATTGCCTTGTGTTCCCTGTTGAAATTCGTTCTCAACACATTAATCTTTTTTTTCAATTGGGCAACTGTAAAGTCTTTTTTGAAGGGTTTTAACGCCTCCACTATTTTTTCAAATGCGGTACATTTTTTGTTCCGGTTAAAATAATCCTTGCTCTCGATTTTCCACAACTCAGGGCAATCTCTATACAAGTCTATCAGCAAGCTGATAAACTCTCGCTCACACTTATCACCTTGCGTCATTTGACGACTTTCAGTGTCCACTAGCGAAGTGTCCTCCATGGCTGCCCGACTGACTGACGCAATGCTTGATGATAATTGGCCTAGACGGTCAAGCACGCTCGTCCACCGCTGGAGTCATTCAAACTTTCTATCAATCACCGTCAACGCTTGGCCAAAGCGTCATACGAGTTTTTAAACGGTTAATCATGCTTGATTCAATCGATTGATACCAGAGTTTGATCAAAATGATTGACCGTCTAGGGCCTCCTTTACAAGTGTTCAAGTATAATAGTAAATTAAAAAAAATATTATTTCGCCGTCGATTATCCTAAACACAGAATTTTCAAATTAATCCACTTTTCTTTACATTTAGTCATTATTTCTCGTTAACGGGGTAAATTTGAAAATAATATTATTGCCTTTTTATTGTTTATCTATTTGTTATTAAGATATTGTATCAGATTCTTGATGACCACGAGCAAGAGAAATTATTATAGGAAATTAACAACAATGTCTCCTAACGTATTAAAAAGTGATAAAAAGGCTACAGTATTGGTTGAAAATTATACAAAATCTTAAATTCTAGAATAAGAGTTCAATGATTCAGAAACAAAATATATTTACAAACAATTATTAATGGAAAATATTAATCCCACATTAATAAACGATATAGAAAGACGGCAAAATTACTTGAAATTCAATGAATATATAATAAGTAAGTGTCGTCGGTCATACAGCGATCACGACCATGGATGGCTATTAACCCACAAAATTGTGAACAAAAACATTTCACTACCTTAAAGCGATAGAGATTTTTCAGAGTGTATGCAAAATAACACAAGACGAAAATGCTGTAAAACAATGGCATAGTAATTAATATTACGTCAACATTTAATACTAAAAAAAATTTGGCCCCCCCCTGGAACATTTTCAAACGTCGCCCATGTACACATCTACTATCAAAAACAATAGGTACTCCTCACCGGTCAAATTTTACTATCCATTTAGACCTCGTGTTTGAACGGTATTGGATATTATATTAAGTTATTTATGTTTTTGAGTGTCAAAAATTGAGTAAAAAATGTACTGTAACTTTAAATAGAGTTTTAAATAAAATAAATTTACGTCTGTGTACGTACTGTAGATCAAATGTTGATAGCGAAAGCCGTTGCAACTTATACAGGGTGAGTCGATAATGCGGCACACACAACGAAACGTGGTCTTAATTGAAAGCAACCTTTGTTAATCCAACCCAACGGTTGTTTTATATATACGCAAAAATTTATATCATTCATTGAATAAAACCGTTGTTTTGACCGGTTGTCTTACTTTAAGATTGTACAATTTTAAATGGATACTATACTTATCTGACTTAAGAACTTGTTCTTTTACATCAAAAGGTTGGGTAGTTAGATTAATCAGCTCACATTCGTGGATTGAACATTCTTTTACTTCTTTTAAATATGAACATATTATTATTAAAGTAATAATATTTTACATGAAATGCAATTAACGCATCCAAAGAAGAATATTGTTATTTTCCAACTAGAGAAGACACCCGGTGTCCGTTCTTAGTCTCTTTCCATCCATATTAGAGCTGTTAGACATTTCTACGTCAGGTACATTGACAGTGTAATAGCATAATCACTGATGCTGCATAGACATGTATGCGGTTAAATACCCTCTAGGAGACCTCTCTTACGACGAGAAACTAAAGCGCCATCTATCGGCATCCTTCAGATTATTTTCAAAACAACTACTTCCTTAAATCAAAACAATAGTTTGCTTAAAGCAAATATTTAGGTTGTTTTATATTAAAGAAATATACTTATTATAAGTATGTGTTGTCTTAAAACAAACAAATTATGTAATTATCATAACATTAGACAACCATTTCTCTGTGTGCATCCTTCTTATCTCGAGAATTAAAAATGATAGAGATATGGAGTTTTGGAATCAGAAATTACAATCAAAATACTATAAGATTGTGTCGTAAAATTCATTTCTTTTTAGTGACGTGTGAAGTCAGAAGCTGTCATCTTAACTTCTTTAAACGGAATTATTCTTTTTAATTATGTTTAAAAAAATTAATTAAGTGTTAAAATTTTGATGCCAAACTAGTTTTTAGTGTATTATACATATATAAAATATTCCATGTCCATTAGAAAGGCCAATGTGATGAAAAGAATATTTTTTTCATTAATCATTTTCGTGTATTGGCAAGTATAATATTATCAAATTGACAAGGTTTCATAATTTTAAAACCAAAATTTGTTTTCACGCTCTTCAACAACAACATATTTAATGCTAAGATTTCTGTCACTTATTTGAAGGTTATCGAACGACTATTTTTAGTTCATTTAAATAAAAAATGCATTTTTGACCAGCTCAAAATCCCGTCAAAATTATAGGTAATTAAAATTCTGTATTTCTGTTGATGTTTTGTGAACATTTTTTAAATTTTGTTCATATAAAAGGTAGGATTCTAAGTTTCCATTGAGGCGTATGTACATAAACCATATTTTAAAAATTATCAAGAAAAGGCAAAACTTTTAATTTTCCTAAATGAAATACAACCTGAAAGTAGCATAAAATAAAGGATTAAAACCTTGACACTTGGAAAAGCTTTGAAGAAAGACAATGAATATTATATGCTATAATACACATTCTAATGTAGTCGTATGTATGTATGCGTAGGTATTTGCGTTAGGTACTGATTGGTTTTGGGTTATTTTATATTGTAATTATTATTTCTTATGTATTAATTGTTGTGCTGTGAATATTTAATATATGAATATGTAAACACGAATATAAACAAGAATATTAGTTGTAAATTGGTATTTCTCAATATAAATATACGAGAATAACAACGAATAACACTGTGTCATGTTATCAGAAAACCAAAGAAGCTAACCTCTAAACAGCGTTTCCCACAATTCTTCATAAAATACTGGAATTCCTTTGAAGCATCATGTAAAACATTAAACAACACGTCGTACACAAGTTATTTTGCCGTTTACCCCATCAAAATCGCTTGCAAATAGCGACATAAGATCAACTTGGAAAATGCGCCGCACCTACGTCGGAAAAACAAACGAACTGGACAATTCCTGGCTGAATACCACATACCACGCCACATACCAGCCATAAGCCGGTTATTATCAGATCCCCTCTAGCGACTATTCGAAGCAAGTCTAGCGATTGACTAGACAGCGTGGTATCTAGATTTGAGAAACTGTTCACTACGATATTATTGAATCCTTTTGTGCTATACGAGTTATTTTAGTGTAGGTATTTAATTTGTATAAGTTACAAATAATTTTAATTGGTATAATACAGTATTCAATGCTCTGCTGTGAATATATAGCTGCATGAATACTCAAGAATATAAAGAACTGAGAGTATTAGTTTTTAATAGATGTTTCTTAATATAATATAGGAGAAATACATACATTGAAAACACAGTGTCATGTTGCAAGAGAACAAAAAACTAACCTCTTGTCACAGCGCTTCGCACAATTCTTCATTAAAGACTGGAATTCTTTTGCCGTGTCACGTAAACCACTAATAATTAAGTTTTACACACTTTTTTTTATCAAGTTTCGCATATTATTGTGCCGTTTAACGACGAAAAAAACCACTGAAGAGGACGGTGCGTACCATGTGCGTACCGAATATCGCATAGCCGCATTTAAGCAACTATTCAAAAAATAGAAGGACAAAGAAGCCAGGTTTACATTGGGAAAAAATTATCAGAAATTTGACCACATATTTCTGCAGTTAAATTTAAATTATTTTGAGGTTAACGTACTTATTAACCCCAATAAATCTCTTATGGTTAAATTTAAAACGATTTTTTCTCTTCTTAAGACTGTAAAGTCTTAAGAAGTGCCTAAATATGTTAAAATGAAGCTTGTAAAATATAAATTAGTATACTTATCATATTAGCCAACCCGTTATATATCTACATTTAATAAGCATTTGATTGAACAAAAACGGACCATTACGACATGTTTGACATTAAGAAACACTCAAAAGATAATTCCAACATAATGAAGTGACGGAATTTAACGTCAGTTGAGTATCTGTTGAGTATTCTATTTGAGAAGATATCTCTCCCGCTACCTTGTCAATATATTTCTTAAAAGCAGTCATGTCAAAATACCAGTCAAAATTGATAGCTCAACTTTTTAAAATTAAATAATCGTTTTGACGGGCTGCCTTATCTTTAATTATTAATATCAATAGTGGTTCTTAAATTTTGTCCACGATTACATCTGTCATCATTTATTGTCCCCCTTTATGATGCTCTTCACAATTTTTCAATTTGTGCTACTCGTTATTTTTTGAATGGCTTCTAACAAAATGCGTTTGACGTAACATAATTGCTGTGGATTCTAATATCTATATAAAGCCACGCTCCTTCGTACATAAAGCCCGATTATATAGTGTTGAATGTTGACATCTGTGTAAACTCTGGCCATGTCTTTATTTTAATTAAAATTTTAAAATATTGGAAACTGAATTTCTCTCATATCTCAAAAATATGTCTACAGTAAAAGCGAATCTATACATATGCGCCAAAAATTATGATAAAAGCGTTAAAGAATTTTGTTAATAATCGTCTTGAGGTAGTTTTTAATTAAGGGAGTTGTTGATGAGCCTCATTTACGACGAAAGCAGCACGGGGCTAACATTTATGGCTGCCGAAATTCACGCCCTTTGTCACCAGCTGTTTCCAGGTAACAAACCTCAGAAACCACGACCTCCAGAGAATTCTCTAATTCTCGATCGATATCTCATCATAGTTTAGGGGATTGTCCTCCGAATCCAGACTACATTATTTAGATTAATTTGTAAATTACAAACAACCAATATAACCAGTTGAAACTGTACCACTTACTAAATAGTATTATCAAACCAATCTCCATACAATTGTACACCATTTTATTTCAACTTTTCAGCGAAGTAAACCATAAAAGAATAAAGAAATGACGATTCCAAAGTCATAAATCTTGAGTGAGATCCAAGTGTCATTAGTCACAATTTCAGAAAAGAGCTTTCTGTATATCCACCCGAGTCATCAATCTTTTTTATCCGCGAAGTTTTTATGAATGTTTGTAGCATTTTCCAGTTAAATCATGTCAGTATACGTTACAGTACGTACCGGAAATAAATCAATAAATCTTGTCTTTAAAAACGACGAATAAGGTCGTAGGATACTGATGTATGCAAAAAGGGTCAAGTGGGTATGTATACCCTACACAAGTCTATTGTTTATGAAGGGGTTTGCCATCGATGAGGTTTTCTGTTTCACTCTAGTGCTCTTTTGTATTGTGTCAAACGAAGGCTAGTGTTTCGCTGTCACCTGAATATGGGTCCTCGAATTTTCTGTTTCACACGTTTCAACAAAACCGTTGATTTATCACCATGTCTGGCATTTGTTTCGTGTGTGATTGCTTGTCCCACGTGATCAATAACAGCATTCTAATCCTTTAATTTATTATTGTTCGTGTAATTCTGCAATCTTAACAAAAATACGTCTTTTATTTTCAGTTTATTTGTGTTTAGTTGTTAATTGCCCAGGCATATTAGGTTTTAAACCTGAAAAAAAAAGTAAATCTGCAAATTGGTAAATACCTTCTATTTACTGCGCTGAACAACATGCTAAAAGTTTTAAAAAGTCATATATCTGCGCCATGCTCTCTTGGGACTTTCTACCCTAAACTACCCCCACTTGTCTAGATTGCAGACTTCCGCTGTCTCAGTCAATGATATATTGATTTCCGGGTGGAAACACTGACTTGTGTGAAATCTTATCATTCAAAATTAGAATGGCAGAGCCAAGATGGCGGACTTTAACTGAAAATAAAAGAAATCTTCAGCAAAATCTAGTTTAGCATTTTTATTGGTTTTTAAGGACGCTGAATCAAAATATGGCATAAGTATGACAAAATTGAAAATGGCAGATCTAAAATAGCGGACCAGAAAATTAGAATTACGGGGGAATTCCGATTTTTTCTTAAAAAAATTACTGCATTCTTTCGATTTCTTTTATTGACGACACTCCGCAGTCAAATGATTCCAAGTTTGGTACACATATTTACTAACATATCTGGTACTTCGTATAAAAAATTTATTGATATCTCTCGACCTTGACGCTGCGTGGAAATCCGCTGTTTCTGGTTGATATGATTTCATCACTTAAAGTGGTCTAAAATTAAAATATCTAACGCCGTTGTATTCTATACACAAGTTATTATCGCTTGTTAAACCAGAAATAAAAAATATTTATATTTGAGGAAATGGTGAAGTTGATCTGTCCAATAGTTTTTAAGTAATAGAGTATTTGACTATTATTGGAAGACCATCTTAGTGTGTTTATTCCTTCACTCTACATTGTAAATGCATTATTTTTCGTAATTATTTCCTCAATATTTCATAAAAATCAGCGTATAAAATTGAATCACAAAAAGTCCCGCCAAAACGATACTTTCTGTTGCGTGACGGCACACGATAGTAGATGTCAAATCGGCCCATATGGTCTGTCAGCATCGGCATCGTCGCCGTTTGGTAATTGTGTTGTATGATGTGTTGTTTTCACAATTTCTACATAAAAATGGGTTATAAATGGTGTATGAATCCACAATGCAAAAAAAAAGTCAATAAAAACTCCGGATAAACTATTTGTAGGTGTTCCGCAAGATTTTAAACTGCGAAGAAAGTGGTTGGCTCGTAGAAATCCAAATGAAATAAATAGCGGCCAACACAAATGTTTTTTGTTGTGAAAAATTACTTCGACATAAGTAAAATTGACTAGAATAAGTTATCTATCGTATTTTTGCACCAGGTATTATCTGATCTGACAGCTTAAGGTTAGGGCTATCCTAACCCACCTTGCTAACCTACAAAGTTATGCTTACATGGCACAAATTCAAACGGGAGAAGCATAAGAGCGCGTTCGGATAACCAGGTATCGTACGGTGAGAGTGACGCGCTGCATAATAGGCGGACTAACGTCATACGACGTTTATCTGCGTATAAGAGAGAGAGACAACCGACCCAGGTTATCTGAGAATTGCTCTCCCCATACCCTACCCTGACAAACCGAACGCGCTCTAAGCGTACTAACGAATGACGTCACTGAACACTGAGCCAATTACAGAGCGTTTTCAATCACGTGATAGGACGTGAATAAAATTCAATTTTAATTTTGGTTTTTAATAGAAATAAAGCATATTTTTTTGAAAAATAATAACAAATAGTTTTCTTTAACTGTAATCTATTAGGATGACTATGATACAAGCCATATTTTTAATACAGTCAAATACCCTATTGCACACTAAAGGGCCGTTTACACGCTCCGTCTTTTGACTACGTCTAGTTTGCGCAGGCAAAACGTAGCGATTTCCATGTGTTTACACGCTATGTCTTTTTGACAATTTTACCTGTGCAAACTAAATTTTTTCGTTGTTGCGTTGGAAACCAACGTCTATTTATAAACTGTGTTTATGAACGATAAGTTTCATCCCTGAAGAAATATTAAAATTATCACTTTCAGCGGCTGTATTTATAAGAAAAACAAACAAAAAAACATTAAAAGACGGTAAGGACTGTTTGGTCTAAAAAATGGTTATTAATAAGACTTCATTATTCACATGTCAAATTACTCCGAGAATTGCGTACCTACTAACATACAGAAAATTGTTCATCATCACTATTTTGTCAGCTAAACATTATAGCAGGTCAAAATACCACAAGTTAGGATAGGGCTACTAGGTCTCTTAATAACCTACAATTTGATATTTAATAGAAATATATTTTTGAAACATTTTTCCAGAAGTTATGAACAGTTGCCTGGATAAACTGATTGAAATACGAAGCTATACGAAAAGGCATTATTACCATTTAGGGGTTGTTGTATATAAACATCATCTTTGCCTGCTCCGTATCGAGTCGAATCTATAAGTTTTTTCTGGTCTTTTCTATAGCATGACCGCAAAGAATTTATTTTTTTAGAACCGTATCTCGTGTAAAATTTTCGTCAACCTGTTTGAATTGTCAACCAATTTTTACTAAGCTTTACTTTTCTTATCACTATCTGAATAGCCCCTACTCTTTGTTTGCCACAAACAGGGTTTACTCCGATATATTTCAATAACATCATAAGGAAATTCTCTTGTGCAATTTCTAATGTCAGACATTGCGATAACACCTAAAGTGACAAAATCATCAAATACGTCATAAATTACTGAACAAATAATCATTTAACCGTCTACACATGGTCTACACGCTACGTCAAAACAAAATAACTGCGCGTTGTTCCGTCTTAAAATCAAAGCAAATTTGAATTCGCACAAGCAGCTCTTAGTTTGCGCGAACTACGGTATTTTGCGGTCTACACGTTACGTTTTACCTGTGCAAACCTGGTTTGCGCAGGTAAAACCACGAGCATGATGGAGCATGTAAACGGCCCTTTAGATATCCGATTAGATATATGACGATCTCCTAAATGTTAATTAAAAATTCAAATATGTGATTCAGTGTCCTCAAAAACCCATAAACATGCCAATAAAAAAGAATTTGCCGTAAATACCATTAATTATAATATCTCCGCCATTTTTAATTTAGCACCGTTTGTGCCAGATTTTAATTCAGAATTCTCAAAAACCCATAAAAATTTGAACAAACTTGATTTTGCCGAAAATACCATTAACTTTCATTTCTAGTTAAAAGCTAGAAATTTTCTGTTATTGGTTCTCGGGAAATATACCCATTTAATTTAATATTAAATAAATAATTAAATTGAAAATGAAATAACAGAAATAAAAATCAATCAAACAAAATTGGAATCGTGTTGGTTAGGGTGCTTCTTCTTTCATAAAAAAATTTATATCAAGCGACATCCTATCAAAATGTTATATGATCGAGACACAATTACTTTATTAAGTAAATAAAAAACCTCTTAGGTTTCTACACAATTTTACTTGGTACGCTTTCGTGCCACAGTCACAACATCAGCCACGTCTAGATACAAGGAAACAAAGGACAAACAGTTTAAAAATTCTTATAGTCTTAAACATTAAAAAGTGCAAAAATCTAAGGGATATCTTAATTGTAATCCTGTAGCGATGTAAAAAGAAGTCGAACTGCAGTTACCTTACAATGAAAAAATGAACTTTTAGCATAACACTCAATTATCAAGATCAATCAAACTTGTAGGTTATATTCTGACCGTTAGAACATTGGTGGAATAAGAAATGATTGTGGGTTGATAAGTTTAATCTCAAATCAACAAACAGGTGTCCCAAAATATAGTTCAATATTGTAGATTTTTTATTTTAACTAAGTTAACAGGAATATGTCGGAATTTAGCACAGTGTCTGCATTTGGGACATTTACCTTACATGCTAGGGTTTTATTATTTAATCCATCATTGTTTAGATAATATTTTTACAATTTCAAAAGAACATTTGGATTCATTTTTTTGTCCTGTTTAACGTTTAGGCAAATTAAAGTGTGATTGCGATATGTCAAGAGCAATGAGTGGGAGAGAGACACATCGAGCGTATGAATTAGTACGAGATAGTATTAGAAAGTGATTTTAATTATTTCAAGATAAAGTCATCAGTGCAATCAGTACCCCTAGTATTTCGCAAAACACCTAAAATTCCAGAGTAAAAAAATATAAATATTTGATACATTTGGCATACAGTATGCTGAGATTTTGTTATATTTGAAGAACATTATACCTTTTAGAATTTTAGCTTATTGTAATAAAGAATGTTATTACTATTATTAATATTTATTACTGTTGTTGCATTCAATCAATTTATTACAATATGTATCTGCATTTACTGTAAAAATGTTGTTAGCCTTTCAACTTTAGCAAACTATATGATAGGTTTCAATAAAATCTCCAAGATTTTACAATGAAGTTTATTTATTGCTCTTATGGTACCAGGTTTCGAACAATCAGTTCGTCATCAGCCATGCGTCAATAAATTACAACACAACCTCACTTTCGAATCTGTTGTAATTTATTGACGCATGGCTGATGACGAACTGATTGTTCGAAACCTGGTACCATAAGATCAATAAATAAACTTCATTGGAAAATCTTTAGCAAACTACTTACGTACTCTCAATAATCTACCACAACCTCGACATTGACAGTCGCTCTCTATCTCTCTCTCTCTCTCTCTTTCGGTTAGATTGTATTAATTCGAATTAAATTGGGTGCCAAGCTAGGGGGCGTTAGTTACTAGAGAACCGTTTAAACTTATCGGTCGCCGAAAGTAATTTACCTAAGTTGTACAATGCGGTTGTGCTGCTGTCGTTTACCGTGAAACGCGTCAACGTTCTACGCAAGAAACTCTCCGACACTTTAATGTGTTTCCAGTTGCTCGAGTCAAGGTAGAACTTCTTAGACCGGCATAAATTGTTTAAGCACCTGCGCAATACGAGTTAGAACGCTCACATCTTAAAGTAGTTCAAGTTTTTATAGTCTATTAACTACAGGGTTGCCAGACGTCCCCATTTGACCCGACTTCAACATCGACAATTTTGTGTATATTTGTGTAAAAAGTGGAAGTAGTACCCCCATAGCGACCATATTTTATGACAAGCATTTGTTTTAACTGGACTGTATATTTTTTTCTCCAAAAAAAAGTAGATATATTTTTAAATTGTTTAAAATGGTCAAATGGCACTACATGAGAAAATTTTGGAGAAAAATCGTTGATGTTTGTGGAAAATTTTTGTATTTTTAGCGAATGAAACCAATGCCCTTAGCAAACTGTCATTGAATCAGATAAAAGCAAAAATGTTCAGGCTGGTTTCATTAAGAGGTTAATTTGACACATTTTTAAAGTTTTTAGGGCGTTGGGTTCAGTTAATATAAATTCACAAAAATAGCTAAAATAACAATTTATATTATATTTTTACTTTATCATACGTAGTATGTAAAGTATTGTAATCGTGCCAAAAAAATTTTTTTCGATTTTAGCGAAAATATGTTTTTTTGGGTCCCCTGAAAATTTTTAACCAAGGTACAAAAAAATGTCTGTGTGTGTGTGTGTATGGATGTCTGTTCCCGTTTTTTGTGGCGATGATTCCGGAGAAACTCCTAATGGTATCGGGACGAAACTTCATATTTAGAAGTTTCATGACCAAACACTTTGTTTTTTAAAGAAGAAGAAAATAGCCATCATTTTTGTTTGTATTGTTAGTTATTTGGTCTTGTCGCATTAAAATAAAAGCCTCTTAATACAGTCGATGAACAACAGACTGATAACTGGTCAACTAAACATCAATTCTCCTTTTCAGCTATAATACAAGGACCACATTTACCTGAATAAGGAGTTATGCAAAGAACATCGGCGTTGAGACATTTATTTGTTTCCTCCATCGTATGTAATTTTGACACGTTATATGAATGACTATTGACTTATTTCGAATTCATTGGTGTAAGAGGATTTTCTTTTTAATTTAACTTTTATCGATTCTTTTATAACTTCAGTTAAGCGAATCGAAATTGCAGCTTTCGAAGGATCTTCCTAATTAGAAATTCATGATAAAATACGCCTGGAAATTCCTTTGACAAATAAAAGTTGGATGAAAGGCCTGCAATGGTTTGTAAATTATCTCGAGCGTGGAACAAAAGGTTAAGTAATCAGCTTAAACGTTTATTCCAGTTGTCCTTCCGCTCCTATCTGCTCCCCTCCAGGCAAGGTTTGGCTAGTTCATAAACATTTTACAACCATTTCAAAAGCGCGCACAAAAGAGATACTTGCAATGATCTGGATATAATTTTCTGTTGCTTGCGGGTATAATAAGCAGTAAATTGCGCTTTTATTATTCTACTGAGATATTATAAGCAAGCTATAATACCGTCTGTTCGTTACTTTTATGAGAAAACATTATTTAGTTGAACTCAGTGCGTCAAAAATTACTAAACTTGTGTGAGAAAATTAGTTTGCTGAAGCCAGTATGCAAAATCAATCATATTTTGTCGCTCGGCATTAGTAAGTTATAAAAAAGCCAGTTCACACCTTAATTCATTTATAAATAAAAAAACATCGAAACACAGTAACTGTTATAAATGGTGTAAGTAATGTTCACATTAATATTTTCCAGGACGTTAAGGAATAATCGTGGCCAATTGCCAGTTGAGGCGAGTTGAAAATGCGATCAACATGGCTAGAATTTTAATTTTAAATGCAGAAATTGTGATAGCGACACGAAATGGTGGGACTAAACTGCAAGACGAGGTATAATGAATGTAAATGTTAGTGGTTAGAGGAATTATTGTTATGCTCTAGAAAATTCATGGTGAATTTAAAATTTAGATTTCTACAGCCGCTGTAGAGGTGGCAAGAGATTGAAATAATTTTGTGCATTTAAAAGTATGGACGTTGTGTAACCTGGTTTACTAAAACCTGATGAAATTGCTAGTGCTTATCTTCATGCAAATTTAACTACCTTTATTCATATCTCAGAAATCGCACAAAATTATAGAGGACGAGAGTGATCTTGTGAGAACTAAATACTACAGTCTCCACTAAGAAATTCGCTGCCACAAGAACTTTTCGAAAAGCCTAAATAGGTTCTATTTTTGTTTATGAATAGTATTAAATGTAATCGCAAGATAGTGCTATTGGTACCAATTCTAAAAACAGCGTACGAAAGGTGGTTGAATGATAGCATCGGTCTTTTAAAATCAAAAGTTTCGTCTAATACTAACGCTGCTAAAGAGTGTTATGAGAACTTTTAATTCTAATGGATTGGACACAAGAAACGTTGTATCAATTCAAAACAACCTTTGTTAATTGAAGGAAACCGTTGTTTTGTCAGGTTGTTTTACTTTAAGATTGTACAATTTTAAATGGATGCAATACTAATTTTACTTAATATGTTGTTCTTTTAAATCAAAAGGTTGGGTAGATTAATCACCACACATTCTTGGAATAAACTTTCGCCTACTTCTTTTAAATATGAACATATTATTATGTAAGCAATAATATTTTACGTGGAATGCAACTAACGCATTCCAAGAAGAATATTGTTATTTTCCTACTATAGAAGGCAACCGGTGTCCCTTCATAGTCTCTTTTCCATCAAAATTAGAGCTGTTGGACATTTCTACGTATGGTACATTGATGGAATCACTGATGCTTCCTAGACATGTATGCGGTAAGGTGACCAGACGTCCCGCTTTTGGCGGGACAGTCCCGATTTTTTACATTTGTCCCGCGTCCCGCGCAGGTTTAAAAAAGTCCCGCTTTTTAAGAAAATCTTAAAATTTTCATATCACATCATAGGTATTATCTTTTTTGATCATAACTTTTTTTGTCAAATTTTATGATAAAATACAGAACAGTATTGCTGTCTTTTAAAACAACATTTTGGTGTCGCTATTGACTTAGTGATTTTGTTTACTTGTGAAAGGTGAAATTAGTGAGTTTTTACAAAGAGATATATAAATTATTCAATTAAATCATTTCTGCCATTTGCATGTTAAGATGATTTGGTTAAAAAGGCAGGCGCAGATGCAATGAGAAAGCGTATGTGCAATAGAGTTCGTTTGCATCTTTACATCATGGCAAACATTGTTAAAATTTACATCACTACAATTTGGTTTTAATTGAACCTTCATATCAAATTAGCACAAATAACTCAAAAACTGTCGTGATATAAATACAATGTTCCAAAAAACCGTTTAACGTTACAGTAGTTTAGTTTTATTTGAATCCTATCATAAATTGTCAATCCTAAAATCCAATCAAAACTACATTGATAATATGTAATATGTTACAGGATTTTTTGACATCTGACAATCTGACCGGAATCTGACAAAAGAATTAAGTTTCTTTTTGTTTTCAAAACCGGGCCCCTGCATACTTTGTTTTTGTATTTTGTATCCATTGAATTAGAACATTTGTTTGCTATCATCGATGACTAAACTTGTCCTATTAAGTAAATATTTCTTTCTTCATGCCTTCACCCCCATTTGAAAGTTTAGATGATAGCAAATCTTACACAGACGAAATTTTGTTTAATTTACATAAACAAGGTGTTTCAATTGAGCAACTATTTCTGGAAAAAAATGTATTATATATTTACAGTATTTATTTGGTACAAAGAGCATATAGCTTTTAGAAAGTTTATTTTTGTTAAAGAAAAGATTAAAAATTTACAATTTACCCTCCAAATGTAAAACGTTGTATCCACGTACAAAATTGACGTTGATGTTGATAATTTTTCTGTTCCAATGCAAAAATCACGCATTTTACATTTTTAATTATTTAGCTATCGTGTGAACTGTCCATTTTTACGTAAAACACGCTAGCTTGTTTTTACAATTAACGTTATATTTAACAGAAAAATACAATTATTTCTATCAATGTAATATTTGTAGATACAGCATCTTTGGACAGCAATATAGGAAAAAAACGAAACTATTTATTGTATCAAGTAATATTTATTAAAAAGATTGAATAAACCTTTTTAAAGATGGAATCAACCCTTCTGAACATGGACACATTCCAACCACAGACATGTATTTAGTTATTGAAATAAATATAGCAAAACAATTAAGAAAACAATGTAGTGTTCAATATTTTTCCTATTAAACAGTTTTAAACAGTTTTGATCACCATCACAAAAACGTAAAAGAATATCTGTCTATTCAACCTAAATCAAAATCATATTGACAATAATTTTGTTTTTAATAAGTGCCCAAAAGCTTGAGTTGGTGGATTTTACGTCAACGCCAGTATTTGGTTGTAATCAGTACCACCCACCCCCCCCCCCGCAAATGTCCCGCTTTAGCGCAAGAAAATTTTGGTCACCTTAGTTATATATACCCTCTATATAGATGTTAAATTACCGCGGTAATTTATAGAGCCCATGTTAGTATTATGAGTAATATAACAGCGTAATTTACCGATATATTAACCCATAAGATTAATCTGAACTCCGTAAACTACCGCGGTAATTTAACATCTATGTCAAAACAACGGCGTCTTAAATCAAAACCATCGTTTTATTAAAGAAAATATTTCGGTTGTTTTATATTAAAGATATATTCTTATTACATGTAAGTGTTGTTTGTAAACAAATTATGTTAAGGATGGCATTTTCTTAGTATTAGACAACCATTTCTCTGTGTGTGTATCCTGTGTACAATTAACCACTAATTCGAAAAACGTGACAGATTTTCTTAGTTTGCATAACCTCTAGTTATCAAGCTGTCAATAAAATGTTAATGATTATTTTTTGACGTTTCTTAAAACCAATGAAATGCTTCTTTAATTGTCACAAGGGTAAGTTTCAACCAATTATGTCATTATTATAGTGGGAATAAATCTCTTGTGATTATTCTCGGGAATAATCACTGTAGCTTTTATTTGCCTAGCAACTGTCAGATACTTGTCAAAATAATTACTTAATTGTGTCAACGCGAAATGGGTGAAAGTAATCGGTTTAGTACCTTTTCTAATGCAGAAATTACAAAAAAGATTTTAGAAACTACTTCGAAAAATACTCTAATAAGTAATCAGTCTATGTCTATATGGAGACAATTTAAGACCTTCACCAAAGAAAGAAATTATATTCTGGATCAATCTACTACAACAGCTACTCTGGCATTGATTTTAAAAGATTGGGCTTATAACATGAAAAGAAAAGACGGAAATGATTATAAAGAAGCAGTAATAAAGACAATGTGGAATAAAACGGCAAAATTAGTTCAAGAACTTTACTTTAATAAGTATAACAGATCCTTTGATCCTTTCCATGATATAGAATTCAGGAATGCTCGGAATGCAAGAGATGCAAAAAGAAAAATTGTACAAAAACATCCTGAAAAGCACAAACAAAGTTCTGTGGCACTTTCTAATACAGAATTGTTGCAAATTTTGGGACGAAGATTCACCTTGTGGATTGCAAAGAAAGTTTTTTCACGTTGCATCGTATGAACTAGCTTGGAGGGGAGGAGAAGCTACGAAATGTTTAGTTCATTATTTTAAAAAAGAAACCGACATAAAAAGATTAAATACTGGCCGCATTGAATACAATCCCATCTTTACAAAAACTGCACAGGGTGGAGCACAAAGGTGCGCTAATAGTAAATGGTTGACTCCAAACATAAATAACCCAGATATTTGCCCTGTTCGTCTTTTTGAAAAACTAATAAGTAAACGTGAAGAAAATATTAAAACCGAACGCTTGTTTCTTACTCCAAATCCGGCTTGGCAAACTCATGGTTTTTGGTATAAAAACGTTCCTGTGGGAATAAATTCCATATCAAAATGGATGAAAGAATCCGCAGAAAAAGTAGGTCTAGACACAGTTACTAAAAAAATAACTAACCATTCTGCCAGATCAAGTGCAGTAAGTAACCTTTCAAAAGCTGGTGTAGGAGAACAAGAACTAATCAAGGTCACTGGTCATAATTCTGCAAGTTCGATTAAACCATACTTACAATTGAACCAAGAACATCATTCAAATATAATAAATAATCTTAGAGAAAATACGCAGGAGGAAACACTTAATATAACAAGCAATTCCAACTCCTCAATAAATAATGAGTCTCGAAATATTTTTAATAATTGCGTTTTTCATTGTACTAATTTAAATTGTTAATTCTTTTAATATATTCACAATGTGTCAACGATATTTTCATATATTGTAAGTAATAATTAATTAAATAAAATTTTTCAATAATTTTATGATAGTTTTATTGATCTTTTCTATTGTAAAAATTTGTGAATCAAAAAATAATCTAGTCAAATATAACTCGAGAGTTCCATAAATTAGAAAATAATTTGACAGATTTTGTTCAAACTTGTTGCCATTTGGCAATAGTCACGAGAGCCCGCAGGGCTCGAGTTTTCAACAACAAGTTTTCAAACAATCTGTCAAATTATTTTCAATTTATTCTCACTCTCTTGTTATATTATTACTGAAAATATAAATCGCTTCTCACGTTTGGTTACAAAGAAAAGCAGTTTACTTCAAATACAAACAATATGTAGAATAAAAGCTTTTACTGCATCTATGACTATGCAGTGGCAACATGTAGGTGGCGCTGGAAATGCCGTCTGGACATCAAATATGAAAAATAGAGGCCAGCGACTAGAATTATATAGGAAAAATGTAAATTATATTACATGGCTACCTATACAACTGCATTGTTGTATAAAAAGTAAATATAGGACATATATAGGCGTGGATTATTATTATTATTATTATTATTATTCTCAAAACTGGACGAAACGTAAAACACATTTCACGTTAGTGTATGCAATTACTATTGGTTGCAAAGATATTAAGCCCAGTATTTGAAGGCTCGTAACTCTGAAACAACTTAACAAAAACTAACTCAACAGTTTAAACATGAGTGCGAAAGAATGTACCCGATTATTGCAGATTTAAAACAATGGGTGGGTGCTTTGTCGATTTATTTTTTCACCCAAACCGTTTTCCAGAAAAAATTCAAATTTCGATCAGCTAACATTTAGAATCTCGTCTGTATAATGGAGTTCTTTTTTAATTTTTATTTTCCTGTAAACGAGGCTTTTATAGATGCGGATATCTCTGTAGCGAATGATAGCAGGACAACGATTTGCATGTAAACAGTCCTTATTAACTGTAATACGCATCCATTAGGAACAAAATGAATGTGATCGATCGTGTGCGCAGGTTGTTTACCCTCGGCAAAAGAGGATTTACGCGAGGCAATATCATTATGTTTTCGGATTTATTTTGATAATAGCATACATGTTGTTTTTCTTTTATTTATGGCAACCTATTTAGTGGTTAATCATTATTTTACAATATTATTTCTGCATAAAATCAGTGTGTGATGATGATGACGTAGTTGTTGTTGGGAGTTTTCGGTCAAGTGTTGCATTAGTCATACTCATAGTATTTATGTTATGCGTATAGAAAATATGTTACATACATGGACAAAATTAATTCATCTAATCACTACACTGGTCTATAAATTCATCAATAAAAAACCATCTAACTGCTTTCCTAAAAGCATGCACTGGTAAGTCTTTAGCGTGGGATGGAATAGCGTTATAAAATTTTATCGAATAATACGAAGTTCCAGTTCTGGATTTATACAGACGTAGCAACTCATGGCGCAATTTGTCACCAAATCTTGTGGCGTACGAATGAACGGTGTTGATTCTCGTTAGTTTCTCATTATTTTCGTGTGGCTACATTAAATATTTTAAAATCAACACGCATGAGGCCATGAGGACACCCAGCTTTACAAACCACCACTTACTCTCATCAGCATGACTTACATCAAGCAGCACAGGAATACATCGCTTCTGCATTTTAAATATCTGCGGCATATATGGAGAATAGTCCCAGTTCATAGTTCGTCATTATAGAATGAAATGGTCCATAGTATGCATGTAGTAGCGATGTTATATACTAGGTGTCTCATGGAACATGTACATGGGGATTTTGGAAACTGTAAGAGCTACGATCTCGGTTATATGGGACCAAAGTTAATATGAACCCCATTTCAGAACAGATTTACCAGATTTGCAAAAACTTTTCTAGATATTTCGATAAAAGTAAAAACTGTCAATTTCTTTTTCTTGAATAACTTTGCTATTACGATAAATAGAAAGTCAGAAATTTGTATTCTGACATAAGAGCATACTCTGATGCCATTTTCGACCATTTTTGCATTTTTATTTTTGAAGATGCTTTACAACTATGTATAACACATTATTATGAAATTACCACAAAAAATGCCTTTAGGTGTCCCGCCAGATCACCCGACTGAAGCCCATGTTCTTTTAATGGGGCTTTATAAACGCCAACCTGTAAGGAACTATGATACAGTGCAGGATCTTCAGGGAGTAGTAGGCGGCTTTTAGGGATACCTAATAAAACTAACTATAATTAAATGGAAACAAAATCTAGAAACCTCTTTATCCTTTGATGGAAGAAAATTAAATAATAATTTATTTTTTTCCTGCTGTTTTTGGTTTCTATTTGTCTATTTGGATTTTGTTACTTTGGTTGCCTATCGTGACTGAGCACCTTATTTCAGCCAATGCTGAAAAATTTTGCATTAGTGTCTTTCGTCTCCGCTCTAGCTATGTACAACATGTACTATCGTGGCCATATATTATGTCCCCTCTTTTGACGTCGATTCTCTCGCAAACCTAGGGGCGCAAAAATTTAAAAAAATTCTGATGCAGTCTTTGATTAATACTCTACTACTCATAAAAATTAGAAAGCTGTATATGTTGGCGTTTTCCCGATTTTTCCAAATTAAGAAGAATTGGCGCTGTTTTTGGCCCGTAAATTTCATTCGTTTAACTTTAGCAATTAATTACTCCGGAAATAATCCATAGATTTCAACGAATTAAAAAGTAAAATCACCCGCGGAATGTTAGCTGTCAATCTGCATTTTTGTAAAATGATTGGGTAAGTGGTTGACCCACAAAAAGCTATATTAGGCAATGCCAGCAATTCCGTTATTAGAAGAGCTAGAATAGTTAAATATAGACTATAGGCTACCCAATAAGTCATAGGTTTAAAGTTTATTACATAATCATTGTTTATCTTGCATTTTCCATACAAAAGATCGTGCTGAAACTCCGCGTGAATTCCGACGCTCTACGGTTTTGGTGTGATGCTGGTGTGATCAGTCGTTAGCGGTACTGTCAACAGTGAGAGAACGGCGGACAGCTGATTACCAATACACAAAAAGAACGACAACTTGTCAAGGTAGTAATTTTAACTAACAGAATTAAATTCTTAATTTTTAAATTCAGAATTTTGGTTATAATATGTGACCCCGCTACGAGAGAAGTGCCCTAACTGCCATCTCTCGTTTCGATAGTATTGACTCCTGTGTTTGACGTCTCATAACTCTAAAACTACTGATCAGAAAAACTTGAAATAAAGTGTGTCATACTCCTCAATCATTTCTACATATTATGTTGTATGACTATCAAAATTTTTTGCCTCTCGGTGTAAACATGAGCGCGAGAGAAGTGAAAAAATGTACCCGATTTTTGCATTTGTAAATTTGTAAAACTGCCGTCATTCCGATTTTTTTTCTCCTAAACCGCTTAGCACAAAAATTTCAATGTTTGTTCAGGTTGCCTTCAGAGTCTCTTCTATCGATTGGCGTTTTTGTTTTCTTCAGGTTTTATATAATAAGGTTGTAAACAAGATTTTGATGGAAGGGGATAGATCAGTAAGGAATGTTAACAGCACAACGCAGTTAGCATGCATATAATCCTTATTTACTGCGTCACATATCGCTTAAATTTAATATCATTCCGACCATTTGTTAATTTTTAAGACCGAAATAAACATGAACAATGTTTTGCGCGTGACTCCGCCTGAGTCCGTTTTTGTGTTTATTTATTAGTAATATTTAAATACAGGCAAAAACAATATAACATAAATACAACTCTTGATATATTACATATATTACAAATGGCAGCTCTGAGCGCATAAAACTGATAGGTCGTTATATTGTGTCCGTAAACGCTGTTCTCGGAGTAACTTTTGAGCCCGTGCGATCTCCCACTACCGGCATCGTCGCTGTCGATCCCTTCCCCCGCATCACCCCGAAAACCGAAGACCGCCGCGTCAATTGCGGCGATCATGAGATGCTTCAACACGATCTTTTGTAGGGAAAATGCAAGATAAACAATGAGTCTGTAATAAACTGTAAATATATGATTTCTTATGTAGCCTATGATCGACACTTCATCATCCTAGCTCTTCTAATAACGAAATTGCTGGCATTGCACAATATAGCTTTTTGTGGTTAACCAACTACTCCGATTATTTTACAAAAATGCACATTGAGCTACCATTCCGCAGGTGATTTTACTTTTTAGTTCGTTGAAATCTATGGATTATTTCCGGAGTAATTAATTGCTAAAGTTAAACGAATGAAATTTATGGGTCAAAAACAGCGCCAATTCTTCTTAATTTGGAAAAATCGGGCAAACGCCAATATATACAGCTTTCTAATTTTTATGCGTTGTAGTATATTAATCAATGACAGGATCAGAATTTTTTCAAATTTTTTCGCCCCTAGATTGGCGAGAAAATCGACATCAAAAGAAGGGACATAATATATGGCCACGATAGTACAACACACGTGTACTTTGTGTTATGTTTTTGTTTAATTTAATTTTGGTGTATTAATGTTTTTTGTTTTCCAACAATGAACTCTTCGAGTTTAATTGTTTGTAATTTGATGTGAAGAATATGACCGTAAGTTTTTTAAAATATTTTGACCATGTTATTGATGTTTTGTATTTTTTTATGTGTATTTGGTTTCTTACTCTTGTAGATTTAAGCCGATGATGACTCATACAGTCGAAACCGGTTCTCATTAATATTAAATAAACCATCAAAGGATTAAGAGGTTTCTATATATTTTTCCCATTATACTTCAACCTTTGAATATGGACTACTACATGAATTATAATCAAGTAGAAAAAAAATTAGAAGTAAAGTAGCGAATAAATTTTAAAATGTGTATGAAAATCTGTTAATGATTTTTTGTTATATAATTACTTAATTTACTTAGGCAGTTTTCATTTGTAATTTAAAATAAATAATGTATTACCGTTACAAGGCCGAAAGAATAATGCTATTTTTGTAAAAATAAGTAATTATGTGAAAATATTAGATTGTTAATTTTTACGTAAAGCTTTGTGAAAAATCTATTGTATCATGAACATGTTATAAAGTCTTGTAAAGAAATCTCGATATTCTATTTAAACCTGTAAATAACAAATGGAACCAAACATAGTTGACCATTGTTTATTCTAAACAAGAATTAACAATTAGGTATTGAAGAGGGCTTAATAGGCTTCTCCACTGCCGTCTGAAGCCCTTGTACAGTATCAGAGTTCATGAACACTATTGCTCATGAAGCCCAATAGAAGAAAACACATGGGTTAAGTCAGGCGATCTTGCGGGACACGTAATGGTTGTACAACTCTTTCAATAATCTATTTAAATCTGTAAAAAATCAATAGGGCGTCCATAAGAACTAAAAACGTTGAATATCGGCCAACTAAAGCTGATGGACAAAAACATTCTCTGACGCCAAAAATGGCTTCAGAGTATGCTCTTATGTAAGAATACAAAATTTCGACTTTCTATTGTCGTAATAGCGAAGTTATTCATGAAAAAAAGAAAAGTAAAGGCTGTTCTGCAAAGGGTCCATATTTACGCAACTTTTGTCCCGTTCAACCGACATAGTAGCTCTTACAGTTTCCGAGATCCCCATGTACGACATGTTCGGTGAGACACCCTGTATCGAGATTTTTTTTAAGATTCTGATAAAATATATCGACTTTTCCAGTTTGCTACCAACTTTTTAGTCTGTAGACGAGATACTGAATATTTCTCTCTCGCTAGTTTTGCAACAGATAGTCGTCCTACATAAACTTATTATAGATTTTAGCATTGACAGTATTTGCTGTCATTCCTTCCATTGCATTCTAGTGAATTGACTATAATAATAACTTGAAATAACTTGAAGACGTTGACCTAGTTTAGCATACTTAAAAATTAATAGTGATTAAATGCAATTCATATTTGATGTCAACACTGCATAAACCTATAACAAACGCTACATAGGCAGTCTTTGTTGAGTTTCCTCAGCTTTCTACGTTACAGTTATAGTTCAACGAATGACAGCAAAGAGCACTTTGAATCGCCCATTAGGCGTCATACTTTTCAAACGTGACGATTTTTCATACGCCCTGAGCGCAGTTAAACTTAATAGCGCAGTAATGCTGTAATAGCACCATAAATATCATCCACAATTTCTTCATCTATGTAGTCACACAAATATATACTTTGTCCTTTTTGTTTGTGGGGTAAACGACAATACTAAGGTACGGTTTCCCCTGCAAATGTCTGCAATTTGTCGAGAAGCCACAGAACGTGTTCCCAAAGTTCTCCCAACATGTGTTTCCATGGCAGTAGCGTGTCGTATATATACATATGTGTGTTAAACTGGCAATATACAGCACCGATATATTCACGACACCCGAAGGAAAGTCTGGTAATGAAAGGCGACGGTGAATGCTGCGGTACAAAACAGGTTGCCTATATTGGTTTATTTACGATGTGAATCCGAATCCCAGAAAATTTGCTTACACGATGTGTTGAAGGACATCAGCAACACAAACGGTTGAATTGTCTCTGCTAGAGTAATAAAAAGCCGCTCCCACACACTTCAGGTATTTGGCCAATGTTTGTGCTGTACGGCAAAAGTCAACTTGGTCTATTTATTTAGTCACATGTTTACATTTGTCACTTCATTTAGTTCTGTGGATGGTATAATTTGTTTATTAGAAAAACAGTTGCACTTTGTTCAATAGTTAATGCAATAACAAAGTATCCAAATAAAAAAGAACTAATAGAAAATCATGTATCCATGCTACATTTGTTTGTGGCGATATAATTCAAAAGCCATCCAATAAATATTGATCGGCTTTTTCTAACCCCTAAGTTATTTTTTAACTTATTTGAGGCTAATGTCACTTTTTGTGATTGCTCATTATGCAAGTTAGATATGTATAAACAATGTAGAAGAAGTCAATATTTAATGTCTTTATAGACGTCATCTTGACTTGACTTTAGCAAGATTTTACCGAATATACTTTTCATTTACAGTTACAATTTATACACGGTAATTCATAGTAATTAAACATTTTATTTGGTTTGAGCCCACTGTGCAAAGATATAAGAAGCTTTTTTCTACTTCTAATATTATTTGGCACAATACCTTTTTATAATTATCTTTGTTGGGCATTTTTTTTTTAAATATCGACAAAATCCTAAAATCTAAAGACATGCAAGTCATAGGATCATTGGAATCTAAAAAAAAATCTGATGTGGCCAGGCACATGACTTTATCATACTATATATAAAATTAATAGTTTAGCTGCATGAGATTCTATTTGATCGAGATCGGCCATGTCTGTATTAAAATAAAACTACTAGAACTAGACAGATATGTCCATTAAAGCTGCGTTCGGATACTGTACTCCGTTGTCATCGGGTACACCGTCCAAATGATACTTACGTGTTATTGGGTGTTAAAAGTGTAACGATGTACAATATACGAACGCAGCTTATATTGTGTCAAAACATTAGCGCTTGACACCTACTGACATTAGAATCAAAAAATCTGACATATCCTGGCTACTAGTTTTAATGCAGTACGACCGATCTCGATAAAATAGAATTTGCCCATGCAGCTAAACTATCGATTGAACCAAAAAATGTCATAGTCATAAATTATTCAGAATTTCTTCTACTTTAATTTAATATTTAACTATTTCGACGAAATTCCAGAAACGGCGGCTTATTTGCAAAATCTTTCAAAAATGCTAAGACTAAATCTCTAGTTCCTTTGGACCCTTTTCAACAGAAAGCTTTTCAGCTCTAAGTTTGGTCATGAAACTTCTAAATATGAAGTTTCGTCCCGATACCTTTAGTAGTTTCTCCGGAATCGTCGCCACAAAAAATACGGGTACACACACACACACACACACACACACACACATACACACGCAAACATTTTTTGTAGTTAGTCAAATATGTTCAGGGGACCCAAAAAGACATATTTCCGCTAAAATCAAAAAAAAAATTTTTATTGTTATTAGGGTCGACTTTATTTATACAGTAAGCGCGTAATGTATGCAAACTTGATTTTTAATTATTTCACATTTCTGTGAAATGTTCAATTTCCGACCATCAATTGTTACTGAGTTATGATTTCATCGACACATTTTACTTTATCATACGCAGTATGTAAAGTATTGTAATCGTGCCAAAAAAAAATTTTGAGATTTTAGCGGAAATATGTCTTTTTGGGTCCCTTGATCATTTTTAACCAAGGTACAAAAAAATGTCTGTGTGTGTGTGTGCATGTGTGTGTGTATTTGTGTGTGTATGTGTGTGTGTACCCGTTTTTTGTGGCGACGATTCCGGAGAAACTACTAAAGGTATCGAGACGACACTTCATATTTAGAAGTTTCATAACCAAACTTAGAGCTGAAAAGCTTTCTGTTGAAGAGGGTCTAAAGGAACTGCAGGTTTAGTCTTAGCATTTTTAAAGGATTTTGCAAATAACCGCCATTTCTGGAATTTCGTCGAAATAGTTAAATAATAAAATAAAGATGAGGAAATTCTGAATAATTTATCACTATGACATTTTTTGGTACAATCAATAGTTTAGCTGCATGAGCAAATTCTATTTCTACGAGATCGGTCGATACTGCATGAAAACTAGTAGCCAGGATTTGTCAGATTTTTTGATTCTAATGACTGTAGGTAGTCTTGGTGTCAAACGCTAATGTTTTGACAATAACTTCTGTCAATATAAGCTGCGGTGGCATATTGCATTACACTTTTTACACCCAATAACACGTAAGTGTCATTGGGACGGTGTACCCGGTGTCAACGGAGTACAATATCCGAACGCAGCTTTAATCGACATATCTGTCTAGTTCTAGTAGTTTTATTTTAATGCAGACATGACCGATCTCGATCAAATAGAGTCTCATGCAGCTAAACTATTAATTTTATATATAGTATGATAAAGTCATGTGCCTGGCCACATCAGATTTTTTTAAATGGCAACCTATCTTTTTCTTACTTATTTTAGTAAACCTTGCCTAAATGGTATCGAAAAAATTTTAGGAGGCTTACATCAGAAAATGTTCAAGCAAAAGACATCATATTTGAGCATCGTAAAATATTGATTACTTTTGGGTATAGAATATGAAATTGCGTTTTGGGTAGAATTAATTGTCCCGAAAGGTTACCTGTACTCCAAAATTTTCTATCGCGCAAGGTTTTCGAAAAATATGTTTTCAAATTGTTAAAAAAGAAGCGCTAGTTTTGTAATTTTTATAAATTTATACTAGCTGAACCCTTTGTCCTTTCTTTGCACTTAAATTCCAAAAGTTTATTCCGTAATGTTTTGAAGACTTTACAGCGATTCTTTAAGAGGGGTACGGACGGCTCCAACTTTTAGACTTGCATTCAACGCTAATAAATCAATAGAAAACGCCTATTCGCAATTCCATAAAAAACGAAAAAACAATTAGGTTAAGTATTTTTTCATAATGTAAAAAAAATATGTAGGCGTTTCTTCAGGTAAATACCGGTCCTCAAACTATATTGAAGATGCTTGCATGTCACAATTATTATTTCAATAAAGAAATAATTGAAAAGCAAGAAAAAAAATTAAAAATGAAAATGAATATGAAGGCAGATTTTAAATTGTGTCTAGTTTTTAGAAACAAACACATTTTTTTCTTGCGTTTTTTTCTTTACATAGACTTTCTCAAAAACGAGCCTCAATTCAAACTTTCTGTTTTCAGAAAGTTTTAATACTTAATAGTATTTCATATTTCTTGACATTGACAGCCGGTAGCAACTCCTACATATCTTTATGTACTAAGACTTCATTCAGATCATATAATATTTCGAAGGGGTGGGCCCCTAAACCAAAATTTGACAAAACAAGAAGCACTCTAATGTAAGAAAGTACCTAACGTATTAAATTTCACATCAAGAAAAAAGTTCCACAAATTGCCGAAAGGGATATACCGGTGTATAATTTCATTGAATATTTTACATTATCCTTTTTTTTCCCGAGCCCAAGAAACAAATAACTTAAAGGGTAGAGTCGGACGGAGTAAATTTCGTGCCCACCGAAGCGATTTCTATACAATTTTCAACATAATTTAACTTTCGTTTTCCGCAAGATAAAACAATTTCGGTGTCGGCAGATATGAGCCCGAGCTCTATACCGTATCGGGTTGTACGCGATCTGAATTTACATTACGCCGAAATGGCACGTCGTCGTGGCCTGTATAAATAAAAATATATTCGGGCCGTTAACGCAACGGTAACTTTATATATCGAAGACCGTCTGGTATTTGAAGTAACGGGAGCAAAAAAAAGTTCTGGGCAAAGTTGAGTGAAATTTTATAGGCTGACGGTAAACGGGTCTGGAAAGTTTGCGTGTTCTATACACGTACTTAATAAAATTGTGCGATATAAAGCTGGTTGAATTTTAATACACGTACTTTGTTTACTTATAAACATACCCAGTAAACATTTGAAGAGAGCGGCAATATGAACATTGATTTTGGGGGCAGTAGGTACTTATTGTAGTGAATCCTGAAGACATTTTTAATTTAGCTAAAACGCACTGTTTGTTGTGTTGTTTTTTTGGATCGCTGATTTGATTACAAATCAAAATACCAAATGCAAAACAGTAAAAAATGGCAAAAACAAAATGACGGAACAAATATATAAAATCATCAGTCGAGGTTTTTGAAATCGCTTATTACTTATTACAAATCTTATTACAAAAAGCAAATGGCGGATTTAATCTCCAACATTTTTTCTAACATGAGTTTCAATTTAGTTCAAATTCAGTAATGGGGAAGTTTTAGAGTTGCTGATTATAAAACTGCTGTAAAAATTAAGAAAATAAATTAACGAATTCAGTTACGGAACTACAACACTGCAACTCTGCTCGTGCATCAAAAATGATATGGCATTGGTATTTTGATTTCTGGTTGTGGTCAATTTATTTTCATGAAGACCGGTCTGATACTAGTCTTGTGACTGTGAGTGTAGTAACACCGTACGTTGTACATGTAGGTACACCTGTTATTGTACCTTAAGAGGCTGGTTCAGCCTAACTTCAAGTCTGTTCTGCTCAGCTCTGGTGGTCCCCCATTGGTCCAATTATTCAAACAGTTCAATGCTCCTGTGGGTTAATTATTGATTAATGATAGCATCTTATAAGATTACAACAATCTGAATGAACTATTCTAGTGCGTCACATCTCCATATTTATTATACCCATGCCCAATTTTAAACAATTGCTGCTCAAAGATAGACGTATAATTGGAGGACGGATAATATCCTGATTTCAGGAATAACATTTCAATTATGTATTTTTGCGATGCGCCGCAGTAGTTCCACTTTATGTCAATGTACAATTTGAAAAAAATCCAATTTATGAAAAGAAATAAAACCACACCTTTGAAGAATCGGCGTCGTATTTTCCTAATTTTTCCATCCATGTTCGAGTCTGAACAGTGTGTCCATCTACGGTGTTCTCGAGAACTAGTCGTCATTAGACGAAGATAATAGTAATGGGTCTATCTCTATCTACCAAATACCACAAAAAGTCTGTAACTCTAAATAAATACTTTACTGGACAGATTTAGAGAGCTCTAACCTAGAAATCAGATATAATCTGAAAATAAAGAAAACACCGCACAAAGCAGTATTCCAATCGAAATTAGGAGATTACATAAAAATTCTACCATTGTATCAGACATCAATCAGGTTTGTGCCAATTCTTAGGTTAGCTAGCAGAATATACATATAAACAGTGCTGTTTTATCCATTCTACCACCAGAGAATTCAAGCTCCAAGTATGGTATGATGCAGAACCTCATTACGGGTTTTGTAATTAAATTCAAATTACATTACGGAGAATCAAAATCCTGATGTACTATTTTGTTGATCGAACAGGATTTCTAGACAAGAGATGTGATTACTAATTTTCATAATTTCCATGAACTGACAATAAAATCACCGAGGTATGCTGAAGATTACCGATTTTGTATCAAATTTGTTGATAATATTAATGGAAGACGTCTATAATATAATTATACGTAAAATGTTATATAATGGGACATAGTCGACTTGTCAACCACTGAGTCCAGATGTTTTTCTTCTCAAGTGCAAAGTGTATGGAGAATTTATGTTGAAGACAACAAACCGCAGATTCTATTGAAATTACCCCCGAAGAACCGAACAAGCATTACGAACCATAAGCGTGACTGATGATAGCGAGCATCGTCATTTTTGTGATTTTATGTTGACATTATAATATAGTTTTAATAAAGCTATATAATATGTTGTGTAATTGTCTTATAATATATGAACTACAAATTGGTAAATAAAGAATAACTTATTAAGTGTTTTGTTTTTCTTATACGTTATCAAATCCCTGTGCTATTGATGTATATACGTATGTGTACACGTATTTCTTCACACACATAATGCTACGTACATATTTTAGGTATAAATGGGCACATAACCTTACTTTCAAATATTTCACATATTCATAGTACGTGTGTTTTTGCAGATATCACTACATAAACCGTAGACAAATGTTAAACTTATATAAATATCTCAAATTGTCAACGTAGGTTATGTCGTTATGTCAACAATTTATCACAGTAATTTTTAGAGTTGCCATGTTATGTTGGTAGGCATTGTAAAAAATCACTATACAACGGACAGCCTGATTACGTGTGCAAAAATAAATGTAAACAGCGTTAAAGACGTTACACCGTATAATGTTGACCGCACGTCGGCAAAGTCTATCTTGTTCCAAAGTAGCTTTAGCGAAAACGTCGACATCCCCACGCAAAGACCAATTCTCGACTGATTTTTCTAAACTTATCAAAAACAGGCAAGCCTCTGTCGATCAGCTGTTGGACAGGACTCTTAAAGAAGATAAATAAATGGTGTAGGTACAAGTTAAACAGTCTACTATATCGATTTAAACAGGTAATATCAAATTACAAAACAAATAGGCAGTAACTTCCGGTGTTATGTGTATATTTAATACGATCCTTGGAGCATAAAGCAAACATAAAGTAGATATATCAAATAGTCATTGGTTTAAATTTAAATCTGATGTAGCCAGGCACATGAGTTTATCATACTATACAGAAGTAACAAACGCTGATGTGCTGACAATGCTGTCAATAGAATCAAAATATCTGTCAAATACTGGATAATAGTTTTAATGAGCGATCTCGATGAAATAGAATTTGCTCATGCAGCTAAACTATTAATTTTACCAAAAAATGTCATAGACATAAATTATAGAAAATTTCCTCTACTTTAATTTATTATTTAACTAATTTGACGAAATTACAGAAATAGCGGCTCATTTGCAAAATCCTTGAAAAATGCTTAGAGTAAACATCCAGTTCCTCTGTACCATTTTAAACAAAAACCTTTGCAGCTCTAAGTTTGGCCATGAAACTTCTAAATATGAAGTTTCGTCCAGATAGGACATATTTCCGCTAAAATCTCATAAACTCTTTTCGACACGATTTCAATACTTTGTCATACTACGTATGATAAAGTATAAAGCCGTATGAAACATGGATCCAATAGCACACAGTGGTGCTGCTTGTTGTTAATATTCAAAAATGCGTTTTGAGAATCATGGAGTTATAAGTTGGTCACAAAACATCCAATTTTTACCGTAACTTCTTAGATATTTAAAATATATTTTGTTGACACAAAAAATATAATTCTACAACTTCTTTTTCAGATATAGTTGCCTATATATTATTATTTTGACATATTTTTTATACTTTAAATGCGATAAAGACCAAATTAAGAAATGTGATGGAAATTTAGAAACCAAATTCACTGACACGATTGCCTAAGTTAGGGTTTTAAGTTTTTGTATGTCAAAAAGTAAGTACTTGGTACTGAGGTATGTTTTTTTTTCACATTACACTACAAAAGAATGATGGTCTTGAATTCATATTTAGCCATATTTAATATTGATATCGTCGGAGGTAGTTTAATGTTTCTTATTCTAATGATACATCACTCTTGTTTGTTGATGTTATATGATATTATGATTGTATTATTTAAAAAGAGGCGAATAAAAGCAGCTAAACATCGGAACAACATATGTTGATATTGACGAGTTTTGTTTTAAAAGACAGGTTAGATTTCATTTCTGATCAAATTTGTCGATGCAACTTTGTCCCAATCTAAGAACTTTGAAGTGAAATACATCGAAAAGAAAGACCGATTGAAAAAAGTGAATTCACATAATTTTTTGAATCTAGAAATTTTTTGCGCCCATGATTGAATTAAAACTGGAGACCCACTGGCTGGTTGCTTTCTCCAATTTGTTCAAACTTTGCTTAAACAGTTCCTCAAACTCTATCATCTACCCACATTTAATTAAAACTAATGAAACTAATATAATATTATGATATAGGTAATAATATTATTATCATGTGGTGAAAAACAAATATTGTTGTTACCTAATAAACATTAATGGCGGAAAGAGTTTTTATTATATCCGTATACTTAAGTATGCTTGGTATTTTGATGCCGCAGATTGTACTTCATTCAATCATGTTAATGAAAACTAAATTCTACTGCGATTTTAGAATTCCTTCCATTGAAAGATGCTTTGGACTGAACTGTAAATATCCACTATTAATATTGCGTTGCTTCGTTTGCGTACCGACTGCAAACACAGGTTTTCCAACGTACAAAACAAAAAAAAACTAAACCGCAAACATTTTAGGTTCCCCCGAACTTCTACCGGGAATGGCATTTGAAATTCAAAATTAAAACCGGTCAGCCTGAAATTCTGCATTTGTTAGTACATAACGACCACTGTGCATTTTTGCCCAACTGGGAAAATAATAAATACATACAGAACAGAAAGTTAAATCTATAGTAGCATGTAACTTTTATTATCATAAGTTGGCATAATGTTAAATTTAGTTGGTACGTACATACGTGTTAAATTTATTAGTTTCTATTAGTTCCTATTAGTTCCCATTAGTTCCTATTGTTAAGTTTCTCCGTACAAAACTTAACCCATTTATTTTATGCCTTTATAGTATGAACCTGAAACAATATTAAATCCGCAAACTAGTAGTACCTTTGTGAGGACAAAGCGTGTGATACTGTGATAACTGACTTCATTTTCTCGTACCGTCATGGTGACGCGAGGTGACACGGTTTCATTATAATTTAAATAAACGTTCCTCGAAAGGGTAGCTTTGCCAACAGCGTCAGCTTTATAAGCCCGAACAGAGTCTGAATTGTTCTGTGAAACCAGACCTGAATATAATAATAATATTCTCTATTATAAATGAATATAGGACATGCAAACAGTACAACTGTCTGCAAGTTTATGAAAGAAATATGTATGTAGCATACACGGTTCACTTTATTACAAATCTTTCGTAAAAAAGGAAAATGAAAATCCGGAAAATCTTATTAGATGCTATCGGATTATGTATTCTATATATAGAAGAAGTCTGTTCGAAGTTAAGTACACACTTTTATTCGCATGAGGAAAAAATCCCTTCTTTGGCCAGAAAAAAAATCATTTCGTGTGTACAAAAGGAAACGACTGGGATGTCTCTTTTATGTAGTCCTGTGTAAGGACACCTTCTTATTTTGTTATATCCGTGTTTCGTACGCTTATTGCTCGCAGGGATATTACTACACAGGAAACGGGGGGCATGGACAACATGGAAATTGAATTTCTTAATGAAAATACTATTGAAACAAAAGCAAAATGTTGTTTTGTCTCTATTCGACATTGATTGCCTATTATTAATGAATGCATTCTACACTATAAATATAAATCTAATTCCTAGTCAATTCGCATATTGTTTGGCATGTATCACATTTCTTGTGTAAGTCAATAAACTGTTACATATCATAGTGTTTGTAGGAGGTACTCGTATGTTTAAATACGAGTTTTCATTTGCGAAAACATTTAATCAATATGTTTTAGTTTTGTCCGTTTATTTTCGTTACATATGCTGCTGTTCGTGCCATTCAAAAACCACCTCCATTGTGCAATTCTGTTGTGTTTCATAAAATTAAACCTGGGAACACTAAAATGAAATGAAATACTTTTTCAATGGCTGTATCATATTTCGACTATGCGTTGTTTACCTTTTTAAATTATGTGATCAGGAAAAAATATATAAGACAACTGGTAAAAATATATGAGATAACGTAGTCTTTAATACAATAAATATTGCAGTATTAATATTATCACACATGATTATTGATTATATACACTGCGAAACAAAATATTATTGAAAATAACGTAAAACAAAAGTATTACGCCAAGTATATTATATTATTCTATTAATCTTTGTAAATTGGAATGTGAGATTAACATTTTGAAAATAAGTCAAATATACTTAAAAATGCGTAAAATATGCACATATGATATCAAGTCGAGATATAGCACATGTGGGCCAAAAAACACGTTTTAGTTCTCCAAACGGTGCAGCTGGCTGGACAAAAACATGTTATTTCATGGTCGTAAAATAACTTCTACGTCGCACTTTATTAGAATATTTGAGGAAATCATATTGGTACCGTCAATGCTCCGCCGAAAAATACTTTTTTCTGCTTGCAAGAAATTGCTTTCGGGTTACTACGTTTCAGTTTCAACAAGAAAATAATATCTTGGTATATGTATGTAGTATGCCTTGCAAAATATAATAATAATACATGAGTAATCATTGAATCAATTAATGATTAATAAATTTATTGTTTGATAATAATTAGTTAGATAATTATTTATCCGACTAAAGTTAAAAAGTGTCACTAATATATTTAGAGGCGGATTTCAATGATGGTTGTAGAATATAAAGTCAGTAAATAACTAATAAAATACAGGGCAAAACTAAGAAATTATTGAGAATAAATATAAATTAAAATATCCTTAAAATATATGAGATATATGAGATATGCGATTCTATTAAAATATATGACACTCATATCAAATATATGAGATCTGGCAACGTTAATTACACTTCTTAAGACGAAATTTGAAAATAAAGATTAGTTTACTGAAAATCAGTGCCTAAAATTAGTGAAGTACGAAAAAGCAGCTTTTTAACTGATCTTCTCGAAACCGGGACTCAATTCAAAATTTCTGATTCTATGGATTCTTCAGATTCAGATTCTTCAAGAAAAGCATTTTTGGTCCGACTTTAGAGATTTAGAAGTGTGCATCGATCATTATTATTTCTAACAAACCCATTCTTCACTATTATTTTAGGATTTTTTTTTTGTAAGAAGGAAATAACAAACTACCAATATTTTGAGATACCAACAAATTGATCTTATAATAATAATGAATATTTAATTACAGAAATTAATAATATAATTACAATAAATTTGTATTCCTTAGTACTAAACTATTTAAAATGAAAAATAAAAAAATAAACGTTACTGTATTTAATATCACTTTTTTTTAATATCACAAGGCTGTTAAACATCTACTATTGTAATAAATTGAGTTTTCAGTACTGCTCTTTGTATATTTTGGTAATCTGAAGGGGTCCTTTTGCGCAAAATTTGTATCAATAAATTTTAATTGTTCATGCAAATCTTGTAATGATAGTACTTTTTTGCAGTCTTTAATACTAACTGTTTCATCAGGCAAATTTAAGACGAAGGGTTTGATGATATCAAAGTTTCTTGCATAAAAAATTGCTGCTTCTTACCGTGTACCCCATCTCGTAATATCTGCTTGTGGTGGCAAAGGTAGATTAGGGCACTTTTACTTTTACTTGTAAAGAGACAATCTGGAAGGAGCTTTCAATAAAATTGTTTTGCATGTGCTTATTAGCGTATTCACGTCTGTAAATTCTTCCCGAATAAATTCGCAAATTCTACGAATAGCGTGTGCAAAACATGTCAAATGAAGAATATTTGAAAAATGTTGTTTAAGTAATTTTCCAACTTTTAACATAATCGTAGCAGCGTCAGAAACAAACAGTAATACTTTGGTAGCGTCTGTGATTCCTACCTTTTTTATGGCGTCATTTACTATTGTACATATCTCTTCAGCTTTGACGGTACAGCGAAACTGAGTAGATATTAAATAGGGTTTATATAAGTCTTGCGGGTCCAACAATCCGACAACGACGTTGACCACACATTTACCCTTCATATCCGTAGTTTCATCTGCAAAAACCCAAATATATTTATCGGATAGTTTTGACTTTATTTTAGAAATTGTTTTGTCATATTGCCCTTGTACGTAATATTTTCTAATTGTGGATTCATCAGGTAAGTCTCGTACAGTATACTTCTTGATAATTTTTTTTAAAACGGGATTATTAATTTTTGTGAAAGGTATATTAGCAGAAATAAATGTTTCACATAAATCATCGAAAAAGTTTTTAGTTGACGTTCCTGATACATTTTCCATGTGTTCTTTTGTTTTTACATGAGCCCGAAGACATTGTGTACTACGAATAATTAAATTTCGTGAGCAGAAATTGCAAACCACTTCCCCTTTCTTAACGAACGTGAAAGTATTGCCAAACTCAGCTAGCAAACGATTCATTGCAGGATTTTCAAATTAAGTACATACAACTATAAAATAAAAAATAATTCAACTGTAAGTATAAAACAGAAAACAAATTCGAAATGGAAAATAAAAACAGGTATTCACACAAAATTTCAAGAAACAACACAATTGAAAGAAACTGCTCAAATTATCTATCGACGAAGCGGAAATTTAAACAAGGCAAGCGACTGTACTCGATCAACGCCAAAGCAGGTGTAGTGGTATGTACACCATGAGCCGAAGCCAGACCAGCTACCGCGTCCCCGGTGGGGACTCCCCACCAGCACGTGTTCCATGCACGACACTGGAAAATATACATTTTTGTCCCGCCACTGATAATTAGCCATATAGTTTGCTAAATTATTATTTATACATTTATATACTAAGGTGTGTACCTGATAGCAGTTAAACGTTCAAGAAATTTAATTTGCTCAACATTCAATACTAGTTAACAATTTTTATTTTTGTCTGCACTAAAATTATTATGTATTATCTATTATGTTCTATTATGGTATAAAGTCATTCGAGCTTTTAATGTTTAAATAAGCTTATGTTTTTAACTACAGAGTAATCTAAAACTGCGAAGGTCAGGTTGAATTTCCCGCCACATAGAATAATTGTGATGTTGCTAATAGTTGCAAATGACAGCTATTATTTTTGTTCAGTGACGTAGGTATTATTTCTTGTATAGGGATTCATTATCTGATTATAATTAGGTATATTAAATTGAAACAATGACGGTTTGAAAGTCTTGGTTAGTCTTGGTAAAGACATTGGACATGAATAAAACATTAACAAGATAGCATATTTTAAACCTACTGTATATTTCATAAATATAATATGTAGAATAATAAATGTTCAAATATAACATAAAAATAATATACCAAATAATAAAATCCTCCCATTTGTAATCAAATGAAAATAACCCATTATCTAAATATCAAATAAAAATCATCTCTCTACATCAAATAAAATCCTGCGCACGTATCCTGTATCCTGTATCCTGCGCACGTATATCATCTAGTAACACTAAATACGTTCAAAACTGTGGCGGTAAGTTCAAACTGTCCTTCGCCGTTTTAGATCACTCTGTATATAAGTTGTATTACCAGTAAATTTCAGCGTATTATCTAATATGACATCTACTATAGATATTTAAATTTGTCCAGTGTCTCGATAGTCTTGTTGTAGATGATTATTTCTTGAATAGAGTTTATCGAACTAATTTTTCCCATTATCACAGCTTTCGATTTCATTACATACAAACATTCAAACACAACCTATTTTCATTATACCAATTTGATATCGATACTAGTTCAGAATTCAATGTCGCGATTACATCATCCATTTTTGTAATAGATTTTGTCTTAAAGCCTCCTTTCAAGCTTACAAAAACTAGACGAAATAATAACGGTATTTCTGCAATCAAGGACTCATTTCTTGTTTCTTGTATTTTTTTCGCATGAAAACGGAAGAACTCGAAGTACGACGAACTTTCCAGGGAAAACTCGATAATCCCCTTGACTTCCATGATTCAGTTGTTAGTTTTCAACGGAATTTGCCACTAAAATGCATCATTATTTTTAGTAGTACCTAGTTGTAGACAATACACAAAAATAACAGCATTAATTGAGACATTTCAATGCTTATGGTAAGGTAAAACATAAAGTTCATAAAGTAGGAACCATATTTAATCGGAATGACCACGCTGGGCCACTCCAAAATGACAAGCGAATGTACGACTGCATGTTGAAGATTAATTAACCAGGGTATGCGACGTACGCTCTAATAAACTCTGATTGCCTTGGCCCAGGTGAAATTAAGGAAGTACCGTACTGTATTCATCAATGTCAAACTAGTGCGTATTTCGCCGACAGTCCATTTGTAAGCCAGGGCATATTTGCTATAAGACGGAGTATCGCAGTCAAAAACTTACAAGGTCCAGTTAAACTTAACCGATTATATCGTTAAGTAGGTATATTATTATACTAATAAGTTTGGATACCTGTCTATTAGTTATTGTATTATATCTGGAGTTAAATAGAAATGTTTGATGAAAAATTGGTTAACATAGGGGAGAGAGAGAGAGATAGAAAGGAAATGGTTGTATGTACATATTATATATATGGGTGGATTTCTTCGTACGTGCGTTTGCGTAGATCGTCTAATTTAGCTGGAGATCTCTTGACTTCAAGGGACGCTCAGGGCTTCAGGGACAAATTAAATCACGAACGTGAGGGATTTTCGGTAGAATTTACTGTGTATTCCGGAGTTATTTCCATCAAAATAATTTTATCACATAGGTACCTGCTGGGATCAGTAATAAAAATCATATACATATATTGTATAAGACGAGTGTATTCGTCAGTGCGCTTTTTCATTTTACATTTAAATTTTTCGTAGAATGTACCAAAGTGATCTTTCTGAAACCTCAATGACACACGGTGGATTATTTTGCATTTGCGTCAATATCTGTACAAGGGTGGCAGGATTTAAAAAAAACTGTGAGAGGAATATAGTCAGATAACAAACTATCATATTCTAGTGTTTTATAGCTTTATACGTCAAGAAAAGTCGTTCTTTCATATTATTTGATAAGAAAAAGTAAAAACTGAGCAAAATTGCAGATACGAACACAAAACGCATGTTTGTAGTTGTTGCATAGTGTTCATTCGAATAGAACAAAAGTTTTTCCTTTCATTTTAGCTATAAGTATTACGATTAGATTTACAGCTAACTGATGATGCTATCAAAGGATTAACTAGAGCACAATTATTATAAATTTCTTTTAAATTGAAGAATAAGCTCCTATGTTTACCGGGCATGCGGGTAAACGGAGTAAAATTTTTATTTCAAAGCATGCCTGCTATTAACCACATCTACACTGCCTAAGACAAATCTCTCCAAGCTATTATTCCTAGAGTTGACAAAATTAGGGTTATGACAGTATAGAATATTGTGACGTACAGGCGGGATGCAAATTTAAGACAAATTAAAAATTACAGCTACAACCTGGATTTGAACCAGGGAGCTGTATGTCACCATATTCTATACTTTCATTATCATTTTCTGACAGTATGTCGTTAACATTTTCAGGTTATGATTTTGACGTTAGAAACTACAAAAAAGAACAAATTTAATCGAGCGACCTTCATATACAGATAGGACTGTTTTGCAGTGTAATAGTCTTAAATTTTCATTTGTCTAATGTTGGTTAAATACGGTCTAAATCACCTCCTTCACCACCCCTTAAAAATTGTACGTCGAACTATCAAACACCCTGGATACACAGCAATTTTAAGGTGGGTATTTTCGTTATTTTAAGATCACTAAAACTAGTAAAAAGAAGTAACAATATTTTATATAGAAGTACAATAATTTATGTTAGAGATGTCTAATATAAATTAAAGACACTGGATATCAACAAAAAATTATATAAAATTAAAAAATAATTTACAACGGTGTTCTAATTAAAAACTAAAGAAAATCCTTGTTTAACAAATAAGAGATTCCTACCCTATGTGCGAGGATCACACTGTATAGCGTATTTATTTCTTGTCTGTAGTTTTCTCTATATCTTTTGGTTTTCTTTATTCTATGACAAAGTTAAATAAGTGTAATCCATTAGATGCACCATGTAGTCTCAATGTAAATGTATAATCTTTAACATATACAAACGTCAATTTATTGGGTTGTAGAAAATGATGGGCTAAACTACTTGGATGTAAACTTTGATGTTTCTTCTCTAACGATAATGGTCATATCGAGCACGGTATATGCTTTGACTCAACAATGTATAGTAAAGCTTGTTCCAACACATTCAAAACACCGTTCATTGCACGCGATGCTCATGCTCAATAGATTTCTTTGTAAAGCAATATTGCGAACGTTGTGAACATTGCTTTGAACCACAATGTTTAGAACCATATGGTTCTAAGCCAGCATTTATATAAATAAATAATTCTACGTATAGAATTAAGTAAGTAAGAAAGTATACGACAAGTCAGCGAAATAAATTATATCAAAATGACTTTCTGTAATACTGTAAAGATGTGCTCTTTATTATTTTTAAAGCAATTTTTGCAAGTATTGAAACCTGGCGCCAGTTGTTTCACTAAAACAGGAAGGTTTGGAAGTTTTGTAACAACCAACATCGCCAAAAACGATAAATTTGTTTTGATAAATTTCAACATCCACGGGAGAAAAGGAATTGCAATTTAAAACTTCCACACACAGTATCTGTAAAAATCCATAAAGGTGTTTTGTTATTATTTTCTTATTATCAGGGTTGTGTTTTTTGTATATATTAATGTAAAAATTCTTTTAAATTAAAGTGGTACATGTGACTCGAAAGATAAATTAATCTTAACTTAAAACGAAAGAATTAAAAAGAAATGAAAAGTTTGACAGTTCGAAGTTTCTAAATAATATTTGTCCATAAACCCCGACGCCATCTTTTAAGCATTACTTGCAGTGTCTTCCAATGCCACGACAATCCTCGATAACCTAAAAATTTTATAAAATGATATTACTAAGTTTCGCAATAATATTTGCTCATAACCCCTGACGCCATCTTTAAATCATTACTCGCAGTGTCTTCCCCTGCCTGAGTTTTATTACATTACCGTATGACTTTATGAGTTTTCTTCGTAAACTTGGACGTTTATTGTGAACAATGGACCAACCGCAAAATTTATCGTCTCACCTTTCTTTTCCTAACTCTAATATAATAAATCAGTTCTAAAGTTTGTAGCCGCTTATGTATACTTAGTAAGTAGGTTAATTATCCCCATTTTCTATTTAAGTTCCAAATCGGCGCAGATATACATAATTCCACAATCTCTGATTAAATTGGATGATCCTACTTGACCTCTCTCAACTTGGGTATCTTAAGTAGGTGGCTTTGCAAGTGACCCTAAATGGATAAACTATGTTGCTAACCGATAGCTTGGAAACAATTGAAATCAAAGTGTTCGAAGCTAAAGACAGTTAAATGTAATTTTTTATTATGATAATTTTATCTTATATTGACACTAAAACATTTGCTTCAGGATACATATATCTAAATTGAACTAGAATTATCAAACAAGACCTGCGGGAAATACATTTCCAATTTAGTAGTGTCATAATATTTATTTAGCTATGTCAGTAGCGGATATAGCTACGCTTCCGTTGTTTAAATAAGATCTGCGAGGATTTACAGTTAATTACGTTTAGTCCAACTAAGTGTATGAATATGGGATCTAGATGTGTATACACTGTACAATATACACCATACAGTGTACGCTGTATTAGCTGGTTATACTTTGATGTTTCTATATCTTCTTTATACATATCTTTTATCTCAACCGAATAAGTGATAGAGAACTGAAATGTTGGAGTTAGGAATCAGACTAGGTATTATTACAACACATTATCCTAAAAATATGTTCTTATTATGATATTTTAATGCAGAATTTGAAATATTAGAAAATACTAGGATTATTGCTCAATAACATTTTTATTTCGTAAAAAATATTAGTCTAAACTTTTCATCATATTAAAGACGAAGGATGTGGGTACATGGTAAACACAGAATTACTTAAAATATTGATAGATGTAGTCTGGGGAGAAAGTAAAAATGGGCTTTATAACAGAGATATTATGTCAATATCTGTTCTGTCAAGTCATTTTGCTGGAGCTACATCTTCCGTCTTTAATATGGTGTATATGTTACGGTTTAAGTGATAAATGTGGTTTGTATTAATAATTACCGGTTATTATTAATAATAACCGCATCATTTGGTCAATGTGATTAGAAACATTTAAATAATCACATGGACCGGCTATTATTAATAATTTCCTAACGGACACGGTAAAAGTGATAAAAACGTTACTTTTTACAAAAGATCTTTTGTATACAGTCTTCAAAGAAGTTAGCTAAGTTATTTTGATTACTATGTAAGCTATTATATTTAGTTACTCGAAGCAAATCATCAGTACAGCTAGCCCAATGACCAAAATTATGAATAATGACAAAACATTGATAATACAGAATGTTTTCTTTTGTCGCCCTTGTACTTTAGAAACTACTGGATATAATTGGTAATGATATTTGATATACACCCAAGGACGGCTCAATGACGAAAACATAAAAAAGCAAAACATTTTATATAGAGTGTTCAAAAAAGTTTACCATTTTATTATCAATAACACCCATGTTTATATTTAATGCATGTGGGTAGTTTTTTTTGTAAATGTACAATTACTATTTATTAAGTAAATTCTCAAATCCCAATTATCTTGAAATTTTGCGCATTTAATAATAATTTTTTCAATATTGTATTTTCATGCAAATACATGCAAGAATAGGCGAGACTAGTTGCACCGCACAAATGATGCAAACAGTTTTGTATGGTTCTGTGCGTAACACGGTATTTTTACTTTTGGTGTTTGACAAAAAAGTACTATTTTATAAATAAAAGATTGAACATTGTAACAACTTGCCCAAATCTTCCCTACATTAGGTTGTCCATTACCTATACCTACCGTAAACATATCTAATATTTTTTTTCTTGGCCAGATAGAATAACAAATTTATCTGAATCTGGTCCATTTAGTGAACTGGGTTGTAACAAATATGTATTCTGGATGCACTCTGTACTTAACAGTGAACTAATAAATGATTTATTATTATTATTATTATATCTGACGGATATAATCTGTTTTATAAGGCGGTTATTATAAAAGTGTTTATCACCAACCAAAAAAATACTTTTAAATACATTATTTATTTAGATATATGAAAAATATAACAATAACAAAAACACAAAATAATTCTCAAGTCCAGGAATTAGTTTAAAAATAAAATATATTCTTAATAAATAAAATTAACAGTAGGTTACTCAAATAAAATCTGTATCATATTTGTGCACTTACAAATCAAAAATAAACAATATTCATAGTAAATAATAAAATAAAATATAGGTACAGTTCACATTTGTGAACTTACAGATCATAAATAAACAATATTATATATTAGTAAATAATAAAATAAAAATAAATTACAGGACAGTTCACATTTGTGAACTTACAGATCAAAAATAACCAATATTCTTAGTGAATAATAAAATAAAAATAACATAAAATAAATTTGTCTATGCATTGGACGGTTATATTAATATGTTTTGTCTGCTTAATAATAAACAAAACGCTTAGTAAAAAGTTTTGTATTAAAAAGATAATAAATAAGAAGTTATAAATAAAAATAATTTTTCTTGCCACGAATTGCAAAATACAGAAGCACTATGTACGTATGCACTGGCAGAATAATACAAACCGAGTTTCTAATTTATTACTTACTTAGCTTTTAAAAATTGCGCAAATAAGCATGACCCAAAGAGTTACACACTCGTGCATGCAATTAGTATGGATTGGCATTTTTAAGTCTCGTTTTGATAATCTTCCTTATTTTAGTCATGAGTAGTAACTAAATAAGTTAGTTAGGGCTAACGTCACTAAAGGGCCAACACTGAAAACCCAGTGAATAGATTCGTTGTGTGACGATTACGTAGATACTAACAGAATTCCAAGTCTGAGGCTCTATTATATTGTAGCATCACCTTAATGCAATATCGAATTGAAATATATCACATTGACCACAGCATGCTGGAAATTATTAATAATAGCCGGTTCATGTGATAAATTCTTCACTTTAACCTCGCCACTTGGCTATTATTAATAATAACCGGTAATTATTAATAATAACCTATTTATCACTATGACCGTAACATATATATATAATTGTTCTGTTAAGCTTAATATTTTCGGAGATATTGATGCAAACATTTCATGTCGAAGTTTTTAATCACTGTGAGTTTTTAATTAATTTTGGTAATAATAGTATCAAAGATTCACTTAACATGTTGATATGATGTGAAGAATTTTCTGAATCTATTATTTTCATAGACGGGCGAATTATTTACGCTGTAAAATGATTTTGCGCGTAAATTGACTAGACTACACAGATAGAAAAGATTTCTTGCTATTAAGTTAATATATTCTGTTGAATTATTATTTTGGATCAAAACATATTTCTTTGACACCAACAATATTTATTTAATTGAATACTGTGGTTTATTTCCTTGTAGACTAATTTATTTGGAATGTTTATTATATTTATAGTCAAATAAATACATTTGGCCACAAACAAAAATTAGTTTTAGGATAAATTAAAAGATCGAAAAAAGGACATTATTATTATTATTCATTATTAATATTCAATAATTTCTTTCATTTAAAGTAATATTTTTATTTTTATTTAAAAATACGTTTCTTCACGCCAAAGAAATCTAATTTCGATTCAAATAAATATATTTGCACACAAGAATAGATTTATTTCGTTTAAAGCTATATTTTTTCTTTGGCTTAAAAATAGGTTTACTTCCGCCAAAGAAATCATACTTCGATTCAAATAAATATATTTTTAGTGTGAATACCTCATCCAACTGTATTGTTATATGGCGCTGTAAGCTCTCTGTTCGCAGTTCGGCCATATCTTCACTATAAATAATAGACTGGTGAAAACCCACTGTTCAGTTGTATGTCATGCGTTCGGCTAAATTGGTAAAAAGGCCTTCAAGTTCCGATTCCGAGTCAGCGTCCACTTTGCTACCCTAACCTTGACTATATTTATGTTCGGGAAGACCAACCACTGGTCGAGGATGTGCGACATCCGAAAAGGAGTCAAATGGAGATTTTGCTCTACTGTACCCACCGAAAAGTTCATGTTAATAAAAAAACTTCTACATAATTCCTTCGACAATTATTTTAGTCAATACAATAATAATTATTTGAACTAAATAAATCTCATTACTTATAATAAGTTATTTGACACAAGGAAACGTTCTTTCTACCAAACATATGCATGTTTATCCGCAAAGAAATATTTTGTTGCCTCTATTCAACACCAGATTTATTTGAGAAAATGCACATTTATTAGAATTAATCTGTATATAACTGACGGAATTAAAAAAAAAAACAGTAAGTTCATGTGACACATTTTTACTGAGAATGACATATATCTAACAAATAACATATTATTTTTACATTAATTTATTTACTTTTTATTGTTGTAATTGGTATCATTCTTTTCTTCTCGCATTCTTGAATATGTATTTTCCTTTTATTTTATTATTTTTGTTTGTTAATATCAAACGCCTGTATCTCGTTACCGAAGTCTATACAGGGTGTGTATAAATTGGCGGAAAAGCTATACGTGGCGATGTTCTTCGTAAAATTCTGAGTCAACAATCTTTATACTAAAATGTTGTAGCGTCATTATTGTGCCCTCAGGAGCCATTTGAAAGAAACATAGATTTGGCAACGCTGAATCCAACAGGTGTTCGTGTTACTATGCACTGTAAACAAACAAGTCAAATTACTTAATTTGATTATACAACTGTCAAAAGTGACAAATGCCAAAATTAAGTTCCCCATGTTCTACAGTGTTGCCGAATGCATTTTTATGACAAAATAACGAACAATCTCGTTCTATACTTGAAAACAAAAAACTTGTTCTGGAACTTTAATTTACTATTTAACTATTTTGACGACATTAGAGAAATAGCGGCTCATTTGCAAAATCGTCGTAAAATGCTAAAAGTAAACCACCAGTTCAGTAGGTATTGTCAAAATATCAGCGTCGGACACTACATACTGTCATTAGAATCAAAATATCTGTCAAATCCTGGCTAACTAGTTTTATATTAATGCAGACACGACCGATCTCAATCAAATACAATTTGCTCTTGCAACTAAACTATTAATTTTACCAAAAAATGTCATAGACATAAATTATACAAACTTTCCACTACTTTAATTTATTATGTAACTATTTTCACAAAATTACTGAAATGGCGGCTCATTTGCAAAATCCTTAAAAAATGATCAGAATAAACATCCAGTTCCTTTGGACCTTTTTGAACAAAAACCTTTTCAGCTCTAAGTTTAGTCATCAACCTTCTAAATATGAAGTTTCGTCCGGATACTTTTAGTAGTTTCTCCGAAATCGTCGCCACAAAAAACGGGAATCGTCGCCACAAAAAAACAGAAATTTTTTGGTACGGTGGTAAAAAATGTTCACTTTTCTTCGACACGGTCACATGCTACTAAGTATGCATCGTGTTTATTTAGGTATCACATCATTTTCTAGAATATTACTGTTGCCACTATTACAGCCGAATCGATATAAGTGAACCATGAAGAAAGACATGCAAAATGTCGCATCAACGCAATCTACAACGGTTCTGCAGGGATTTCCGTATGCAAAATGGGTTTAGTGATATCTTTTGCATGGATACGTCGAATTTCCCAGTCGAAAAGATTTCACAAGTTTATTGTTTTCCAGTCCAAATCGAGTTTGTTTGCTTTGTAATCTGCAACTAGGCAAATCTAACCTAAAATTCGCTATAGATTTATTCATTTTCCACATAAATTAATTGCAATTAATAAGCTAAAATTAATCGCGCAAATGAGTTGCAAACTTTTACAATTGTCAGATTCGTAGTGATTACTTGTCAGTTGATCTAAGGTTCATACAGAATTGCAACTTTCCACTGAAAGTAATTATTAATGGTTCTACAAATCTACTTTCCTACAATATGTAACAAAAATACAAACACCACAAATCCGAACACCACAGTCGCTGATGAGGTTCGATTATTATCAACAGTTTTGTGAAGATATACCTGAATTGAATTCATTTAACCTATTATTATCTATACCGTTTGTATTACGAAATACCGAAATTAAAAACAAACTTTTTAGGCAGAAAGATAACATTTAGGAAAAGAAAAATTTTCAATATTGTTCTTTATTCTAAACTGCAGCTTCTCCATCAATAGATTTCAAATAATAACACCATTCAAGAGATCGGATATCATGACTTTGGAGACCTCGTGAAGACTCAAGAAGCACGGTACAACATTTTAGATTATAGATTGTCTACTCAGAATTTTGCGAAGAACACCGCCACGTGTAGCTTTTCCGCCAATTTATACACACCCTGTATAAAACTTATAACTTGGTATTTGGTATGGTATTTGCACTATAATAAAATCAGTAACAGTAATAAATTTGTATATGGATTCATTTGATTCTTGTTTATAATGTATTGTCCTTTTCTTCGTTTTCACATTGCTTGGTATGTATTTCTTTTTATTTTGGTTATTTAGTTCAAATTTCAAACAAGCTGTAACATTTTAAGTATTTGAAGAAAAAAATAAGTTCATATAATTTTTGTTTGCTCTTTTATAGTTTTAAAAATATCCATAAAAAGCTGTTTTTTTTCAGATAACTTTTAAAATAGCAGACAGATTATGGCCAATTCTGGGATCTGTATTTAATATTGACTTTTTTTTTTGACAAATTTTAGTTTTTTTAGCTTTATCCAAGTATGCTTTGGAACTGGTATCAACATACCTTGTTTGGAAAAACAACATGTAATAAATTTCGCCTAAAACTGTCAAAATCTAGTATATCTCTAGTCGTTTAGGAAAAACAAAAGTTGGCCATGGTATCTCAACAATTTTCTAAAGCTATCACGAATTCGATTGGCACGCGCAAAGCTACAAACGTTTCCTTTTTTTTTGAGTTAATAAATAACAAAACTTCGAAATCTTAGTTAAATAAGTTGAAACTATACACTATACATACACAATATAATTTAAAGTCTACACACTGAACCCCAATATTTTCTATATCGACTAACAATTTTCATAGAAGACCGACTTCATACTTAATGGAAGAACATTATTTCAGGCTTGAAAGCTAACTAATATATTCCGACATTGATAAAGCGTTTCCATAACCTTCCCCTAGATGCAAATCCATACTCAACACTGCAATTTTCTCCAAGTACATCACACCGAAAGCGAGTGCAATATTATTTAAATATACACTGAAAGATAACATCTAATTCACACGCCCCTGTAATCTATACAATATCATAATACTAATACAGGTAACGTTCCACATTATAGGGAAGGAAAACGGTGAGTGCTATATTTAGCCGAACACATACACCAATTTTTGTGCGGTAAAATCTAATCTGTAGCAATAAATAACGTACGTGCGATGCGATGGTTACACGGTTGCGGTTGTTAACGCAACGGCAGGTATCGTATGGAGGTCGGTCCTGATGGCCTCGAGGGAGTGAACGTATTTAAACTGGTGAATAATTTAACTGCACTTAAAAAGTTCAATTTGCTCAAGACTCCGACGGTATTTGTTAACTTGCCGAGCAAATACTGAATTATTCAGGATATCGAGACTCTCTTGTGTCGACGGCACCTATTTGTCAACTGAAAGCTAATAAACCTGAGTTACGTGGCCTATGACTAGATTAAAGTTCATTTGAACACCGTTAGAGCTTTTCTTACGAGGAAACTTAAAAAAACAACAACTACAGAGTAGACTATAAAAATGTAAAATTGTACGGACTAAATCAGGGGTCTTCGAACCCACTTTTGTGTGCCCGCCACTGCCAGAACTGACACAAATGACATTTTTTTCGTTTATTTTTGATTTAACACCTTTTGAATTGTTTAAACTTGGATCTACAGGGAAAAGATAAACATATGGCTACAATGATAGGCTCTTCAAACTCATTTAATCTAAACTGCTCTTCACTTTCAAAATTTGAAGAGCCCAACTGAACCCAATATCCAAAAAACTTCAAAAGCATCTCTCATAGCAAAATCTCAACTTTGTACTTTCACCCGAAATGCTGAACGTTTCTTCACAATTTTTTTTGAAACATTTGCAGATTATTTAAACGATGCGAGGGCGCTATTATAAAAGAAACAACGTAAATCGCAGAACGATATTGTACTAAAATCCTATATACCAGATGGAAATAAACTTTCCAATCTTAAAAAGAGCAACGTACGGTAAATGAAAAGGTAATGTATGGAAAAGCGTACCATACTCAAGAAACTGAGCCAGAATCTAAAAATTAGCCAGTATGTAAAAAGAAAGGTAAGAGAGATATTATTATTAGTTCTATTTAATTTTAAAAACTTCGCGTATTTAGTTAATAGGGTACATAGTAAACAAAAACTCGATTTTTATGTGGAAATACGCAAATTATAATTGTGTATGAATCGACACTTTATCTCTTAGAACAAAACTGCTGTACACAGTGAGAATAGACCAAATCAAGGACCAAGTCTTTGAGCTCCTGATTGGATCAGTCAATGGTTTTTTTAGAGTCATAGAAACAGAGCACCTTTAGAATATCAAACAAGTGTTAAACGTGTACTGTGTTTGCCATTTATTCAAATTGATTTTGATTTTAAATTTTAATACATATTTATTTCCAATACCTAATAAGTAAAGAAAATTATTATTATCAGGTTTCGATTCAAATAAGGACAATCTTTAACTTAGAGTAAATTGCTTCCGGGTTATGCCGTCTGTCAAGATTCGTAAATGCTGACGTTTTGCGAACCATGTTGCTCGCTTCTTCAAAACTAACTGAATATTTCACTTTAGTATTCATGAAATCTCTTTAAAAATTTAAATTTAAGTTAACCTTAACATATATTTACAGATACCTTAAATCTCAAAAAAGGCTTACAATATGGATAAATAGAGAGAAATTAAAATTTAACGACAATTTAAGAAATAAACTTCATTATTGGAAATCAGTAGGAAAAAAATCGTGTTTTGGTGTAGTTTTCTATCAGCGAAGAGAGTAAATGCAATAAACATATTGCATCTAATAAGTACAACTAATATTAATATTCTGGCGCTGGCGGTGAAAGAATTGAAAAGAAAATTATTTTCCAGACACATTCCTACCTATTCTTATCTATCACTATTTATGTCAGATAACAGTTTCAAACTTCTTGAAAAACATAAAGAACAAATGATGACACGTACGCATGATGTAAATTTTAAATTAAATTCAATTAAAAATTAAAGCCACAACCAGGATGAGAACCAGAATGTTTTTATACCTATTTGAATTAGTCATTACGTCGTATGTCCGTATAATCTTTTCATTTGTATTCTTAGAAAAATGTACAAAAAACATGAAAAAACGTGAATGAAAGTAGAACAAACACCTAGTTACGAAACCTGGCTTTAAATTTTTAGTTTTCTTATATCCGCCACTAATCAAGAAGTAAAAAATATAAACAAAAATATGTTTCAATTAATTATTGACAAAATTTTATTTATGCCTTAGATCACAGTGCCCCGCCTTGGCAGTTTAAAAAGTCGGTCTTAATAAAGTTTTGGCTTGAAAAAAAAAGTTGGTACGCAAGCTTTACCAGATAATTGAGTGAACTCCAATGAATATTGTCTCATTTTTATTTATTATTAATTTGTTAACTGTCTCGTATTTTAAGCTTAAACAGCGCCAACAAATCACAAAGTCAGATGTAAACAATGCTCTGCCAAATGCTCACCGTTTGACAAAAATTCTCAAAACTAAAAACAAGCTACCCACTTGAGGAGCTACATACTAACTCACCTGAACACCTACCTGTCCTTCAACCGGTACGTCTACCTGTCCATTTAGCTTATATATTTTTTAACCAGGAATATGATGATAATTTTCAAGCGCACACAATTAGGTTATTTTTTCTGCTATAAGAATAGTAATGGTCAGCTTGTGGAATTTAAATTACAAAATCGGGACCAATCGGAATCACATATCACCCCGTAATAATGACTTTTCGATCCAGTAGCCATTCGACCGGGGCACAATTGAATTCTAATGGCGTACACATTAATTTTCTTTCCGATAATGTTACCTAACTTATCACAGCAAACATTATAAGCTTTCGTGCAAAATTCCAATTTTTACACCATAAAAAAACTCGTTGACTTGTCCCTTCCAATAAAAAATCGTTACATTTCAATCAGTTTGTTCGGCCGATATACCAGCCCCGTTTCCTCGCAACCCCTAAACTTAATCTAACTCGACCGCCCCCCGGCATGGAAACATGTATAGGCCATCAACTCCCGCCGTGCGAAATAGTACCGGACGCGGATTAACCGGGGAATTACATAAAAGCCAACCGACGGATTCGCTACACACGGTATTAATCTAAATAATGTCAATATTGGCCCGAGAGATTTCTTTCGTCTGTGGACTTCGTGAGTTGAATGAATGGGTTGGTATACGTGGAGTATAATTGGTGAGGGAAAAGCCTCAGTTATAATCCAAGCTAATACGAAAATGGACTAAGTTATTAGTTATTGCATTGAAGTTCGAGTATGAAGTTCTTGAAATAAATTCCTTGAATATTTTTAGAGCTGGTGGAGTAAATTCTAGAGATTATTTATTTTTGCACATGGCTGTAGTCTTTGAACCGTTATCATGGAATGTAGTCCATTTTACCGGAAGCGGTTCATATGCATAGAGCTCCATCACGTTTTTCTTTGATGATTTGAAACGCAATCTTATACACTCTCCATTGAACTGTATATATAGAAAATTCTCGAGCACGTCATGAGATGGAACCACAAACACCCTTCAATTGAAGAAAATATTGGATTTTGATCATTTTATTTAAGGGGAGGCTATCTATATTCTATGTTCAAAAAGTTGTAAATTGACAAACTGGCTGGAGTTTTAATTTTCATGTCCACTTTTCACACTGTTTTTCGTTTTCAATATGTGAGTTAATTATTTTGTTATAATAATAATAATAATAAAAATAATAATAACAATAATAAAAATAATAAAAACGACAAAAACAAACAATACTGAAAGGACGATATTTTGGATCGACAACCATACTGATTACAGTGAGTTGCTACACAAAATTGTGTCGTAACTTATGGAAAAATTGTCTCCCAAACTCCCAAATCACGATAATTTCAAGGTAGGTTTTCAGACACATTACCAGGAACAGCAACGGGAAATTATTATAAATTTTATAAGAGTGTGGTTATATCTTTTCCTCATATGTCATATTGTACTGTGGTAGTCCAATGTTTGTTTGTCTATGACGTATCAAAATTTTACTCTAAACATTAACAGAGAGACATAAACTAACAGAGAGATTATTATGTTAAAAACAGAACAATGCCAAGACAAGAAAAAAATGATGACCCTGACTTTAAAAATGAAACCAGGCCACCAAAGCAAAAAGGTATGGTGCATATTTAGAATAGAATCTTGTAAGAAATTCTTCAAAAAGTTCAAGATTGATCATAAATTACGCGTAAATTGGCATTTTTGTTTCTTTTTATGGTGTATTCGAAATTTAAAAATTTAAACTGCATTAATTCTAAATTGTTAAGTATGCAAAAAAGAAATAGGTAACAAAGATTTTTTTCTTTGGATAGCAACATTGTTAAAATTTTCTATTGGATTGCCTGATTTGTAATCCTATGTCAAATCAATCGTCAAATTAGAGTAATAAAAAACCTAACCTAAAAATAAATCTAGAAAAGATAGCCATGCAAACGCATAATATATGAACTACAAAAATATATTGATTGACGGTATCAACTGAACCCGACATTGCTAAAAACGTTGGTCTTCGAATTCGGTATTTTATAATAATAATAAATTGAATTTTTTGTTGCTTTTACCAAAAATGTGCCCTTAAAATTAATGTACACATATCTTAGCATTTTTAATTTCTGCGACTAACATTTTGTCACATTTTCTTCAAACAGTGTCCGACAGAAAGCTGGACTCTAGAGGCAAAAAAATTATTCTTAACTTTTCAGAAAACTTTATTCTTCATTAAAGCGTCTGAATTATCCTAAACCTAAAATGCGATTATCAGAATCTGACTATCGGCGTGCATGGACCGAGTGTTGCCAAAACTATGAAACAATTTTAAGAGTAAAAGTATGTATGAGAGCGGAGGTGGCCTAGTGGATAAGGACCCCAGGGTTCAAGCCCAGGTTAGGCAGGGATTTTAAAAATACTCCGTCTCCACGACCGCCGCACAGACAAGCCAACAGGCTTTGTGCACATGGCGACATCCCAAAAAAAAAAAAAAAAATGTAAGGTATGTATTGTAAAAAATTTGAGGTTTTAGCGGCAATATGTCTTTTTGGATCCCCTGAACATTTTTGACCAAGGTACAAAAAAATGTCTGTGTGTGTGTGTGTGTGTGTGTGTGGAGATGTGTCTGTGTACCCGCTTTTTGTGGCGACGATTCCGAAGAAACTACTAAAGGCATCGGGACGAAGCGTCATATTTAGAAGTTTCATGACCAAACTTAGAGCTGAAAAGCTTTCTGTTGAAAAGGGTCCAAAGGAACTGGAGGTTTAGTCTTAGCATTTTTGAAAGATTTTGCAAATAAGCCGCTATTTCTGGATTTCGTCGAAATAGTTAAATAATAAATTAAAGTAGAGGAAGTTCTGAATAATTTATGACTGTGAAATTTTTTGGTACAATCAATAGTTTAGTTGCATGAGCAAATTCTATTTCATCGAGATCGGTGGTGCTGCATTAAAACTAGTAGCCAGGATATGTCAGATATTTTGATTCTAATGACAGTAGGTAGTGTCAAATGCTAATGTTTTGACAATACCTACTGTCAATATAAGCTGCGTTCGGATATTGTACACCGTTACACTTTTTACACCCAATAACACGTAAGTGTCATTTGGGCGGTGTACCCGGTGTCAACGGAGTACAATATCCGAACGCATCTTTAATCGAGATATCTGTCTAGTTGTACTAGTTTTATTTTAATGCAAACATAACCGATCTCGATAAAATAGAATCTCATGGAGCTAAACTATTAATATACATAGTATGATACAGTCATGTGCCTGGCCACATCGGATTTTTTCAAAAGCAATGAAAAAATCATATTAAAAAAAGAGTTTAGTTATTACAGGGCATTAAATACGAAATTATAATCTCCTTTGTCTTTGCATGAACACCTAGCTATATCGTACGTTCTTTCGAATCTCTTATTTCATACCTTCTAATATTTTGCAATACCCTTTTCAGATAATATTTTTGCATAGCTTGGAAGATAAGGTACTTTACTCTTATGTCATTTTCATCTTTTTGGCAACACGGGGTATATGCATAAGGTGATTATAATTTCATAGTTTTCGTAACACCCTGTACATGCAAGCCAATACTAACATTCTAATATTTGCATTTTAGGTTTAAGACAACTTATGAAGAATAAAATTTTCTGATAAAATGAGAATAAAAATGTTAATTGTTAATAAAATCAACAGATAAAAAGAGCCGGTATTTGCAATGGAGAAAGTGATTATAATTTTGTATTTTATGACCTATAATAATTGTTAAAAATATTGATTTTTTCAAATAACATTGTTGCATAGCTTTTAATATAGAGGTGCTAACCTTTACTCCAGACTTTCACTTGTTTTCGTCTATGCTATCAACCAAAAACGGGAAGGTTGTATTTTTTCAGCTAGTAACCTAATTTATTTGAATGACATAATTCACTTATACATATAATAAATTAGTCCATTGCAGGTACTTAAATATTTTTGAAACAAAAACAAACAAAATAAATACACCGTGCACTCAGAATTCATAAAAATTTTCCTCCAAAACGCTACATTTAACCAACTGCTTTACAAACTTGTTAGTTTTACGACGATATTATCGAACGCAAGAATGCCGCGCGTTCCTTGGTATAATTTCCGCTGTTATTAAATTTCACAAAGGCAAATCATATCGTAACGTTGCGCTTTAAGATATTGCTTCCGGTCCCGTTTGCCTCTTTGTCCCGAATTTTTGTGGCACTGCAATTTCCGAAACTTGTACCGCCCACCACGAGTGCCATTCGAGGCAGACGCGGATCCTTGAACTTTCTCTTATATCCTCCTAAAATATACTTCGCGATATCGAAAAAACGATAAAACGTTATTGTAGTACCTGATATATGGAAATCATAAAATTATTTATCGGGTCAGTATATTGAGAGGGTGTTGGTATACGACACTTTTACCCAATCATATTTACCACTATTTATTATCTCGAAGATGTTATCACAAAATCAATGTTTTTTAGTATGTGTATCCTTAGTGTGCTATATAATACATACCTATATAATATATAGAAGCATTAATAAACCAAGCTTACAATTTATGAGTTAAAAGTAAGATGTCAAGGCAAATAGTATTACAGATTTTTATAAATAAAATATAAATCCAGAAGCTGGGGAATAACATGCAAAAACGGGATTTAAAAGTAGTAAACTATCGTAAAATTTGAACCTGGGCATAGTTTTTCTGTAAGATAAAACATAACAAAAATTAAAGCAAATTTAAAGATTACATCATGTTTTATACTCTTAGAAACTAAATAAAATTGCTCCAAAAGTTGAAATATAGCAGCACCACATGCACATTTTAGGGTACCAGCATTGTTCCATTATCATAGGGTAATAAATATTTTTGAAATGTCATGTTAATAACTTTATTGTGCATATAAAACGATGTTTTTATTCGAGTTACAAATGTGCAATTTCATCCGCCGGTCGTTACGTCGTTTTATTGGAGCAGTTATTTCTATTTTATTTGTATTTTTAGTGACATATTTTTATTTTATTTGTATTTTTGATAAGCTACATTTAAGCTTACTAGTAATTATAGCTTTTTGATCTACTTGGCTGACATGAAGAAATGTAGACTATCGGTTGACGTGAAATCGCAAATACTACTTGAATAAAGCATACTAAATTAACCGTACATTTTGTCGTATAGATTCTCGAATCCTTTTTATAAATTGTGTCCGCTACAGTGTGGTATATCTATTTTAACGACTTAAAAGATTGAGATTTGAGGAATGAAGGATTAAATTCGGACAGGGCAAATACATTTTTCTAATATAATAAATAATGACCAATTAAAAATAAACTATACTTTTCACATACACGTTCCGCAAAGGTGTGAACATGGTATGAAAGAGAGAACTAATTTTCTAATAAATTACTACAGGAAAACTTCATAAAAGCATATTTTTTAATTGTGATGTCACAATCTGCCAATTCGCCAACTTGATATTCATATTTTCTAAATATAATTCTACAAATTTCAGCACGAAATTCTTTTTAATGTTTATAACTTATTTTTTCTACTCCTATTGATGAATGCATTCATTATCATGGCAATTTATGATAAGTAATACTAACTATTCCTCACACACATGAAAAATATTTCATTCCTGGTTCCTCATACCCCGCGAGCCGTGAGAAATATTTCATTTCTCACGGCAATATTTCATTTCTCACGGCTGTAGAACCAATCATAGCGCGGATTTTCATTTCCATAGTGTTTAGAGAGACTACTTAGCGACGTTGACAACGTCGCTAAACGACGAGCGCTACAAACAATTCTAATCTGTCAGATATTTTAACGAAATACACTACCACATACCGCCACATACGTACAGTGTACAGTAATTACTGTAATTCGTTAATCATAATTATAAAAAAAATGTATTCTGAATGTGTACTCCACCTGATGTAATACAAGCCGCGCAAATCCGCACATTAAATTTATTGCACGAAAAATCGAGGACAAAATACGAAAAAACCTACGAAGCGTTTATGGGTTGGCGAATCAGAAAAAATGTAAGCTGATTTTCCGAAAATGTTTTGATAGCCTATTTTGGTGAGCTTGCCGACAAATTTAAGTCGCCCAAAAAGTCATGGGGTGCTTACTTCCCATACGCAGGCGTTGATAGCAAAATTTTAGTTCACCCCCACGCGCTATCTCTGGCTAGCGCCCTGCTATACCGGCCGAATCATATGCTTGATACCTATTGGCTCGTTGAAACCGTCACTGTGGATGTCGCGTGTTGCGTAGTCATGGCGTTAGTAAACCATAAACAACCATTAAGTTCTGTCAATTAACTGTCTAGTGACACTGCTAATTTTTACCACAGACATTTAAACGCATATTTTTCACTTATATATGGGTGATGTATATAACTTTCAAATTTCTGTGGTAATTTTTGTTCTGTATTAGTTCCATCACGAGGTTTTCCTGATCTTATGAATTAATTAAAATATAATATGAGAAAAGGCTAGAAGTGGGAAGTCTATTAGCGCCTCCTAGCGGATGGGGGTGAACTAAAAATAGAAGCCACAAAGATTGCCTTGAGTCGCCCATCTATATTAGTATATACGTATTTTATCTATGCAAAAAGTGTAATAATGTGACTTATTTAATACATCAATACGCACCAACAAGGGATAATAATTATCTGTCCTTTTGCAGGTTAGATACCTTGTTATCTTTTCTTCGCTGTCAATATTTGACACTTTTAGAAAAAAAAATCTGTAATACCGACATAATGTCATACATCAGAATACCTATACGTACCACCGCGCCACCGCCGTGCCGTCCCAATACGGAGTAAATTAATTTTAAAAAAATATTGTATAGTCGTAGAAAAAGTATAGTATTCCATTCGCAAGTAATGGCAATTACTCACTCGAACGTTTAAGTAACGCAATTACTCACGAAAACTTCGTTCTCGTGAGTAATTGCTTACATTATTTGCTCATAGAATAATATACTATTTTCTACTCATATTGATGAATGCATTCATTATCATGGCAAGTTATGATAAGTAATACTAACCATTCCCCACACACATGACAAACATTTCGTTCCTGGTTCCTCATACCCCGCGAGCCGTGAGAAATATTTCATTTCTCACGGCAATATTTCATTTCTTACGGCTGTAGAACCAATTATAATAGTGTAAGCAAATTAGTTCGAAAAACAAGGAATAGAAGCAAAAATTTATAAAGTTTTGAAATTTTGGTTATGAACTCTCAGTAGGAACCCAAATACAGATCCGAAGAGTTCCCACCTCTCCGGTGGGAGCTTCATCACCTTTTGCTCAAAAAACTACCCCCAATCGTGACTTCGCGGTCTTTTTCGGCGTTTTGCTCATAAACCGCAATTTTTACGAAAAAATGTTACAGGACTTTTTATATTCTCCATTAAATTCTCTATAAAAATATTCCTTACTGTTTTTTGCGTATCTACCACCCAACGCTCGGAAATGACCTTGGAATATATAGTGTAGGAAAATTAGCTTTTTTAGAAAAAAAAATTTATAAAGTTTTGAAACGTCCGTATAAATATTTATCAATTGAAACTTAGAGAGATTATTGAGTAATATAGCGTCAATATCAAGTTTTGCTGTGGACACTTTGCATTTTTACTTTATCGTACATAATGACAAAGTATTGTAATCGTGTCGAAAAATGTCCATTTGAACATTTTAGACCAAGGTACAAAAATTTCTGTGTGTGTGTGTGTGTACCCGTATTTTGGGGCAACGATTCCGGAGAAACTACTAAAGGTATCAGGATGAAACTTCGTATTTAAAGTTTAGGTTCGACTAACCTTAGAGCTGAAAGAGTTCTTTTTTAAGGTTTCAAAGGAACTTGAGGTTTACTCTTAGTTAAATAATAAATTAAAGTAGGGGAAATTTTGTATAATTTATGTAGGTACTTGCCCCCCCTTCCTGTAGGGCGTAGGTCCCACGTTGGGAAACACTGCTGTATAGTGTGATAAAGTCATGTGCCTGGCCCTATCAGATTTCTTTCTTACTTCCTCTTAATGATAAACGTTTTAAAAGTATTCGATAAACTTCAAGATGTTATCTTCTGTGACAAACGGGAATGGTATGTGTTTTCGTGTAATCTGAATCTGAAGACAACAATTGTGAAGTATGTCTAGTTTTTGAGATACTTGCAAAAAAAATAATTGACAAGTGTACAAACCAAATATACAAAATTGCCAGCTATAATGATTCTTAAATTAACAGAATATAGTCGTTTATTTTCGTTTGGGATATACAATTACTTTAATCGATAGTGTCACTTCTAGAATTCTCAACGTGGATTAATGATTAAATTGTCGCTGTGAACCCCATCGATGTCAAACGAAACCAATTAGACCGACAGACAACGACCGACGCCACATAGGAATCAATCTCAGCAACCCTATGCCGCCGTACTGGAAACCTGTCCGATTGTTGCAGCAAAAGGGTGTCGGGAAAACGACCCCTGGGTCAGTGGTAATTCGATAACAGGTCCCTAAACAACGACAAAGCACCGAAAGTCCCAAGTGTCAAAGTCCCAACGGTTCAAAAACCGCCTTTCACCATCAGAGAATGGAGTTTGCGGAAACAATTGTGGGCAATTCTATTTATATGAATAATGAAATAAAGCTAGGGATTTGTTGGTTGTGAAATAATTACTATTGGTAAAACTTTAAATGGAATATACAGTGTGTCCCCCGATGGACCTAACTATACCTATAATGGACGTAATTTTTAATTTCTCAAGCATAAGTCACTCTTTATAAAGAGTTTTGGATGTCCTAAAAAGTCGAAAGTTATTGTTAATATTTTGATTTAACATACAGGATGGTTAGAAAACACGAAAATGTTAAATTGGCCGAAGAGTAGACTATCGGGTTTTCGGAATTGGATAAAAAATGTTATAGGTAAAACTTAGTTTGAATTAATTTTATGCTCAAATATCAAACTTCAATGTTTAACTTCAAATTTTACATCTCGAACCAGTGAAAAGACATTACATAAAGGTGAACAAAAAATCTAGAGACCACAATTATGAGATCAGTGGACACTAGTAACAGCGTATCCAAGCAATTTGTTGATAGAAACTGATTGAAAGCAATTGAAAGTATGTTGACTTTAGAGCAAAGGGCTTATTTAGTTGAAGTTTTTAACAGAAAATACCCTGAAGTATACGTTTCTGTCAATTGTGTTCGTGAATTGGTTAAAAAATTTCATGCAACAGGAGACGTGAAAAATAACAAGAAAAAAAGCGAAATGGCGAACATGATGCAGGAGCTATGTTAGCTATTGATTCCGTGAACACTTGCCCAAAAAAATCGTTGAGGCAAAGATCTCGAGACTTGAGCATCAGTAAAAACCACCTGCAAAGGATCTTTTCAAATCAAAAATTTCATCCTTATAAACCAGTACTGATACACACTTTAGTAGAAGGAGATGATGCTCGTCGATTAGAATTTTGCCTATTAATGGGAGAACGAATTATAGTCGACAGATTTGTCTACAGAAAAATTATTTTCTCTGACGAAGCGACGTTTACCACAAATGGAGTTGTTTAGTTCACAGAATTGCAGATAATTGGCCTCAAGAAAATCCAAATTTCCGTATTACAACCAACTCTCACAAATATAAAAAAGTGAATGTTTGGTCTGTGGTTTATTACAAGAAAATAATTGGACCATACTTTTTTGACGGTACTGTAAACCAAAACACTTATTTTGATATGTTGGAAAATTCTTTGCTACCTACTTTGGACGAAATCAACTTACAGCTCAGGTGTTTTTTTTTTTTTTTTTTTTTTTTTGGGATGTCGCCATGTGCACAAAACCTGTTTTGGCTTGTCTGTGCGGCGGTTGTGGAGACGGAGTATTTTTAAAATCCCTGCCTAACCTGGGCTTGAACCCTGGGGTTCTTAGTGGAAGGCATTCGCCTTATCCACTAGGCCACCTCCGCCTAGGCCACCTCCACTAGGCCACCTCCACTACACTATCAACACGACGCGACGGTTGTCCTGCTCATAGCGCAGATCTAGTCAGAGATTGGTTGAACAGACATTTTTCAACTAAGTGGATTGGACGATTCGGCCCTATAGGATGGCAACCACGTTCACCTGATTTAACGCCGCTTGATTTTTTTCTGTGGGGTTATTTAAAACAGAAGGTGTGAATAATTTTCATGATAATGTAGACATTCTAAAATTAAAATTTAGGGAAGCAGTAGACGAAATAAATGAAGAAACAATTGATTTGGTATATCGGGAGTTTAGAAGAAGATTGGAAAAATGTATAGCTGTAGGAGGGGAACATGTGGAGTAATGTTTTGTTAAGTTACTTTGTTAAAAATATAAAATATAAAACTTAGAATACAACATTGAAATTTGATATCTGGGCATAAATTTAAATATAAAACAACTTTTACCTATAACATTGTTATTCTAATTCCGAAAAACCGATAGTTTACTCTTCGGCCAATTTAACATTTTCGTGTTTTCTAACCATGCTGTATGTTAAATCAAAATATTAACAATGGCTTTCGACTTTTTAGGACATCCAAAAATTTTTATAAAGAATGACTTTTTCTCGAGAAATTAAAAATTATATCCATTATAGGTATAGTTAGGTCCATCGGGGGAGAAAGTCTACTATACAGTCTGATAAAATTACATAAAACTAATAATCAAGTTAAGGAATTTCTGTTTATTTCTAGTTGTTCAGTTCTTTTGCAACTGAAGCTAGATTTGACACTGTTTTCAATTTCTATTGTGATCTTTCAAAATCGACTTAAGTAGGTAAAAATGCATTTTAGGTATAGGACATTTTACACTAACTTAATCTAAAATTTTCCAAACATTCGAAAATACACACGTATTCTAGGGTTGCCATTTGAAAAAATCGACTTTTAGTACTTTCCTAGAGTTTCACTTTAATCTTAAATTTGAACACCCTGTATAACTTTTCGAAGAATTCTACCGATATATTGATAATATGTTATCTTCACAAGAATTTTACCAAACAACTTTTTTTCAACGGTCACAGCGGATAATTTATAAATAATCTAAGCCAACCTTGCAGCTGTCATGTTTTATTGAAAAAATGTAATATCTTAAAAACGACATGTGTTATGTATAGAATATGAAACATATTTGTAACATAAACCTGAAAATATAGCTCATTTCCTGTGAAATATATCAATAAACTTTTTCAACGTATAATTAAAACCAATGAACATTTACTCATAGCACAAAAACTTCCAATTAAAATTTATAAACCTTTTCACCTATAATTATATGCAAAATTTTACCAAAATTCAATATATTCCCTGCGTTTAAAAGTAACAATAGTATATATAAAATTCATTCAAATTTCAACACACCCAAACATATCGAAGAAGAGGCAGGCGTTTACTCTGTCAACTGCTCAGATTGCAATGCACTTTATGTTGGTCAAACCGGAAGGAAGTTCTGAACGAATACCGGAACATAAAACGGATCTTCATCAAATTTATATCAACATAGACTAGATACGGGGCACTTTATTAATTACAGAGCCAAAATTAATCAACAAAAACGTTTTTATTTCTTACTTATCATACAAAAACTCATTCGTTTTGAACTGTAGAACTGTAGCTTTTCTAAATATTTCAAATTATTACTCGGAAAATATGTCAATTATGAATTCATTAATTCTGTTTACTCACAAATTAATTCCATTTCTTTTATACAAAACTACTGGGTTTTCACAAACCTAAGAGTAAAACACTTCAATTTCGTTAATGTTAGCACATCAAACGAAAATTAAGTTTGTAAAATAATGAGAGCCAAGGAAAACATGGACGTCATTAAGAACGTTTGTTGAGGGCTACGTTCATTATACATGCCGCAATACATAAAGCTGTTTCCATTGTTATCCTCATCTAAAGTCAAGACCGCTGCCATTTAATTTGCTCACCTTTGGCCTGACGGAAGGGCCACATAGCGCACTGTTTTGTTTGTTCTTTTAATGCCAATACAGCGAAAGGCAGATTTTTAATAAAGGTTTTTTAGATATTTATAGATGTGATTGTTCGGACAGAATACGAGCATCGTGTAATATGGTAATTTCATTTCTATACTTTTGTTTCTATGCTTTTTGTTCGTGTTATTTTTGTGGCGGGTATCCTTTAATGTTGGCAAATTAAAAACTCACTTCAGTTTTAATTAAATATTTTTTCAGTAGTATGTTATACGAATATCTTTGTCCCCGATTATTGATCTTTGTCTTACGATTGCATAACAGATTTTCCTATGTTATTTTTATAATGACCATTACAATTACTTTTACCGATTTATTGTGTAAATAAAACAATAAAAATTAACAAAATAGGGCGCGAAATACAAGAATTGGAGTAATGACATAAATAGCAAGAAAGACAGCATAGAACCAAAAATGCAAATAGGAAATAAAGTAGACCAACTAACTCCAACTAATTCACTCAATTATGCAGAGAGAATGTTAAATGCTGAAACTAACAACAACTTGTTCAGAGATTTTCAATGAATTCAATGAATGATTTTGAATCAAAATTAATGGTGTTTGGGCAATTGGCAGCCCTCAATCACCAAATACTATTCTGATAGAACAAAACAATCAATATTTAATTGTATTAAAAAAGCTAAATAAACACCTGCAAAATAAACCCTAAAAAGATACAGGATGTAGGAAGAAGCACAATAGAGGACAAACTAAAGATGTGAATATTGTGAAAATTGCACTTGGTCACGATATAAAATAATAACATATCAATTTTAGGAGATTCTGAGGCCAAAAGGTTGGGATATTAAAAAAAAAAACCTGAAGATGCAAGTTCTTTGAAGAAACATATCCTGATATCTCCCAAATTGGCACAATACACCACAATATCGGGAAATCAAAGAAAAGTTTCTGTGCCAAGGTAAAAGATCTACTTTTGGCTTCAAGAAGAAGGAATGGTTACTCATATCTTGACGTAAATTCATCAATAGATAAGTACAAAAATCTGGATCAAATGCTCATTGTCAAAAATCTCACAGTCAATAAATTGAGTATAAAGTATATACATAGGTACTCATATTTATTCATATCACCCATTGAGTGCTAAATAGTGAGCTAATGTCGTATTTTCTAATACGTTTTTTCGGAATGTTATGTATTACAGCAGTTATTCTTTGTATTAGGGATGCTTTTGTCTTGAAAATGTCTGAAAAGGCCTTAAAAAGAGGGCGAATATGTCGTCACGAATTTTGAAAATATCGAATTTTGATCAAAAAAATCTTGTTACGACTTTCGCCCAGAAATTCTTTGTATCTTATGATATTCTTTGAGAATATTCAAGAAAAAAAGAGATCATAATTGATTGAATGGCTCTTGAGTTATATTGCCACAAAAAATGCACTATGGACACTAGGGTGCTGCTAATTTTATCAAAAATTGTTTATTTTTAAGGCCACCCCTTTAAAATCTTATATGACCTGAGAAACAGTATTGTTTTCATAATAGGCAGTTAAATTTACATAAAAATTATGTAGACCATGTAAAATAAAAAACAAGAATTACTCTTATTTGCACAATTTGCTTCACAAAAAATAATCCATAAAGTGTAGATATCAAAACATTTTACAGATTATCATGAAAAAAATACTGGAATTGTATTTCTGGTCATAAAACATTTTTGAAAGAAGTTATTTTTGAAAAAATTAGAATTACCCTAATATTAGTGACACATCCTTTTTCCCGCGACTGTACAATAAGTCGCTAATGCCACGGGTTTAGCAATTTTCTTATTTATTATAAGAAGAGCAAAAGAGCCAAACAATATTTTAAATATGTATGTAAAATTGTCTTAAATTATAATGTTAAAGGATTACAATTATTATTCATTAATTTCCACATTATATAAGAATATTCATTCTTAAAAAGTTAGTTCTGTGCTGTTGATTTTTTTCTTTCTTTGCTTTCTGCAAAGAAACAGCTTTCTCAAGGAGGTCACATGTAGAAAAAATCGTTGTGGTGTTTTTAAATTGTCTTTTATGGTTGCTAATAATGCTAACGAACAATACGAGCTACACAAAATATTCAACAAATAAACCGATTTTAGAAAAGAAACCTTAAATGCAAAAGTAAACTAAGAATTCAAATAAACATTATGCCAAAGTAAACCAAGAATTCAAATAAACATTACGTTGTAAATCGATATATGTACAGCCGACAGCCATACATTTATTCTCCGTTTTCCATCGAATAGAGAAATCTTGGTTGTCTGATAAAAGGCGGTTTCATGTCGACTATGTAACTTCATTCTCAAGAACCTTAGTAGTGGAGATGCTCTCTTACCAACCCACCGTACTTTAGACCAACCGTCTCTCTCTCTCTCTCTCTCTTAAGATAGGAACGAATCCATATTTCGCCCCGAAATGAAATTGCTGCCGACGCTGGTGTAAAAAGAGCAACCTGCATTTGGAGTGGATGGCAGACGGCATCTACAAACGCTGCAATATTTACCAAGAACGAATTCATAATGTCACCTCTTCGTACTCTCGACCGTCTCCAGGAAAATCGTTTTTAATTTAAACCGCTTGCAGCAAAAAAGAAACTTTCCGGAGATTTGCATTTGCGATAACTATCTATTGGAACACGTTGAAAATTGTTCATAAATGGTGTCTAACTCACAACTATAGGACTGATTGTTTGAACAAACTATTATACAGTTCATAGAATTTTAAACATTGATGTTCGTTTTAATAATTATGATATGCGTTTATTATTTAACAGAGTGTGCAAGGGACAGAAACTGTTCATTGTCATACATGTCATTATAGAAATGATTCAGGACCACCATGCAATTTATTTCAAGCTTTTGTGTTGTTTGAGAATTATAAGACTTCAAATACAGGCACCAATACTTTTGCTTTCGATAATAAATACAAGTTATGTCTTCGGCCTACGCCTTACTTTTTATAAGCAATATAACAAGACTTTAATTAAATAAGAGTACTGTAAACATGATTCATTACCACGACATTAGAAGCGTAAACATTTACTAATCTACTGCTATTTCTACGTTGTAAAATTTTAAGTCGTGGAAAATAAAAATCTTATAAAAACAAATTTGTCTGACAAATTTAACTCATATTATGTATTTGCGCCGCCTTAGTCAGGAATTTCGTTTACATACCATTGGCTGTAAAACCGTAAAAAACGCGAAGATCAAAAACACATTTCAAAGAAAACTAGTTTGAAGGTGTTTCTTATTCCGTATAAATATTTCGAAATACATACCTATCTCACTATTCTAAGCGTCAAATGTAAAATAAAACGATTTTTTTCTGATTTTCCAGCGTTTCAACGCCGTATAATACATTCCACTGCAAGTTTTTGCTTAAACAAATCGAACTAGTTAAGACGCGGTATCAACCTGTTGCAAGGTTAATATTTCTGTAATTGAATAATACATTTAAATTAGACGAAAAATGGGCCGTGAAGGGAAATTGAAAGCCCATTCAATACGGTTGCCCTTTTGAGATCCAACGCCGGAAGTGTTGAGTTTCAATATAGGTACTATGGTGTTTGCAAATTTTACTAGAGCCGGGCATCCTTAAAACATCCCATAACGTGGACGTTTGCAGTTTTTCGCATTTTACTGCTAAACTGTCACGATTTTGCAATTTTAGTCAAATGTTGTGCGAATATACAAAGTATAGGGGTTTACAGATTAAGAACAACAGCTTTTCCAGGCTACATTTGTTCAACTCTGTTTGAGAACTGGGGTATGCCATGCTAACATTGAACACATCCGTGAAAAACTAATTTGCAATCATACATTCCGAGCAATGCTTAACTTGTAGTACACAAACTAAATTTTAAGATTTTTTTTAAAGAATTTAAAAATCACTTTTTCTGTACAGTCAAGCTTGATTAACTAAATCTTCGATAACCTGAATTTTTGATGACTCGAATCAAATTGGTTGACGTTAGCGTGAATAATGACACTTATGTCTAATTTTTACTTGATAACTCGAAGTTCTATTACTCGAATATCTTGATACCTCAAAAAGAATATTTGGGGTCACCTTCGTAAAGTCAAATTTTCTAGGGGAATCTTTTTATAGCATTTTGATGTCTCTCTCTCTGCTGATATGTCAGTAAAACGTACTTTAAAAACTTTATTTATTGATGAAAAAGTTAACCTTATAAAAGAAGTTGGCTCACGAAAGAATGATGTAGCTGAGAAGTGTGGTGTTCCGGCAAGTAAGATGTCTATTATTTTAAAACACAAAATAAGCAAACACAGATGATATTATCAAGCCTTACAGATCAGAATCCGAATATGTACAGCTCAAAAATAAGAATGACAGAAAAATTGATGTAATAGAGGATGATTTGCAGCAACCACCTTCAAACAAGATGGTTGCAAATTCGTTAAAATTTGTTGAACGTTTTGAGTTCGTATTTAGAAAGTAATAAACATGCAACCAATATTTTGTATAATTGTGTAATAATAATGAAGCATTTTGGTTAATGCATAGGTGATACGTGGTATTGCAGCTAGGCCATCAATATGTGTATGCAGTGATGTGGGTCGAGTAAATACCCGGCGGGTGGGACCTTAAAAAATGGGTATTTACCCGCGTATTTACCCCTACATAGGGTATATACCTATATTTTGGGTATTTATCATTTTTATCCTTAAAACACCATTTAACAACATATCAGCGATATTTATACAGGGTGTAACACTTTTTCCCGCAAGAATTGTTTTTAGATAGTAAATATCATTCTAAGTATAACTTTTCATATGGACCTAATTGTTCTCTCAACTCCAAGCTACAGCCGCTTGAAATATTAACTAAATAAAGAAAAGTAAACAATAAACTACATGTCAAACAATGCTACAACTAAGACAGAGCTTGTGCTGAAACTTTAAACTCAGAATGACAATTACTTGTAGAGAAACAAATGTCTAAAAAGTTTCATATGTATTTTGTTTTTGTTCATTTGTTTATTTAGTTTATTTACATTTTGAATATTGTACTTAAATTTATTTACTTTTAATTTTGTTATAAGTATCGATTGTTCAATTTTTATTATTGATTGTTATAAGTATTGATTGTTCAATACTTATATTATTATAACTATTGGTTGTTCAATACTTATAACAAAATTAAAAGTAAATAAATTTAAGTAAAAAATTCAAAATGTAATCAAACTAAATAAACAAATGAACGAAAACAAAATACATATGAAACTTTTTAGACATTTTCTTCTCTACAAGTAATTGTCATTCTGAGTATAAAGTTTCTTTCATGTCGACATATTGGTTTTATCAATTCCTAAAGAAGTCATTTAAAGTACAGTTTTGCAATTATTTTACAATTATTTCAAACGGTTGTAATTTTTTAAGGAATAAAGAAAACAAATAGGTCCATATGAAACTTTTTACTCAGTGTGGCATTTACTATCTGGCAAAAAGTTTTGCGGGCAAAAAATGGGACACTCTGTAGATGTGTACTCTTGATTACAAATAATGTAAAACATTTGAGTTATTCACTACATTTAGTTGGATTGATGGCAAAATTAGAAATTGATTAACGACAAAAGCCGCTAAATTGACATGTAAACATAAGTTTCTGCTAAATATCCTTCGATAACAGAATCAGAAAATATGGAAGATTCACACGATTGAATGGACGATGATGACAAGAAAGTGTCTGCTGTTGATATATCGTCAATGAGACTGATATTTTTATTCTTTGTTCTAAAAATGTTTTTATTTTTAGAAAAATAACCTTCATTTTGTGATAAGGGAATAGTTTTTGATTTTATGATAAAAGAGAAACCTATATTTAGTACTTAAATCTTTCCTTTTACTGCTATTTTTAATAATAACATTATGTTTATAAATACCCCTATAAATTCCCACTTTGGGTAAATACCCGGGTATTTACCCGGGGTATTTACCCTTGATAATAAATACCCGGGTATCATCACTGTGTGTATGTAACGCATTTTTACTCTAGTAAATGCACGCATAAATGTTATATACATATAATATCTTTGTCATGGTTTGAGTTATCGAAGTTCGACTGTATATATGTATATAAGCAGGCAGCGGCTCTAGGTATTTGCTGTCATTTCAGTTTTTTGTGAGGTTAAAGTGTGCATAGTATTTATTTACAAACATTTCACAGTCAGAGAGGCAAGTTAAAACCGAATGATGTTTATACATTCAGCGAATTCAAGATGAATATAGATGAAGTATAATATTTAGTTTCTCAGTTTTGTTTTGTTTAAGTTTATTTTCATATTATGTTGATTTTAAAAACATGCAAGAATAAAAGCATATTTTATTTCGATTTAAATGATGGATTCCAAACTTGTCCCAACCCTAACAGTCTTTCAAAGTGAATATATAAAAATGGTAGTAATTTAGGAGCTGATAATTACAATAAGACATAACAGCACTATTTAGGTACATCATATTAAAATAGCAAGTTTTTTTGTATTGTTAGTTTGACTGAATTCAACGTAGTACGTACATACTAATCTGGGGTTAATACATACTCGTACTTGCGTGACCCGACCGTCACACATATGAATTTAACACGTCAGACATTACAAATTAACAGAAATTTCATCAACAGAATTTAACAGTAATTTTCGGTTGCCATATTAAAGCGTACTTTTTTTCATAAAATTATATATTATTGTTAGCATATTTGCTTATATTAAACATTATATAACCAAAACGGTGTCAGCAAATGAGTTAAAGAGTTTAAGAGTGTCCCGACCGTTACTATAAAATGCCCCAACTCATAACCTTATTCCCGCGATAGCTGGCTAGAATTAGCAAAAAGAGCTACCCATATATTGGGGACAACGTAATTTGAGAACGGCTTTGAGAATACGCTAATATAAATATGTAATTATTTAGTATAAGAAGTTAAGTTTCGTACTTTGAAATTGAGTTTCGTTAACAGCTTTTATCGATATTTCTTAATTTAAATACATTTATAAGAAATTCCACGAAAACACTGTGTCATGTTATAAGAAAACCAAACAACTAACCTCTTTCACAGCGCTCGCCACAATTCTTGATAAAACGCTGAAATTCTCTAGATTCTCTAGACGCATCACGTAAAGCACTGAAAATCACGTTTTCCACATTTTCTAACAAGATTCGGGTATTATTTTGCCGTTTATCCCGTCAACATCAAAATAACCGAACTTGACGGTGCGGGATATCGCATAGCCGCGATTTGGTGGTCATTATCAGATCCCCTCTAAGCCACAATTCAAACGAATTCCAGTGATTGACTAGACAGCCTGGAAACTAGATTTAAGAAACTGTTTGCTCCGATATTACAGAAGCCTGTCATGCCATACGAATATTTGTATTGAAAAATGTATTCAATTTTTAATTGTTACAACAAATTTTGTATGGTATAACACAGTTTGCAAGTAGTTTTCTTGTTCAATTGTGATTTTAAGTAATTTATGCGTTAGGATATTGCATTATTGATTGTCTTTTTATTGTAATTATTATTCTTTAGGCATTCAATTTTCTGCTGTCAATGTTTAACATATGAATATCTACTCACGAAGATAATAAAAGCTCAGAACATTAGTTTTGATTTAATATTTCTCAAGATAAGTATACGAGAATAACAACAACCGCATAGTGTCGTTTTATATGATAAGGATAACCAAACTCTAAACTAACCTCTAAACAGCGCTTCACACAATTCTTCATAAAACGTTTGATTCCCTTGAAGCATCATGTAAAACACTAAACAACACGTCGCGCACAAGTTATTTTGCCGTTTATCCCGTCAAAATCCGATGCAAAATAGTGAAATAAGATCAACTTGCAAAATCAGCTGTTCAAACGGCGGCGGCGGAAGAAACAACGGAACTAGAGAATTCGTACAGGTTACCACAGAGCCGCGATAAGCCGGTTATTGTCACATACCCTCTACGAGACTATTCAAACCATCGAGCTTATATGACTAGAGGGAGCGTGGCGGGCTTTGTTTGTGGCCAAAGATAATAAGGTCGAAAGTCGTATATTTTCTCGTTCCCAATGTAACGCACCAATGAGCGGTCAGATTAAACTGGCGGCTATATGTCAAATTTGAATTAGGTAGTCGCGTATGGCGTGAAAGGTAACCTCACAAAATAAAAATCCTTTTCTGTTTTTGAATGTACATACATTTGTAGTACCTGTTATAATTGTGACATTTGTTAAAAAAGCAATTAAACCATCCAAGAGCAATTAATTCGCTATTCCAGTTCTCTGCAAAAATCTTTTTGAGTGACGTTTGTTCAACTTTTATATAGTAACAACAGAATCCATTTTTTTATAGGTTTCGACAAAATGTATTCTTGCGTGTAAGATTTTATTTGTTTCTGTATAGCTTGACCAGCGAGTAGTTGCATCGAGAGCGTTGCGCAGTACTCACGTCACGTACTCATTATATTTACGCTCTGCGCACCGCTGTCGAATCAAGTTTAAGTTGGTTGTACTATACATGATTTGTTTATTTTCTTTAATAGGAATAAAGGTAATAAACTACAAGCAAAATACAACTTATAATAGGAAAATATTTTATTTAAACATAATTTAACCACTGGTTTTTAAACAAAATGGTCTTGGTGTAAGAACTACGAACTCCTTTTTCTGATTCTAATAACATGGTTTTACACAAATAATATGCTCCATTAATGTTGATAAATTACACACTTTTTGTCTTAATCGCATGTTGTAACGAGACAATTGGCGGATTCGAGCAATTTTCTTGCTTATGGTAGTTCTTGCTAATGCTAAAACTGCCCGTGCTTGAGGAGACGAAGATAAGTCTGAAGTATGTACGTCACCCATATATCGACGATTGTAGCTACAATAAAATAACGTTAAAATATACCTAAAACAAAGTTACATATTACATAAATTTTCTCCTTTTTCTTGGCAGTGCTGAAGGATGTTCCGTTGGTGTTGCGCTGTGTGGCACTTTCAAAGCTCGTAGCCGTGGCAGTGATTGTTGACTCTGTGTGTCCACTAGTGTCTGCTACAACTGCATCGCTCATACTATCTGTGTCCGTATTTTCATTTGGTAGATCACTCATAACAAAAATACTTGGCACCGCACTACGGGAGAGTTATGGTCTTCCGTCTTTTCTCAGTTTATAATCGCTATTAGAAAAGTGTCTTGAACACAACACAGTTGTTTTAAAACCCCGACTTTTTATAGGTATAGCTTCAATCCGAGCTTGTTTTGAGTCTTGAACTGTTGGAAATCTACGAGAAGGTATATATTATAATTTAATATTACTGTATTGCGGTAATAAAGGTCATACCTGTGACACGTTATATTTTTGGATGCTGCCTTTTTACAAAAGCAGCAGTTTCGCCCCATTGTTACCTCTTAACCATCTACATAGGTAAACAAACTCATAACCTCGATGTAAACATATGTTCAAAATAATGGCGGTATCTAGCATCTGTGCGCATGCGCGAACAATGTGCACGAGAATCTACACGAAATTCGACCTTATTGACAAGGTATGTTGGGCCACAACAAGCCAATGCATTGGGATAGGCCGTACTCCGTCTAGTTATAGATGGTCTAAGATTCAAACCCAGTCTAGCGATTGACTAGACAGCGTGGTATCTAGATTTGAGAAACTGTTTACTACGATATTATTGATTCGTCTTATGCTATACGATATTATGAACTAGTGTATTTAATTTTTAATAGTTATAAACAATGTTGTGTGGTACAATACAGTATGTAAGCTGTTTTTTTTTTTGTTTAATTGTATATATTTCTTCATATATACACATATTTCTTCATATATACACATATTTCTTCATATAATATACGATAAATACATCGAAAACACAGTGTCATGTTGCAAGACAAAACAAACAAAAAATCTAACCTCTTGTCCCAGCGTTTCGCGCAATTCTTCATTAAATACTGGCATTCTTTTGCCGCATCATGTGAACCACTAGCCATCACGTTTGCACACTTTTTATCACGTTTCGCGTATTATCATGCCGTTTATTCCGTCAAAATCGGATGTACTGAGTATAGCTTAGCCGCGATTAAGTAACTATTCAAAAACTATGACGACAAAGAAGCCAGGTTCACACTAGGTAAAGATCACCAGAAATTTGACCAGATATTTTAGCGGTTATATCAAAATTATTTTAAGGTTAAACGTATTTGATAACCCCTATATTTATAATTCCTTAGTTTTCGTTAAAACCTGGAAAAGAGATTTAATTTCGTATCCACCATAATTCGTGTTCAACATTCTTGAGCAGAACGGTTTAAATTTTAATTGAATTGTTAGCATTTGGTTTCAAAGAGCTTTTAATATGTCTCCCCGAAAGGATAAAATAAAAAGGAGCAAACAAATGTATAGATTTCAATTCGAAATCGTAATGATTATTCCCTGGTAAAGACCTCTCAAAACTTGACTCCAACGACGCGTGGGTACATCAAAGAGCGTGCTTAGACCTCTCCAAACGAGAATTTAAATAATTAACATCGTTTGATATGCAAATATCGTGGAAATACGCTTTAAAAAGTCAAGCGGAAAATAAATTTGAGAAGGAGTTATTGTCAAGAGGAGAATTTAAATTTCATACCCGTTTGTATTCGAAGCAATTAAAATTGAAATTCAACAATAATAATATCATGGTTGGAAAATTTCAATACACTCTCAGATGTTATTATATTCTTATTATTGTTATTATTATGATATATTAATGTAATAAATAAAGTAGGTATTAAGTGTAGTGGTTAAACGTAGAGTAGATAAACGACATAATGGTAGAGGAAATTTCACTCTCCTTGTAGGAAATTACCACCAACCTATTGTGCCGGAAGTGTCATTATCAGGGATTATTTCGGTTTACTGGCTCAGCTGGGACTAATAAACGAAGTATAACTCGTTGGCGCAAACGTTGGCCGTAAACGTATAAAGAGTCGTATGGTCGACCGGAAGTACTGTGAATTTTTACCAGAACAGCGAAAACAGGAAGGTAATAGAATCAGTAAACCTTCAACCATGTGGTGTATATGATTATTGTGTATAATGTTATACAGGATATTATACAGGTTTGGTATCTTTTTTTTTATTTTGTGGACAAAGGTTTGAAATTATTCTTTTTTCTAATGAATAGTGTCACAATTATAAAGGAAATATTTGACAATTTTGACTAATTTTTCGATCTATTAAATTTCAAAAATATAATATATGTTGACTTTTCTCTGTGATCGATTCGACGAAGCGGTCGATCATTTACGGAACAAAGTTTCTCTGTTAGATTAAAGTTTCGTTGCAAAGTTTTACGCAAATGTGAAAAAAATATTTACTTAAAACCAAATCGGTTAAACATAGATTCAAGAATATAAGTTTATTTTTAAAATTATTTATTTTCTCTTTTTATTTTTTATTCAAACAATATCATAACCGACATTCCAATAATTAAACATTACAAAATTAAATAAAATCTGTAATTTAATGTATATGAATCAGTCCACAGTTTCAGTTTAAAATTTGACAATTGTTTTGTATAGTTTAAGTAAAAGTTGGGTCCTCAATTGAGTTGGAATCGGATACTGGGTGAACCACAACATATGTATGACCAATTTCTTTTTATTTGGATAAGTGGTAATAGCCAGCAACCCATTTTTCTTGGGTTATTCTTGATATACAGGGTTATTGGTGAGTGAAGGTATTCCTTTAAACACGTTATAGTAGAGGTCATTTGCAAGTTATTTCACCCCAAATATATGATCTTTTAATTGGTTCGATTTTTGAAGAGAACGCTACCTAGGAAGGCATAACCGTACCCACCAAAAATAATTAATATTTTCGAAGTTTTTTTCTGTGTCAATGGTGTCTTTAAGCCGTAATTGCATACTGGGTTAATAATTAAAATTATTTCAGAAATTCAAATGCAAGTATCGGATTCGTGCCATTATTGCTAAAAAAATATAATATATTTGATAAGAATTTGCAATTGGGGTGAAATAACTTGCAAATGACCTCTACTATAACGTTTTTTAAAGGAATACGTTTACTCACCAATAACGCGTTTGGAGTATTACTTCCAATTTATCTAGTAATCATCCTTAAAATTTCAAATGGCACCCTATATTATGTTTGCGGTAATTACAGCCGACACAAAAACAAAGACCATGAAAATTATTTATAAACTAGATTTTAAGTGGATATCAAATCAATTGGTTAGAATAGTAGGAAATTATTAAATAAAATTACACCAACTTTCCATACTTGTATAAGTTAGAAGTAAAAAACTGCAACGTATGGAAGAATCATAAAATAAAAATAATGCAATTATTTATTACGATGGAGAGAAACCAGGTTGGTAGTAGTTATATACATAGTACGTATCTACATTTTTACCGTATTATACAAATTATAGTGTATTTTTAATTTATTATCGCTCCAAAATAGTTTTGTGTCATATCCGTATTGTGAGGTGTTAATCAAAATTATCAATTGAAAAAGTTCGCGCAGTCTTAATGCAGAAAATTTTGACCGACGCATACCATGGGCTCTTTCAGAAACTTATTCTAAACACTATAAGGTTTCAAAACATGAAAGAAAAAAAAACATTAACAGATAACAATTAATGAAAAGTGAGTAGGCAATTCCTTTTATAGCATTTTGCTTGGACAGTTTTAATGTAAGCAGTTTAAAAAGCTTAAGGATCTCCCGAATTCAGTAAAATAAACCATTTGGCGGTATTTTTATTTTGCTCATTTTGGATTTTTTCCCGGATTTTGCAAATATGCGCTTATTTTGCTTATTTTTCCTGCTTATTTTAACTTTTTACGGATTTTGTGGGGTGTTTATACCCTTTTTTAGGGTATATATCTGCATTGTGATATACCAGCTATAACAGTGCATACAACAACAGTTTTTGGACTTTTCAGTGTATTTAACATTCACTTCTTAGCGATAGTAGATTAATACATTGTTTCAGTAATACATATTAACTTAATTCTTTTTTTGTTTAATTTGTTCAATTGTGGTTAAATCTGCGCCGAAAAATGCAAGCACATATGCACGCGCGCACCTAGGTTGAAAACCACATGCTTCTTAGTTCAATTAAGTCCCTTAGAAGCAGTGTTAAGTTACATTCAAATAACATGTACTTAACCAGGGCTGTGGAGTCGGTAAAAAATCTGTCGACTCCGACTCCGACTCCGACTCCAGATAATTTTGGTAGTCCGACTCCGACTCCGGGAAAATTTTATTGGTTTCCAGCGAATTTAATGGCAAAAAAAATTAAATGTGACATAATCTAATTGTAAATAAAATCAAAAAGGCCTGTTGATCGGACCACAAAATTACGGCCATATTTAAAAAGGACGCTTTTTTATATTTTCAAAATATCTCTGAAATCATTAGAACTTCAACTGTTTTCTCATTAGAGAGCACATAATTCTGAACTAGTTTGTCACTTGAACCGATGTTCTATCTTTAATAATAACAAAAGTATAGTACAATAAAACCACTGTATAGTACAACATAAAATTTATTTCAATGAATACAACATTAAGTGCAAAATAAGCTGAAAATAATCTCAACTCTTACTTCTGTTAGTGGTAATGACGTCACAATTCTGGCTGCAATGAGTATGACTTGCATACATGGATATTCCGACATTCAACTTAAGGTAGAGTTTAAATCGGAAATGCAGTTATAATTTTTAATCGGCTATTATACATATATGTGTGCGTGGATATGAAAAGGGACCAGTTGTCCGTTTCTAGTTACGCAGATAATGGCAAATAAAGTTAAACGGGTGCAAAATACACATTTTTGTTTTATTGGCTAATTACTCTCATTATTGTGTTTTTTATCAGATGTGTTCGTCTGAAACCCGTCTGCGGTTGGAAAACCATGAAAAAATGCGTTTTTATTGCGAACGAAAAAAGGACCAGGTGTCTATATCACGCTACGCTCTAGCGCATTACGGTGTTGCCGCATACAGTGGCAGAAACAAATATCCGTATGATAGCAGTTTATAAACTTGTTTGTATAAAATATAATTACATAGTTATATAATATTCCGGGACAATTACTACGCTTATATTAACTGCACTTTTTGTTTGTTTGTTTGTTTATGTGATTGTCTGTTGGTTATGTACAAATCTTGTAATCGATATTATTTCTACTTCCCACTGTCCAATCAAGTTAAAATTTTGCATGTGTACAGATGTCTGGTGACAATACAAGAAGCAACAAAAAAAATATGGAAACTTTTCCAAAATTGGAAAAAAATTCAAAATTTGGAAAAATTGACCAAATGAGTTGAAATTTTGCCTGTGGACGGATTTCCGGTGACAATGACATGAAGCAATAAAGAAAATTAGAAAATTTTCTAAAATTTTGAAAAAATTTTGAATTTGTACAAATCTTGTAATCGATATTATTTCTACTTCCCAGTGTCCAATCAAGTTAAAATTTTGCATGTGGATAGATTTCCGGTGACAATACAAGAAGCAATAAAAAAAATATGGAAAGTTTTCCAAAATTTGAAAAAAAATTCAAAATTTGGAAAATTTAACCATTTGAGTTGAAATTTTGCCTGTGGACGGATTTCCGGTGACAATGACATGAAGCAATAAAAAAATTTGGAAAATTTTCTAAAATTTTGAAAAAAATTTTGAATTTAGAAAATATGTCCAATCGGGTTAAAATTTTGTATCTGGACAGATTGCCGGCGACAATGCTCGAAAAAATAAAATGACTAAAAAAATGGAAAATTTGAAGAAACTTTAAAAAAATTGTAATTTTGTTTATAAAGCGTAGTTTTTATAAAATGCACTTTTTATATAAATTTATTATGATTGTATTTCCATGTTTGTGTCCCTAGTTATGTTTATTTCTTATCATTAAACGTTTCAAATAATTTGATACTAATCTGATTTATTTGAACTCCCAATTTGGATCAGACATCAGACATCAGACAGCTGCATAATTATGTAACAGGAAATAGGATGACAAAAATTGCAAATTCACGTTAATTTATTATGGTTGCCAGATTACACTCGGTGCCATTTTGAATTATAAACATCTAACATCAGATATTTGTTTTCTTCTGAATCCGACAGTTAATTACATGTTTAGTCGCCATATTGGATCCGCCATTTTGAATTTTATACATCTGACAACAGACTAGGTATCCGTAACTTTCATATATAACATAATTTAATTTTTGTATAAATCCGACACTTAATTACATGTTTGGTCGCCATATTAGATCCGCCATTTTGAATTATAAAAATCTATAAATAAATAAGATTTGGAATCAGAGGACCCCATAAACCCCTTACGAGAATGCTTAAGTCTTAAGACTCAAGAGATGAAGATACCTAGCTTACACTATACATATTGTAGACCCAGGCCAATGACACTATAGATTAAAAACCTATAAAACCCAAACGGAATAATAAAATAATAAATTCTACTAAAAATCTTGAAATTAATATCGAAATTGTTCCAAAAATGTTGGAGTCAGCGTAACTTCCAAAAATGCGGGAAGTTATTAACTTTTAAACTTTGCAAAACTTTGAAGCGTCATAGCACAAAAGTTTAATTTTTGCACCAGCAACTAAAATATTTTTTTTTTCAATTTCTCTTTATGGTAATCGGCTTAAAATGTTGGAGTACCTTTGCCATAACTTATTCTATCTAAAAACACTCATAACTCCATTTCGGTCAACTGGTCCCTTTTCATATCCAGGCACACATATTATGCATGTTTAAGTTTATGCATTAAAAATTACGTTAGAGTGAAGTTTGTACCTTTGCTAATAATAAAAATATATCTGGCTCAATTCTGTCAAGTGTAGGTGACGAAATCTGCGAATATCGGTGTTTTTTAGTTGATCGCAAGAAGACATAGCCACCAATAATCTTAAAAGCCGTAACCTACACTCGATAGCATCAGTAACAATTTAAAATCTCTACATATTTAGCTAAATACAAAGGGATGTGCTTATACCATAATATTGTTTAATCAAGGGTGATACTTTTGATAAATTTGTTCATGTGCCAAAAAAAAAGAATCAATTTCGGTTAAACGTTTAAAGTTATCAAATATTAAAGCTAAAATTGCAAAGTTTTCCTAGTAAAGCATTATCTTTTACAAACATTCAGATATTGGGACAAATAAAAATAAAAAAAATGTTGAGAGTTGATAATACGACTGTGATACCATCACGTTGCTTCTTCTGGTACAAAAGCTGTAGGAGACTGTTTTTTATTTTTAAAATTGCAAGGGAATATTATTAAAATTCTTTTTGCAATGTTTAATGAATTGTTCAGCTGTTCTTTGTGGCTGAACGAATAGGAGCAAATTCTCGTAATTTTGATGAATAAGGAAAACCACACGTTGACGCTTCACTTTGGAATTCTAATTCGTCTATAAGTATGCCTCGAAGTCCGATTTTATTATTTGTAGATGATCTAGCTATCATAATTAGCATATTGAAGTTGGTTAGTGGAAATGGGAAATACATAAACTACATATGCGACGCGGCAAGCGAGTCACAATAATCATTTTGCTAATCATCACTCACCACCGACCTGTGTGTTTTGTAGTTAAACTATATCTACTTTGTAAAAGACCTAATAATGTTTAGGTAATCGTTTACTATCTATTGAGGCAACGGCCATCTCGCATGTCTTTTTCTACATTATTTAAACATGGACCCGGAGTCGGAGTCGGTACATTTTTCCGACTCCTCTGAAATTTGTCTGAACTCCGACAGCCCTGTACTTAACACAGTACACCTCTGAGGTGCTCAATTTATCTCTACCTGCGTATAACAAGCGAATACATTTTTTTTAAAATAAAATATAAAGCGTTTACTTATTGTGTATAGTTAATTTCTATTGTTAAGTATTAATTTCATCAGTTATAACAAATTTTTTGTATGATGTGTATGTGCTAATAAATACATATATACAAAAATAATACAAGGTATACCTACGTATTCTTATGACGTATGCTTAATTTCTCATTTTTCGTACTTATTTTAAGCGGTTATTTTACGAAAATAAATGCCTATTATTCCGCACTCTACTAATAATTAATTTGCTCATACTATCTGAGCCTACTTGACATTGAAGTGGGAAAATTTGTGGGACGATCAGCTCGGCTCAAAGCAAATTACGTAAACGGGAACCCGTCGCAAATTCACGGTGGTATGAAGAGGGGTGGCAGGAATAGCAAGCCCTTGGTGGATCTGGGACACATATTAGTTTACAAAGGGGGCATGTATACACTCAGAACTACTTGCCCATAATGGCATTCGCACTCAACAAGGGTGCACGTACGAGGCCCAATTAGTTAATCCACGGATCAATGGTTTATAATAAACACTGCCACCGTGACCGACTAAACACACATACAAGGGAAGGCCTCTCTTGTGGCAACACACGTGCGCACAACTTCCGACCATAATTTGCAATTATCATGTAGTTTGGGTAATTAATTTTGAACTAACTTACGGATGCACGCTCTGATATAATTGACTGTTTTGATTATCGAGTGAGGAGTAATCACGTGTATGTATACCTGCTGGTTAGTAAATTAATAGAGGAGACTTCTTTGAGTTGTTTTCATCTTGAGATCTTTTTTCCAGTCCTATTTTAATACTAGGTAATACTAGGTAAAAGCCGACCAAAATCAAATTTACGTTTTTACTACTGTTAGTTTGATTTGTCATATTGGTACTAAAAATTGTGTGTTCCAACTTAAAAGTTTAACAATGTTATCAACCAAAGAACAAAGTCAATATCCTGGATCCTGAATTTTTCCGGAAATTCTCCGTCTGAAAAAAGCCGTCAGAATCTTCAAACTTTCAAAAGCCATCAAAAGTTTTCTCTCTAGGGTGATTATTGATTAATCAAATCTCCACCTTTGCAAGTATCACTGAATATTCTGGTGTCTGTAGTCTGTAGCAACAGATCCATTCTGAACTTTGAAACTAAAATACTCTCAGGTCAGATGAAATTCCCCATTTCTATTAGGTACGTTTTTAGTTCTACGTACGAAAATACATCAACTTTACCCAGGTTATCGTGTGTACTTAAAAAAATAAACAAAAAAACATTTTACTTTTACTACAATGTAAAAAAAAAAATATATAAAAAATAAATAGAAAAAATTTAGGGTTTAAAATAGTTAAATAACGTTTGCCGGTGGTGTCACTGGTGCCCTCTAGCTAAAATAAATGTTTTTTCCGAATAGAATGATACCAAATTCCAGTACATGTAACAGAAATAAAAAAAAATACTCCAAAATATGTCAAACGATGTCCAATTAAAATAGGTTGGTAATAGTCACACACAGTATTTTTTTAACGTATTTTAAGAAATACGGTAATAAAATATTTTATTAGCACTAAGACATTGGTAATAACTTTTTTCAATTATTTCTCTAAAATAGTTTTATGTGACACGTTCGGTATTGTTACCAAGCATTTAGTGAAGGTACTTATCTAGAAACCGAAAAAGTAGGTCAACTTTGGGACGTCATTTCAAGCGAATTGTAAGGGATTTTAATTATTTTTCTTTTTCTAATTTATTATACTATAGTGTATATAAAATATAAATTTATTTCGTCAAAAATAGTAACCAGAAATGAGGCTGTTGCAGACAGTAACAGTAGCTCCTTAGTAGCAAATTCATCAGAACACCAAAAAACCTTGTAAATCTAGATGAAATTTGTTGGTGATTAAAACATGATTTGGTTAAAAACGGTTGAGTGACAAAATGTGACAAAAAGGCTGTTGTTTGAATTCTCAAGTTGAGAATTGAGTTGAGAATGCACCTTTTTCAATATGAATTCATTAAAAGTAATAGTTTACTCAACAAGAACAACAATCTAGATCAAAACGTCTACCACCCTAAACTTCAAATAGGTACACTAAGTATTCGCGCCGTCTTAATGTGGGAAATTTTGACCGGAGCATACCATGGACTGTTTCAGGAACTTATTCTATACACTTCAGGGTTTCAAAATACGAAAGAAGACTTTTCCAACCGACTACATACCCTTCCCTTAAATTTGCCATCAAAAACAACTTGGCTCATATATACTAACTGATAACAATTAACGAAAATTGCGTAGGTAATTCTGTTTATACCTACACTAATACTTCGCTCATACAATCTGAGCCTACTTGACACTGAAGCGGGAATATGCGGGGCAACCTCTCTTGTAGCAATACACGTTCGCGCATCTTCAGGCCATAATATGCATTATCAGTTCGGATAATTAATTTTGAACTAACTTAAGGATCCACACTCTGATGAGTTTTCTTGCGAATACTTTTTTCAGTCTTATCTAAATACTTTTTATTTGGTACAAACCAACCTAAAAACTCATAACTTCAACAAAGTTTTTACTACTCTAATTAAACGTTTGATTACTATTAATCGTAAGTACCTACACCTGGTATTTCGCATTTGGTTTTCCTGAAAATTACATGTAAAACTTGAATATTTGAAAAGTCAAATTATTTTTAGATATTTTCATTTCATATGATTGGAAATCAATAAAAATACGTCTTTTGTTTATTAATCCAGGTTGTTATTGATTAACATAGCCTACAGTGTAAAAAGAGGAATAATTTTATTGTAGTTATTTGCTATCCAGGGTGATTAATCAAAGCCCCACCTTTCGAAGTGTCAACCTGCGTATTCAGGTGTCTCTATCAACAGATCCATCCTGAACTTTTAAACTAAAATACATTTAAAAGATTTGATATAAAATGGAATTTATGAATCGTAGATAAAACGTCGTATTCGACTCGCACACAACTGATATAAATCGCTCGTTTGTTTCGCATGTTTATACGCTCGCCTACGGCTCGCGTATAAACTTTATGCTCGCGATTTATATCCTTAGTTATGTGCTCGTCAAATAATATACTATTTTTTTTTATTTTTCGATAACATTAATAGTAACTGGCATCATCCATGCCTATTAAATAAGGTTATTGTATCTTACTGAAGCTATCATTTAGCTCGAAAAGTATTAACGTTCCCAGCGCACTGTAGACAAAAATATATCTATCCAAATATATCTACAAATAACTCGGAACTGACAAATAATTTAAAAAAACAACTCTTTTATTTTATCACCTCACAATGATATTCTATATGCGGGGTTTTCTTTTTTTAATTCAACTATAAATCATTATATTTCACAAATTTATTAGATAAATTGGATTATTAAAAAACATTGATTTAGTAAATTATAAATTAATACCACTTCAATAACAAGTTATTAAATTAATATTTTAATCACCAAATCACTCCTTGTGATACGGAATTATGCACGAACATACATAAAAAGTATAATTTGCCACGTACATAATGTATGTGATGTAGATAGATTATGTACGTGCCAAATCCATAACCTCCTCCTCCATTTTTTCAAAAATTCGTTAAAATATATATTTTTTCTACTCCTATTGATGAATGCAATCATTATCATGGCAATTTATGATAAGATATTTTTTATCCTACACTATGCGAAAATTACATTTTCGCGTCATTATGGATACACGAAAGATGCTATTTGCCCGCCAGGACTTTAATGAACCTTTTTCAGCGCTAGCCACGAAAATAATTGTACACAATATTCCCAACATGTGGCAACCGAGTGGTAGCCCAATAACACAGCTTTCGGTTCGGTCTGACGTTTGCGAATAAAACAACATTGTGTATTTGTCAAAAGCCAATTGTTTTACTTTTTTAACTGTTTTTTTTTTCGTTTTTCTTTCTGCCTATAATTACCTATTGCTTGGACTATTATTCAAAGTTGATAATTATCATTTTTGGACACAACTTAGGTACTTTTTTAGTATCCTTCAGTCCACAGTTAGTGCACATATTCTAAATTTTCCAGGTTAGAAAGCGGATTGATTTTCAGCGACAGTTTATAGAAACTCCTACAGCTACGTACGTACTTTCAAAATTACTTATGTTACAATTTGTAATTCACCTTTAGCCATACATTGTCAATCTTGCCACAAGTAACTGATCATCTTTTAAGATAAATGTACCGCCAAAAGTGATTGTTATTTATGTGAATAAACGTTCTTTGTGCAAGTAAATAAATCAATGTTGAATTTAAATAAAATAAAAACCTCCTTGATCCTTGCAAATGATGGTGGTGTCCACCGAAACATGTTTACAGCTAATTAAATAAATTTGCAAGGATCAAGGAGGCTTTGATTCTATTTAAATTCATTGAACATTATTATTTATATGAAACTTTGAAACAGTTAATACAAGATGGCGTTAAGTTTTTAAGTTAAAAAACTACAGCCACGCCTGGAATTCGAACCCAGATATACGGATTGCCGGTCCGACGTTTTACCAAAGACAATCGGACCGGCAATCCGTATATCTGGGTTCGAATCCCAGGCGTGGCTGTAGTTTTTTAACTTAAAAAATTACCGCCATCTTGTATTAACTGTTTCAAAGTTTCATATCAATATATGCAGGTTTCTGCAAAGAATTAACATCCATTATATAATTTCATCTAGCATTCAATGCAAATAACCTAGATAATACTTGACAATTACATCTGATAGGTGTCACAATTGAAATGTGTCTAAAGGTAGAAACTTCTACTCATATCTCTTTAGTGAAAATTAACCTATTGTATGTCATAGGTCACGTTAGTCTAATTGGTAAAACGTCGGACCGGCAATCCGTATATCTGGGTTCGAATCCCAGGCGTGGCTGTAGTTTTTTAACTTAAAAAATTACCGCCATCTTGTATTAACTGTTTCAAAGTTTCATATCAATATATGCAGGTTTCTGCAAAGAATTAACATCCATTATATTATTATTTATATTACGCATGTACTTAATATTATAGAAATTCTACTCTTGACAACCTAATATCTACTAACTGCATGAGTTCTCTACAAGGATCACAGTTTGTTTTTCAGCGGGATCCTAGTTTGAGCAGAATGTTATAAGGGCGTATAAATTATACAATTAGGTAAACATTCCTCATTATTTTGTATTAGTATATTAATGATAACTTGTTAGTTATAACTTAAATACAGCAATACTTCGCCTTTTTCCTTTCAATCACATTTTTAATTTTTTAAATTGAATCCTTTATATAAAAAGTACTATAAAAAATACATAATCTTAAAAAATCTCGCACAAATCCTGATGGATTTTACGTAGATTGGTCGCTATCTTTACAACCCATTTTTACACTGAAAATAAAAAGTTAACTACCTATAAACGTTAGCAATAAATTTACGTATTAAATAGATGCTCAGATAATCACGATCGAAGCATCCCACACCATAGATCGATAAGCAACGAAAATTTATAGTAGCCGTGACATACAGTGCGTGCTAAAGTTAGATAACCACATAATATTAAAGTTTTTTGTGTTGATGTCTAGACCAGTTATTTCAAACATAAGGTTGTCTTGAAAAAACTTTAAAGATAATAGTATTGTTATTTTTCTATTCAGGTAATCCTTCAAATGTTTCTAATACTGTTTGAGATTGCCTTACTGCTTTAATGAAAATTTTGAGACAGGAATTTACTTCGTCGTAAGATACTATAGCAGACTGGAAAATTATGAACCGTCAAAAGAAATATTGTACCACATGGCTACTTAATTATGATTATAATTAATTTGAGGGACTGTCCCCACAAACCACAACCGACGACTACTGTTAGAAAGCTGTAGTATTTCTTTAATCCAATCAAACAGAGTACCCAGTATATGAAAAGCAACGCAAAGCCCTGCAGCTTTTCTTAGAAATTGTATTGTCGGATAGCATAGATATGTAAGCTGTGTCTGTCGCCGCTGGATGTCGTGTGTATGTATTTATTTTTTTTATTATTACAGTCTTGCATACATGTCTGGTTAAAGGTACGTAACCACAATTTTGCTCGCAGTTGCCGTTAGCATAGTACCAGAGAGCGCTTACTTACATTTCAAAATTAAATTACACAATTACTAACGTAAGCCCTATTTCAACTTCTAACTCGCTCAAAATTTCCTGAAATATTATTTCCCTGCTGCCGTGCTTTTGGAAGGTACAATGCTTCTGGCACAATGCCAGAAGTATTCCAATTTATTTAGATTTGCATTTAGATGCCGACACGATACGCAAACTTTATTATTTCGGCCAGGTATAATAATATTCTTCTATAAACAATGCGGCCAACTCAATACCGGTGTTTTGGCGATTGTACTCGCCGTGCAATTTCAACGGATACAATTAGTTGCTTTGAAAACATTGCGGATTGCAAATTTGGAATACATAGTAATGGTTTCTAGTAGATTATAATGTAAGGTAAATTGCTAATTTGATGAAAAGAAAAATGACAAAAACAAATAATCTTAAAAAAAATCTATTATTATGGACTATGAAGTAGTTTATGGTAGCACTTTCCCACAAAAAAAGAGCGTCTTGTATGATTTTTTTTATTTAACGTATCTAAAGATAGTGGTGCCATCTTCCGGATCACTTTAACTCTGCAGTTTACAAGAGGTGCATTACCGGACATGACTCTTTAAGTTTAAAACGATTAAAAATTGTTTGCTGATTTTTCAACAACCTATACATTAACACTTTAACATTAACATATTCAGTCAGTCGGTTCCCCCAAATATCGTATCTTTTCAAATGTTTGTCAGTATAATAGAAATAATAACAAATTTATACGTCATCCACCATCGTATAATTTTCAAATTTGTCCATTTGTCATTATTCGGTAAATTTTAAAATAATTTCCTTGCCATTATATTGTTTATCAATTTGTTACTAAGAATTTTTAACAGATAGTTTAACAACATAATTTTAAATTTTTCGGTTTGCATTTTTTGTTTTAAACATTCGTTATCGATAATTTAGATTATAATCTTCTTGCATTTAAATTTTTTATTACTTTTTACTAACAATTGTTATCGGTGGACCATTTTAAACATTTTCTCTTGACAAAAATATTGTCGTATTTCTAATGTTTATTATTATGCTATTAGAATTTCTTGCTCGTGTTTATGGAGAATAACAGTGGAAAGGCGGCAACATTAGTTGGAATTCGCTCGAGATATCGAAAGATAATAAATAAAACCGAAAATACAGAAACGGAGTGGACAAAAAAGTTTATAAGCATGTTTTCTTCAATAAAAAAAAATCTTAATAACAAATTTAGAAATTAGGTACTCTTACCTATTTAATAACAAAAAATCTGATGTGGCCAGGCACATGACTTTATCATACTATATATAAAATTAATAGTTTAGCTGCATGAGATTCTATTTGATCGAGATCGGCTATGTCTGCATTAAAATAAACCTAGTAGAACTAGACAGATATCTCGATTAAAGATGCGTTCGGATATTGTACTCCGTTGACACCGGGTACACCGTCCAAATAACACTTACGTGTTATTGGGTGTAAAAAGTGTAACGGTGTTCAATATCCGAACGCAGCCTATATTGACAGTAGTATTTTCAAAACATTAGCGTTTGACACTAGCTACTGTCATTAGAATCAAAAAATCTGACATATCCTGGCTACTAGTTTTAAAGCAGTACGACCGATCTCGATGAAATAGAATTTGCTCATGCAGCTAAACTATAAATTCTACCAAAAAATGTCATATACATAAATTATAGAAAATTTCCTCTCCTTTAATTTATTATTTAACTATTTTGACGACATTACACAAATAGCGGCTCATTTGCAAAATCTTCGAAAAATGCTATGAGTAAACCATCCGTTCCTTTGGACCCTTTTCAACAGAAAGCTTTTCAGCTCTAAGTTTGGTTATGAAACTTCTAAATATGAAGTTTCGTCCCGATACCTTTAGTAGTTTCTCCAGAATCGTCGCCACAAAAACGGGTACACACACACACACACACATACACACACACACACACATACACACACACACACACACACACACACACACACACACACACACACACACACAGACATTTTTTGTACCTTGGTCAAAAATTTTCAGGGGACCCAAAAAGACATATTTCCGCTAAAATCTCAAAAAAATTTTTTGGCATGATTACAATACTTTACATACTGCGTATGATAAAGTAAAAAGGAACAATTTTGGTTTAAAACAGAGAAAATCGGAAATTGTATAACGATAAGAATTAATTGATCTGAAATAAATTATTAAGGCGACAAAACTAGTTGAAATTAATTGGTAATTAAATTCAAGAGATCATTTAAAACAAAAAATACTATGCTAAAATTATTAAGGTGGTATGTAAACAATTGCGCTACCATAAGTGATTTTTCAGTTTAAATAACGGTTTTAGCACTCTCATGAAGATCTTTGAGAGTTTTAAGTCAACAATTGGCAAATGTCTGCGCTGCCTGACTTAAAGACAAGTCGGGGACATTCGGATACTTCGCAAATATTTAACTTTTTCAGTATAGGTTTAGTTCGGCGATATGGACTTGCAAATACACGAATATGTAACGCCGCCTTTATGTTGTAGGTGCTAGAGTGGCGTACATAACGCATTAATTATCCTATATTTTGTAATTTAACAGTTGTTAATTATGCTTAATACGATATTTTAAATACGCCTCTTTATTTTGATCATTGAGGGTAGGTCACATTTGAAATTTGGTTTTAAAAGCTTACAAAATAGACACCGTTGTATTACCGTATCAAATTTATCATAGGTCAATATATTTTTGCTAATAGACGCTTGAATATTTTTTAAGGTATTCAACAATAAATCCAACAAGGGGCTCTGTTAATTGTTAAACTTGTTAAATTTGTACACAAAGAAATAGTTTTTACAAAAGCATGCGGCTTCCAAATACGCTATCAAAAGTGTTACAATAGGTTTGTTCCAATACCGCAAAAAAAACACCAACAAAAGCAGCGCTGACACATCTTGTCCAATACATGGAACCGTACCTGTACGGTGTTTTCTCTGTATTGGAACAGACCTAATGGTTTTGAATGTTGAGATAATTTTATAGTTTTTGATATTATTTAGTTTATTGTTTTGTCAAATTGCTATGGTCCACACGTAGTATCTAGTTTCTTGTTATATCATACGAATTATCATAGATTTCTTCCAACACGAGGAAAGCAACGCTCAGTTATCGTTTTTTGTGATAAACTAGTCATGTCAATGATAAAAAGTAGCGCTGACACATCCGATCTTTTACATTGTGTCGTACCTCATGTCTACTTTCAGTTGTTATTTCAAAACTTCGTAACTCGTTGAATAATAATTTCTTTGCTTAATATGGATGTTTTTTGCATTTTAAATTCTGTGTATTCATAATACAAAACATAACTTTATACTGCTTTATAAAACATATGTAATTGACAAGGAACCACAAACAGCCACATCCTACCATATCAGGGTCTAGAAATGAAAAGAGATGAAACGAATTACGATATCCCCATTACCAAATACAAACGCATACTAAAAACACTCCTAATAAATCAAATATTATTTTTTGTAAAGATGCGAAACACGCTACTCATGCTCTTGCTCATACGTTTACCATTTCAGAGTAGATGCAAAACGAATTCAAGTACATAAAAAAACAGTTGCACTGACACAGACATCGAAATCGTTTAACAAAAAAGTTTCGCTAAATTAAAACTTTTGCGAATGGAGTAGCAATATTTCAGTCCGTGAATATGTCCTGCCCCAAAATCTGTATTTCCTCTATTTCCATGTATGTACTGTTATATCTGTCGATAAAAGTACCTTTTAGCTAAAAAGTTTAAATTACAAAACGTTAAAATCCGAGTGAACAAAATAACTAATACATTTTCCTTCTTTCTTCCAGAATCACATAACTTGGCGCAGTCCTACCCCATTTATCAACTAGCTGACTCCGCTCTGCAATTGTTTCCTCGTTAGCCCGACATCTCGGCACCAGATGACTTGAAAAAGATCCACTACGCCGCACTGCTTTCCTACAAAAGCATCGCAGACCACCAAGACTTAAAAGACTTATAAAACAAAAACAAAAAGCTGGTCATCCAGATTACCATAAAGACACAACAAAGCATGTTCTGATTAACGCACCGAACAAACAACTAAAGCCATCAGTTCATCAGTTAACAGATGAACAACAACAACACAATGTCAGACTACGAGAGAATACGTTTGGTAATACTAGGTGGCGCTGGGGTCGGCAAGAGTTGCATAGTTAAGAGATTCCTCTCGAATTCGTACACGGACAAATATAGGAGTACCATTGAGGACCTGTATAATAGGGAATACGATTTAGGTCACATGACTTTAAAAGTTGATATATTGGATACTGCCGGAGATATGCAATTTCCAGCGATGAGGAGGTTATGTATCGCGACCGCGCACGCTTTTCTATTGGTTTACGCGGTGACTTCGGCGCCGTCGTTTGAGTGTATCAAACAATGCTTTGAGGAGATTCGCGAACAAAGGGCAGATTTTCAAGAAATTCCTATAGTTGTGGCTGGAAATAAACTAGATTTGACGTCGACGCACAGAGAAATCAGAATCGAGGATGTGTCCACGTGGGTATTCTGCGAACTACCGAAATTAAGGTTTGTATCTGGCGTTATTCTAAGGATCTTTTACCACTGCACAAATATCAAATAATTTGGAAACATTTACTTAGCATAAATGTCTCTTCTCAACTTATTTTTCGTCAACCTATATCTTTGTGTTTGAAAAAGATGACTAAAAAATCGTGGTTTTGGGAATGTTCTATACATTCCTAATACATTCCCATACTTCAGAGCATAGGAACTTGAAATGGGTACCTGTATACAGTGTGTCTCACGGGACGTTGGATTGTATGGGTACTTTTGTTATTATTAGAGATAGAAAGTCGGTTAAATGGACAAAGTAGTGCATATTTATGTGTTCTTTCATAATCTGTTCAGAAAACAGTTGAATTCCAAACGGTTCCCAAGCTATTTTGAAAAAAACCAAAAAATGTCATTTTTTAATTATGGTCATAACTTCTTTATTTGTGATCCAATCAAAAACGCGTTTTGACATTATGAAGGCACTTTTTTGTCTACAATTTGGATGTCAGTTTAAAATTTTTTTCGCCAATGAATTCGTCAGAAACAAACGAAACTATTGTTTTTCTTATGGACGCCATATTGGTTTTATACATGTTTGGATTCATCATTTCTTTCTGAATAATTTGGTATGCCACATGCCATGTTTTTAATACAATAAGATAATAGAATTGACTGAAAATTGTACACTTCGAGAATTGCTGAAAATCGCATAGTGCCATGGAAGACATTTTGTGAAACAATGTGATATATATCTATCTGTACCAATCTGTTGAACAAAATTGGTGAAAACCCAGAATTTTATAAAAAAAAAACATTATGGTCCGATGAAACATATTTTCTAACTGCGGTATTTTTAACTGAAAGAAGACGCACTACTGGGTAGTGGACCCGCGAAAATCAGCACCTTTTTGTACCGCGCCATGATCAGGTGCGGTTTGGTTTTAATGTATGTTGCGGTATAGTGGCCAACCGATTAATCGGACTAATTTTTTTCGGAGTGGTATCGGCAATATTGCTCTCTGAGGACGTGGAAGAAAGAATGGACGCTATACCGTTGGCCTTACGCTAAGGTATGTGATTTTTATCTATGGTGTGACTTAAAAAATAAGGTGTAGGTATGGTGTTTATAATTTTGGAAATACTGGGGAGTTACGTGACACCGTCATCGCCGCTTTCAATTCGATTGACAGAAGAATCCTCGGTAAGGTCACCATATTACCGAATGCTGTGAAAAATGCCTCCACTAAAATGGCGAGATTTTTGAAAATATTATTTAGCTTGGTAAAATGTTGTTACTTTTTTATGTTGTGTAGTTACTAGAAATAAATACATACCAAAATTGTACTGTAACTTGACTATAGGCACATAAATACTGTATCACTCAAATGTGCATTTCATGGCACCATGCGATTTTCAGATATTAAAAAAAAACTTCAATTTTGTCCGCTTATTGTGTTCTAAATATGGCATGTGGCATACCAAATTACTCGGAAAAAAATTCTGAAGCCAAACATGTATAAAACCAATATGGCGTCCATTAGAAAAACAAAGGTTTCGTTTGCTTTTGATAAACTCATTGGCGAAAAGAATTTTAAACTGACATAATCAAATTGTAGATAAAAAAGGGCCTTTATAATGTCAAAACGCTTTTTTGATGGGATTACAAATAAAGAAGTTAGGACCATAATTAAAAAAATACATTTTTTGGCTTTTTCAAAATAGCTTGGAAACCATTTTGATTTCAACTGTTTTCTGAACGTATTATTAAAGAGCACATAAATATGCACTACTTTGCCCATTTAACCGACTTTCTATCTTTAATAATAACAAAAGTACCCATACAATCCAACGTCCCGTGAGACACTATACAGGATAGATCATCCTTTTTTCTTTTCCTTATTTTCTTAATTAAATATTTTGATCTCTACACCCATGCGGGTTAGTTTCCTAATTTACTTTTAATTCTGAAAATAACTAAATAAAAAATAAAAATATTACTATTATATACCATAGTGTGGTTCTTAAACTGCAAACCACTATATTGGGGCGCTTGCGATTTAAGAACCACTGTATTTTAGAAAACATGGTATTTACATTTTTCATGTAGAATTTTATAAGGATTAATTTTGTACAGATGTTAAAATTGCGGAGTCATGACTGTTTTGCGTTAAAATGCTAAAAACCACGATAATTAGCATAAGTAGAACGAAGCTACCTCTTTCATTTGGTATATTTGTTATTACAATCGGATGATAAAAAGGGGTTATGCAAATTGCTTTTCTGAAACGGTGTATGCTTCCCTACTCGCACCTCGGGATAAAAATAGTTAAAGTTCATCCAATTTTTACCACTAATTACTGGAAACTTCGTATGCAATAACTAGCATAAGTGGAGACAAGCTTCCTCTTTCTTTTGGTGTATTTTTTGTTACAATCGGATGATAAAAAGGGGTTATTCAAATTGCTTTTCTGAAACGGTGTACTTTTCTATACTCGCATCTCGGGATAAAAATAGTCAAAATTCATCCATTTTTATCGATCACTAATTACTGGAAACTTGGCCCGCTATAACTAGCATAAGTAGAGACAAGCTTCATCTTTCATTTGATGTATTTGTTGTTACAATCGGATGATAAAAAAAAAGCTTTGCAAAGTGCTTTTTTGAAATATATATTTTTCTATACTCGCATGTCCGAGAGTAAAAAAATACGAGATGTTGTAATTGGTAAAGGATTAACGGAGATATAAGATTGTAAAAATGTACCAATTTAAGCAAAAAATGATTTTCTCTGTAAGTTTTTAGGTAGTAATATGAATTGCACCCTCTGCAATAACTACTGTAGACTCAGTCCGTTAAGGGTTTTCCAAAAATGTGTCATTCATTAAAATCGAATGAAAAAAAGTTTTATAGATAACTTTTATGCTAACGCGTTTTTCTAGAAACACGATCTTTCAAATTGCGCGTTTAGTTTTGAATCGTTTAACTGATCGAATTATATCTTTTTCCTCTTAGAGAAAATACTTTTCATTGGAGGCTAAACCTCATAATGAGTAAAATTTGAAATAATTACATTATTTATAACGATTTGAAAACAGAAAAACGCTGTAAAAACCGATCTTAAAATTCAAACATTTCATCAACTTTCAACTTTTTTAATTAAATGTTAGTTTAACCTCCACAGTCTTTCGAAAGAGACGAAAAACGTGGGGCCCGGCAACCAGTTGACATCTCTGGTTGTCGATATTACTGTATACTAGTGAGGGGAAAGCTCAAAGGGCCAATTGTGGCCTAGGAGCTGCGGAGAAAGAAACCGCACCTTTATCATACACGCACACACTTCTTTCACTTCTTGGATGTAGTTTTTTATGGCACATTACTCTTTCTTGTACTCTAAAGTATAAATAATATTTAGCAAACGAAAAACATTGATATCTCTTACAATTTGTTTGCAAAACGTTGAGCTACTTTTTAGCTCTCTACATGAGAACCTTCGCTTAAGTTTAGCGGTAGGATGCTGAGGGTGACATTCAAGTGTTTGCGCCTTTCAGCTTTATTGGCCTGGGCTGTTAACGGTTTTCAATTTACCGGAGTAATTTGGCTGTTATTAAGAATCGGGGTGCTTGGCGTGGCGTGGCGTTAGAGTAGGCAGCCGGCGTTTTATTGTCGACCGAATCGTGCTTTTTATGCTTTTTTCTTTTCTTTGGAATATTCCCAGAAAGCTGTTCTAGGGTTTAGGGAAAATATTTGATCTATGGGGAATAATTAAAATTTGGAGTGTAATGTAATGGAAATAATCCGTCCGGATTCTGATGAAAAGGCTTGATGCTTGCGAATTATAATTGGAATACCGACTGGATAGTTTGTAAACAGTCGTTTGTTTTGACTGTGTTGAGGATCATGTTGCGCCAAGTTGGATTTTGCTATCGGAAAATTAGACATACGTAGTTCAGGAATAATTGATCAAAAGAGAACAGTTTTGAAAATTTTACTTTTAGAAAGCTCTCCAAATAAAGAATTGTACTTGATTTGAAAATGCTTTCTACTGTACTGAATTTGTACCCTATGGGTAAAAGTTACCAGAGTTAGATTGAGACAAAGAATTACATAAGCAGGTAGTTATTAAAACCAAATTCTGTGGTCAGAGTACAAGGCTAAACGCGTCAAATTCTAGGTTTTCGGAAAGTATAGACAAAAAAAAACATAATCGCACTATCAATATGATTTTGAGTCGTTAAGTACAGAGAACATATTCTTTTAGGTATTTGTGATGCAGATTAAAATATTCTTGCTACATTATTGCTTGTAGAGAGATTAATTGTTTTGCCATATTTAAATATTTAAATATTTGGAATTTTGAATATGTCCATGTTCACAATGATTGGTTCAAGCTTTTAAATACATATTATTTGATAAAAGAAAAGTTTACACGTAGTAAATTTTAACTCCTTTCTTTAACAAAATTTCTATACGTTTGTTTTCCCAAACAAATATTGTAAATATGTACATTTTTATTTAGAAATAAATTTATTGTTACATCTAACGAAACAACTTATTTATTTTATTGAACAAAATTTCGTTTCTGTGTAAGATTGACAACTAAGGGAGTAGATGAAGTTAAACAAAAACATTTTGTTTGGCGAATTTCGTTACAGATTTTTAAAAAACACATAAAATACTACTTAAAAAATTCTATATAATTTCGATTTGGTTTTAAGATTGTGTTATTTGATAACCACCGTCAAAGCAAAGCAGTAAAATGACAACTGTATCGGTTACGCTTTTTTTGCGAGATAAACAAAAAAAGTCCACAAATTGCAAAGCCATTTTTTTTTATAATTCTATAGCCATGCAGAAATAATGTGAGATAAACTTCTGTGTTAACGCGCGCTGTATAGTGTATATACTGTATATTACTACATATTTTAAATTATTATTTCTAATTTGACATCACGTAGTTTAATTTAAAACCAAATTGCAGTGATGTGAATTTTAACCATTTTTACCAGTTCTCAATGTATTTGCGCCTGGCATTTTAGCTATATCAGCTGAAAAACTTGTTGTTGACAAAAGCATTAACTCACGAGTATCTTGGTATGTAAATACCTAAAATTGACCTAAAATTGAACATGTTTCAGTAATTCTCTAAACTGTGAAAATGTTAATATTTTCCCAAAAAGCGAGACATTTTTTAAACTTCTCAGTAAGCAAGAAGAAATGTGAAAATTGGGACTGTGCGCCATACGAAGCGTGGTAAAAAAAACAACTACGATAAAAATGAAATTTCATGTTTTTTTCTTTAATTTGCATGTTTATTTGTTTGGTATTTTTCGGAGTAGATTTGAAAGTATTTTAGGTACATTTAATTCTTAAAGGATATTTTTATATTTTTCAAATAAATTGTTATATTTTTCAAATAAATTGTTATATTTTTCATAACCTTGTTAATGCTCTTAAGATTGTAAAATTGTATCAACGGCAGAATCAAAACAAATATGCAAGCTCGTTAGCATATTGTATATATTCTAAACATATTTTTATGTAATGAATTTATCCCTTTCTGTTAGCAAATAAAACGTTTAACTTTTTTTTTCATTTTTACTACTGCAATAGTCATATTAATTCACCTGTTTTCTTCTTCTCTGTATCCAGATGTATGGCTCCTACAACAACAAAGTTACAGCATATTTCTCTTTGTCAAATTTTGTCGTTAACATTCTCCATATAATTTGTTTTCTAAAAACTATTGGAAGTAACTATTTCATACGTCTTTGAACATGAGGATTATTATTAGTATGTAACAAGGTAATAAAACAAGTAACAAGGTAACAAGGTAACATTGTACCGCATATTGCCACGATTCGTTATTGGCAACAAAACGCCAAAACCGAAAGAAAATTGGGATGGAATTCCAGTGTAAGTCGCGTGGTAAACAAACTTATATCGCCCGAACAAAAGCCGACTGTCAACCGACAGAAGCCAAGAACCTGAAAACTAATCCGCTAATCTGTGAAATAGGGCGACAGTTGCCTGCAGATAAGTATTCTCCAGACACGGTGAATAAACAGTGTCCCGGCTTACTTTACGATTAAGGCAATTTCTGCAAGCATTATCCTTGTTCAGCGCATGTATACTGAGTTACATAGAAAATTGTACACCTAAGGAAATATTATGTTTGTCAACGTTCTTTTTTTTAAGATATGAACCCAGTTCCGTCCCACTTTCAAACTTTGGGAATTAACTAAAAACGGTGTAAACAACTATCTAACCTACCCCGAACAATTCTAACCTAAGGTGCTTTTTCGCTAAAATCTTCAAATGGAGTCGCAAATATTTCAAACCAAAATAGGCTGTAACTGCTTGGTGACATATTTCGAATACGAAATGCCTCAGAGGTACTCACAGACTAAATTAAACTATATGCCTAGTAAAAAGTAAATGCCTAGTAAATTGCTTATTCAACGCTTATAATACCCAGCCATAGTACCTTTGATTCACATATAAGCACATATTCATTTGACGCAATATGAAAGGTTAGCCGCACATTTAGAAACTGACACATAATTAAACTTAAACAGTTCCTAAATGGCTGTTTAGGTTAAACATAAACGGTTTCTAAGCTATTATTAGCAGTTCAAGGTCAACAAAGCGTCATCAGAAGTCAGCTATATCGTCCCCATACCTACTTATGCCATAAATAACTGAAATAAAGTTATCAGTACTCTGTATGCAGCTTTCTCAGTTCTCATTACCAGTTGAACAAATGCAGGTTAACGATTTCTATTATTTAGTCGGTGGTTAAGCTAAATTCAGTTTTGCTTTAGCATTTAGGCGTTATTGACGTTGAACGCTGCTAATGAAATGCACATATTACTGGCCGCCATTGCGCCAATTACGGATGAAGTTAGAAATGGTAGGCAAATACGTCTTGCTCCGTCTGACTTTACGCCTCATTACGGTGTAATTTAGGTCCTTAAGAAATTCGAAGTTGGGCGCGTCTCGCCTTGCGCCAGAAAAAGGTCATTAATTAGCGCGAAATTTTGCGCTAAAAGCGAATCTACATAAATTTTCGTCGAACTTAAAAGTGAGAAGGCCTCCGGCGATTATAAATTATCCTGTCCAATGGTAGCGACATGTTCAAGCGGCCGTTTTTACCGTTTATTTGCTTTGGACTTATTGGCCGGGCGATGCAAGCGCCTCTACAGGGGTTGGCGGTGTGGTAGTATGTCCACGAGGCGTAAATGGTGCAGATTGCTAATAAATGTTACAGTTATCTGTAGTGTATAAAGTGGTCCGATCAAATTTATATTATTTATTACAATATTGCATTTGTTAATATTTCTTCCTGTATTATTATAGCTGATAACGCACTCTTATTGCGTCCATTATGATTATTTATACCAACGATATGTTATTATTTCTGATAGATTGGAATACAGCATAATGCGCCGTGCACTACTGCACATAGTGTTGGCCGGTATTTCTCCGCTACGGGCGCTTAGATCGTTTCGCAACTCCTCTCCACGGGGTATGCACAGGGCGAATCAAGTGTATTCCACGCAAATTTATAGTGTAAACAATTGTATCAAAATTGCACATAGTTCCTGATTTATAATTGTTTTATATTTTCTTCTGTTGTCCTGTTTAGTTTGCATTTGGCGTCTCTTTAGATAGTGCTCAATGTGCAACGAAATTGACCTAGTAATTTTGAACATCTCAAAAAAAACTAACCAGAAAACGTCAAATGTAAGTAGTTTAGAATAAAAACAGTAAACAAAGCATAAAATACATCAATACATCATATGTTGAATACCATTAATCATTTGGTCTCTTAACCGTTTTAGGATATCTATAAATTGGAAAGTCAAAAGTAAATGTCAGATAACAATGCCAGAAAAAGAGCAAAGTTAAAACAAGAAAAAAAAAACATTGTATTCTTTTAAATGTAGTCTTGGTGTGGTGGTCAATTTGTAATACTAGTTATAAATCACTCTTTTTACAACAACCCTTTCTACAACAATCCTTTGTATAAATCCATTTCAAGGCAATTTCTTCAAACAAATTATTGGTTTTGCGATTATCTCAATCAACAATCAGGTTTATTCTAGTATTCTAAACTGTTCAGTTATTAATCTAGTGTCGTAATCTATTCTGGCATTTCTGGTAGCGTATACAGTGTGTCCTACTTGAAGTGGATTCAACTCTAATACTGTTGTTATTTTATATGATTTTGAACTCAAATTTTTGAGTGGTGTTCTTTTTATAGAAATATTAAATTGTTTGGTTTTATTATAGAAAACTTGGACTTCGGTAACTTGCCTTATTATGTAGATACTGTAAAATGTTACTAAGAAAAGCTATCACAAAATATCCACATGTACCAAGTTTGCTTGAAATATTAGCAACGTTTGGTTATCACTTTATTAACATTTTAGAATTCATGACTAGAAAATACTACCAAATATATTAATGACTCTTAATTACCTATGGGTAGATTTTACTTTTTACCCTATCTTCATAACAAAGCAAATTACCGAACATTTCAATGAAACTCGGTATGTTTGGGTATTTTTTAATTATGAACCTCAAGTAAGACATGCTATATAACTCGAGCTAACTTGCTAATTACCTATAAAGGTGTGTCCACATCAATAATCATATTTTGCTTTTTGATATATTAAAAACTGTGTTTTACGAATATCTTGTTTCCGCTGCATTTTAGAGTAAAATTCCCTTAACATGTGTCTACTGGCATTGTTTCGTAGATTCAAAATTGTACCGCTAATACGCGTTGTATGGATTCGAAATGTTTACAGTTTTTCTTGATTCCCCGGAAAGTAAGTTAATGTAATAAAAAGTATTTTTAATATTATTAAAAGTGTGTTTACTTTTTAAGTAAGCATTGATTTATTATCAAAATTACATTCCTGGCGAAAACATAAAAAATATGTTGGGTCATCCTGTACATTTTTAACACTACACACAGAAAAGTGATCTCTCGAACGAAGAGAGAATTACTTGGCTGAAGTAGTTGGTAGGTTCGTATATACGCGAGCGATTATTGACTTCAACCAAGAAATTTTATTTCTTGGAGTAATTACTAGATTTAAAGTGGTTACTCTGGTGAAGTAAGTAAACAGTCTTGAATGAAGTGTATATTTTTATTCCCGGTAAATATTTTTAGCTACTTAATGTAAGAATTTTAAAGATTTGGCACATATACGCTTTCTATTGCGAATTAACAAGATAGGTATGTTATATTTACTTACTGGTTCTAAACTGTTGCGTGCGTTTTTTGTACACTATAAATCACAATACACATCCCCAATAAATCACAAGGCACATCCCCTACGAGTACGTCGTTGTTGTTTTCGTACTAGAGGCTCCTACACGGCGCCAGCACCACGCGCGGGCGCGCGAGCCTTGGCAAAATCACGGTGCGCATATTTATTCCAGAGAAAGGGATTACTTGAAAGAAGTGAGAATCACTTCAGTTAAATAATTGGTGGGTTTTTATTCGGTAAACAATACTTACTTATATTAAATGTCTTATATTTTCTTGGATCAAGTAACTACGCACTTGGATGGATTTACTATTACTTCGTTGGAGAAATTAACATCTTTGGGACGAAAAATTCAATTACTTCTTTCAATACAATATTGGTTCTTATAAAGAAAGAATTTATTTGTTGACAGCATTTATCTGAGAAATTATTTTACTTATATTGAGTATGTGGCATTTCTTGTATATACATCCAAGTAAATATGCATTTGAATCTAGTAAATAAATTCAAGTAATTATGTTTTCTCGTTCCAAATAATCACTTTTCTGTGTGTACGTATATGTAATTATAAATCACCATGTCCTTTTTATGTCTATTCTCTCATTATTAAAGTATTACTTTTTCAGAAATATAACTTTTTCTAGTTTTAAAAGTTAACAAAGAGTATTTTTTTCTTAGCTCGGAAGAAGGTTTGTATTGGCCGATTTAAGGTAGAAATAAATTAATTATCAACTCAGATTCTGAGCAAACTATTTCTCTCTCCAATGGTATGATGGACATGAGCTGGGATATGTCGGATATATATTTATGTGTATGTTGGATATAAATGTACGTATGTATGTATGTATGTGTGAAGGAAATCCCTAACTTAAAGCGAGAATTCTTAAGTGATTCTCACAAGGTATGCATATTTCATACAAGCAACCAAGGTTCAGTGCACACGCACAGTCGGGGTCTTCGCTTCAGCCTGTACAAGATAAACCCACCGGAACCAGTCTATCGCATTTCTTTCTTTATAAATTTCCGCAAACACTCAATCCCTCTCGTGTACCAGTAGAAATCATAAGTATTTCAATTCATCTCAAATTCCGATAAACCCAAGATCTAAAATATACAAGCCATCCAGTGTGTTCATTCGGTTCGTTCGAGTTTCGTGTGATTTCAAATTCATGAGAGAGCAAAAAGCAAATCAAAACACGATAGACAGGCTACCGTAATACGCCCGAACATCGTGTCGAACTTTTGTTGTTCTTCAAAGTCGTGTTATAATATAAATAGAGTGGGATTCTGCTTCTCCGTGGGAATCTGCTACTCCGCGGGATCCTTCTATTCAGCCGAACAGACCAAGTTATAAAATGCCTTTATTTTCTCACAGAGTTTCCACGCACTGACAGGCGAGGGATGTTCCTTTTTTTCTCCTGTTTCTTCTATTCTATTCTCTCCGTGGCAATAAAAAAAGGGACAATGTAACGACAAGGGATTTTTATTGCGATATAAAGTTAATAATACCTGTCTGTCCGGCAGCGTTAGGATATTTTTGTGGATACACATAATTCGATGTTTTAGTTAAATATGGCGTCGTAAACGATGCTCGTAAGTTGCGATTTTATCGGTTTTCCTATATGTCGTCATGAAAACTTTTCAATGGTGTTGTCGTAGATGAGTAGGTACGTAGTTAAAAAATATCTGGCTCAGGTTGTTTTAAAATTTGATATGAAAGATGTTAATAGTTGAAATGTTGAAGTTTATAATTATACATCTAGAGGTTTATTACAGTTATGGTTAAAATTTAAATTCAATATTAATTCTAAGTTTAATGGAACACCGGCGCCTCCACCCATTCTGAAATAGGCAGTAACTATGTTATTATTGGAGTCTACATAATCAAAGTAGAGGAATTTTTATGGACATGTTAGTGCAAACAAAAGCATCAATTGAGCGTCAAATTTTATAGATATTTACTGAAGTATTTTAATTTAAAATGGCAATTTACACTGTCAGGAATCAGGATGATTCCTGAATAGAAATAGTTCGAATAGAAATATACTAATACTTTCTATTAGATTAGAATCGAATTCCGACTTAATCTCAAAATAAATGTTTATTTTATAAAGTCTCTTGATTAGGTACACAATATTTAAAGAATACACTATAAAAAAGTCAGAAAGAAATTCAATGAGTTAACATGATAAATCGATTTTCAGAACCCACCTCCCATACCTACATCTTTCAATATTTTTATGTAATTCTCTTCTATAATATACCCACATTTCTCCTCTTCAAAATGACGTATCACTTGTTGTGGTAAGCTTAACAGTTTTGGAGATATAACAATATGAGCGTTGTTTTGTTCGGCGGTTGACACGATTTTAGAAGAACTAACCGATCGATTTTAAAAATTCTTTCTGCAATGTGTTCGTACATTGGCTCGCTATGGCGGAGACCACAATTATTTGAAAAATATTCAAAATTGTGGAAATGACACGATATTTAACTGATGCGAAAAAAATACTTATTATTCCTAAAAAAAAGTTGGATAAAACATTTAATTTTTTATGAAACAGGTTTATTCTTATTTACGCCATAGCTAACCAATCTACAAATACAATGGCTCAAAATTTTTCAGAATCGGACGTTTAGTTTTTCCGAAATCGTGTCAACAGCCCAACGAAACAAGGTTTCGAGAAAAACTCGTTTAAATTTTAGACATGTAACGACTTTCCCGAACTGTTAATCTTGACGTCGCATACCATTATTGATATCTCCAAAATTATGTATTAAGCTTAGTAAAAAATAATGTTATTTTAAAGAGCAGTTTTTGCAAATTTGATCAATAATATTGATGTGCATGTTTCGGCTGGTAAGCGAATTGTTTCCGGTTTGTGGTTTCTCTCTCTACATTCGTCGGTGTTCTTACGGGACGCACTGTATATTTACGGTGTGCTTGCTGCGCATTTGCTTACAATAACGTTATTCTGAGTACAAAGTAGCTTACTTATTTGTTTTCTCAATACCTCTATAAGTAACAGTCTTTTGAAAAATTAATAAAACAAATAAAAGGAAAAATCCTTTCAAACAATGTGAAAACGATAAAGAACACAAACTATACCAATTACAATTGCAAAAAGTGAATAAATAATAATAAACAATAATTTAATAAAAAGTTAAGAGACAAATAAATTAATAGAACTATTTTATGTTTTTTTAAGTAAATGTTACTTGCTGTTTGATTTTTTTTTCAATTCCTCATGATGTTAAAGCCATTCAAAATACGGTTCTGCTAATGTTTCTAACGGGTGTATATTTTTAAGAAGAATGATTAAAGCTAGCGTGTCATACAAAACAAGCATTCATAGTGTGCTTAATTTTGTATCTATTCCCATATGTTATACATCAAATTATACTTAACGGTTTACTATTTGTTGTGGTTGTATATATGAATAAACTTTGTTGTTCTTGTATTCACGTTACGTGAGAAATTATGTCTGATTCATGTACTCAAAGAAGTAAAGTTTTGAGTGAAAAAAGCATGATAATGATATTTGTACGTGCAATACACTTATCCAGGAAGGTAACTTCTAAGGTTCTTCTAAGATCTATTATGTAGTACTTTTCTTAATTTTAAGTTAAATGTATCTAAAAAAATTGCACGCCGTTCTACATATTAACACACACAAAATTTGTGTAGTGAAACGTGTAGTGAAAGGAAAGGACCTGAAATTGTCTGTATTAAATGAAGCCAACAAACCCATTTTTCTATATTACAGTCAACAGATATTTTACTTATTTTAATGTCAATACAGTGATTTATATTTATTTTCAGTTTATTATTCCTTTATCATACGTATAGGATGACAAAATATTGTAATCGTACCGAAAAAAAGTTTTGAGGTTTTAGCGGAAATATGTCTTTTTGGGTCCCCCTATACCAGCTTTTTGTGGCGACGATTTCGAAGAAACTACTAAAGGTATCGGGGCGAAACTTCATATTTGGAGTTTCATGACCAAACTTAGAGCTGAAAGAAGTTTTGTTTAAAAGGATCCAAGGAACTGAGGGTTTACTCTTAGCATTTTTCAACGATCTTGCAAATGAGCCGCCATTTCAGTAATTTCGTCAAAATAGTTAAGTAATAAATTAAAGTAGAGGAAGATTTGTATAATTTATGTCTATGACATTTTATGGTAAAATTAATAGTTTAGCTGCATGAGCAAAGTCTATTCGATCGAGATCGGTTTAAAAGTAATGTAGCTGGCCAGGATTTGACAGATATTTTGATTCTATTGACTGTATTGTCAAAACATCGCCGTTTAACACAGTTTGACACTGCTGTAGAGTATGATAAAGTCATGTGCCTGGCCACATCAGAATTTGGTTATTTATTTAATTTATTCAATTCCGCAGAAATGCTATTTCCGCTAAAAATAAAAGCTTGTAGTGTTTGACTGTCAAACACCGACACTAAACTGGAATGTGTCCGGTTAACAGAAAACTGTGCCACACACTGCATAGCAGGGCTTTCAAGTATTATCACGTCACCGTTTTGAAAAAAATGACAGACAATACTGCACTCTTTGATATCATCCAAAGTAGTACCAACATCCGACAAAATCGTGAAAAAAAACACCTTTCAGTCCTTTTTGCCATCATTATTGTTAAAAAAGGAAATTGAGAATAATGGTTAAGTATCAGATTTGTACGAGGAAATCCGATGAAGCAGTATGAATAAAAAACATTTTGTAATTTCTCCGATCTTTTCCGAATGTTTCTATTCATAATCATTCACTCGCCCTTTTATTTTCAGTGAATTGAGCATCCTAATACAACAGAAAGTTAAAATATACCTCCCACGCTGTTATAGTAACGAACCAGTGAACAAATTACCGCGGCTAAATAGTAATTTTCCTTGTTTACAATACACAAGTGGATAGGAATCCACTTCCTAGACTATACTGAAGTTAAAATAAATAGAAAACTACAATGTCTACAATTCGGACGTAATCATCGCCTCGTGAATTGAACTTAAACAGAGTGTTCCGCAGAGGCAATCGAGTGAGAGAGCCCTCTATCGGTAGTTCGTGTTTGTTCAGTGTATACGCTTTATATTTGCTCGAAATATTTGTCTAGGTCGATTCTAGCTGTACTGTTTACACTGTCGATCCGAATTTTCCGAAATTACAATCGGACAAACAATATCCTTTCCGTGTTGGCAGTTTTCATCATCGTTTGTTATTATTGACTATTCTATTCGGTATTTAGTAAATAATTCGTTTATAATCTAGCGATTTGTTGTCACTGTGATTTAAATCCAATGGTTTAAACAGTAATTTATGGAAATTGAAATGTTTGCAGCAATTTTAACAGTTAATGGATTCGAATTATGTTGTGTTTAATTATGAGTTCATGAAATCGAATTGAATTTAGCTGAATAAATAAATAAACAATAATAAATCGACTAACAAAGTATGGACAAACCATTACAAAAAATATGGCCTCACAAAAGAAAATTTTGCAAGCAATAAAGAATTTAAAGTTGAACAAAAATTTAATGACTAACTTTTAATAACTAAAACAAACTTCGAAACATTTTAGGTAAAAGTACAATGTTTAAAGTTTGGTTTGACACACTTTTGACGTTTCTAGAGAATGGGATTCATAAGCTATTATAAATTTGCAAAAGAAACGCATATTTTATTACATTTTGACTTCATTTTTGATAACTTGGCGTGGAAACTTTTGAGATCGGATTCGTATTTAGCCCAAAGAAATCAATCGATAATTTATTCTTCAAATTTATACCCCAAAAGCTATCAGTTTCCAAAATTTTAGCTTTTTCTGTTCTCGTAAATGTTCTGATGTAAGGATATAAAATATGTATGCGAGACAACTAAAGGATTATTTAATTTAATAATTAATTAAGGGAGAAAATAATACATTTTTATTTGTTTTTGTGTTTAACCTGCCTGTTTGTCGCAATCTTGCCATAATTTATTTCAATTAATCAAAAAGAAATTTGAGGAGATAAGTAATAATGATAAAAAAATTCAATATGTCCGATTTAAAACTGTGTAAAATAGTAACCTATGCATGGTGTTTCTTTTTGTTTTTAAATGTTTTTTGGCTTTACGTACAACTCAATAAAATAAGTTATTTTGCTACTTTATATTGCCACGCGCCAGTCACATTGTATAAAAGGACATATTTTTAAATAGGAAGTTGGAACCCGTATAGAAAACATATATTGGCTATGATTTCTTGTGCATGATTGACTTTGAAACATAATGCTTGAGTATGTTTCAAAGTCAATTCTCAACATTTTGATTTTTTATTTATCTGAATATCTGATTTTTACTTTATCATACATAGTGTGAAATTACTTTATCAATATGCCTTTTTGGGTCCCTTGAACATTTTTGACCAAGGTACAAAAAAATGTCGGGACGAAATTCATATTTAGAGAAATGAAACGTCAGGCAATATGGAATTGTGTTTCTTTATTGAAACTATTGCATGACTATCGATTTCGATATATAAAATATCATCATCTGGTCACAATACGGTAAAACGAACACATGGAACACATAAGTCGAAACAAACAACCTCAATAAAATAATATAACTTACGGTCACTCGGAATTAAAATAAGAATATCGAAATTATCTCCAAAGATGAGTACTTCATACAAATAATCATGGGTAAACAGTATAATATTGATAGAGTATCGGCGGTAGGATCTCAACTTGACAATTCGCAATGCACGAAATGGGCTTCAAAAGATGGAGGTTATGTGCACGAGCACGAGATTTGTGCTTTGTCGACCGATCTCTTTGTACAGACACGACCGATCTCGATCAAATCTCGTGCAGCTAAACTATTAATTTTATATATAGTATGATAAAGTCATGTGCCTTGCCACCACAGATTTTTTTTTAGAAAATACACAGTTTCAAGTAAAGTTTTGTGTTGTCTGTACTATCTACTACATAATATTAAAACAGTAACATGTGCAACGTTTAACCGCATTTCAAATTCAGATATTGGAATGAAGAAAAAAACAGAATGTCAAGAATTGATATGACGTAATTTGTGTGTTCCTGGTATAATCAATCATAAGCAACACTTTTTCAAAACCACAATGTGTTGTGTGTAAATGCAAATCTTAACAAATTTCAACAAAAGTTATTGTAATAAATAAAGTAAAGTATGGGAACATGTGAAAATCTCTGAGACGTTTTGTTATTTTAAAAAATCCTAGAACCCATCGATTTTTAATTATTAAAATACACATTTCTGTCAATAGTTCAATTTCCGACCATTAATTTTTAATCAGTTACCCTTTTGTTTTACTAATATTGGTAGATCATTTAATTGTCTAAACGGCAACGGCAATATTTTATGGCCTTACATAAAAACATTTTCGAAAAAAAGACAATTAAAAACTGAAACCTGACTTAATTGCGCTGAAAACGAATCTGGACTCCAAAACTTTCCATCGCTCAAAGTTCGAGACCAAGAAACCTCAAAATGATCTCGTAGTAAACCCTAAACTTTTCACTTTTACCTAAAATTCCAGAAGTTTGTTCAAATGCTAAAAAAAAACAAAAACTAATATATAACTTAACAATATTAAATAAGTAAACGGTGAATATTTAGATATCGAAAAGCTTTATTTCATTAAGAAAAACCGGCAAAACTAATCGCATATAGACAATTTTGACATATTGACTTACACTATCAAACTTTTGACAACTTTCTTTCTCAACTCCCTCATGAATTTTCCATACAAGCTTCATCGAATATGAGAAATAGCAAAGCACTAATGTCACGAAATGTAATTTTACATGGAAATTATATTATTTATTAATAAATAAAAAATTAAATAAATAATTTTAATTACATAATTGTCTTTAATTTTGTGTTTACGAAATCAAGAAGATCCTACTCACATAATACACTCATAACTGAAAAGTTGATCTACTGGTCAACTATGTAGTTACATAGTGTAAACGCCCCTAAATATTTTATATTTGATTCCATTACCTCACTGTTCTAAATCCTTACGATTTTGTGAAACATATTTCACACAGATGAAACATTTATAGTGTAAGAAGTAAAAATCAGTATGCGCAATAAAATTCGCAAACCCGAGGGTGCAATAATTTTCAAATGTTCGTACTACCAGCTAGTACGTGAATCGTCGTCGTACAGGGTGTGATCAATGATCTGAACACTTCGCGCATAGTTTTCCCACGGCCATATTTTATATAGTCACCTTTCACAGTCTTTTCTCCTTTACCTCATTGACTATGCATACCAATTGAGTTTTCAGATCGCGTCCCAGCTTTTAGCTTCACATGCGGTTAGACCCGGACTTACGCGCGGCAGAACAATGTTTACACATCGGTAAGCCGGTGTTCTCAACCCACTTTGTATTCCCCGACATATTTTATCTACCTGCATAATATAAAGCATTACTTATGCATTACCTACCTTTCAATATATGCAGTAAACGGTGAAGCTAAAAGCGTTGATTTATATTTTATTGTACTGATCTTTTATGGATAATTAGCGAAGAAAATTGTTCATGTGATTTTACAGTAGGAATAGGGTTTTTGCCCTGCGAGAATTGTAATTTTACATCTCAATTGTGTTTTCTACATTGTTATTGTATTTTCATATTCACACACTGATTTTACAACATAAATCTTAACGAACTACAGTAGAAATAACCAATCAATAATATTAATAACCAAAAATACCTAACAATAACCTCAAATAATAATAAACTATCAAAACAACACAGAGAACTGTCAAATTCGGATGTTGGCGAATTCATCCGCATTGTTCACTACGCCGACTTTATTTTTGAATTTCCTGCTTTATACGACATTCCACGCAACAATTTTCAGCAAAATATCAATTATATGGTATCAATAATTGGAAAGATGTTTTCCATCGAATAATAGGGTACTCGTAAAAAATGAATTCCTGGCTGAAAACTAATTAAATCACGCAAGAGGGTGCAAGAGTGATGCAACATCGTCCAAAAATGATTTAGTTAGTGTTTATTTGACAATTTTCGACTATTTTCACCAATTCAGAGCCAGCTGAATTAATAAACAAAGAAGTCGATATGTTTTTGTGTTCAGAATGTCACCCTGATTGAAATTTTTCATAAAAATAGTATAGGGTGCCATTTAAAATTTCATATGTCGTTTCGAGTGGGTCGCCATATAAAAGTATAATAGATTTTCAAGATATTCTTGCAGAAGTCTTTCTTTATCTTATTTATTTGACACTCAACTCTGGAACAACAATGGAACTAATATTATGTAATTATATTCGGAAAAATCACATCTGTTAAATAATCAATGTATTTGGAATGTGTTCATGTCGATAAAGGTATATAATAGAATTATGTACTGAATAAAAAACTCTTCTCCTTTGTTAAATTTGTTTAACTTCTTAGAAAGCGGTTTTGTTTTTCAACATTATCAGCCTAAATCTACAATAAGAATAGTTGTGGTAATAAAATAAATAATAATATAAAAACCTAAATAATTCTCCAACCGTAAATAATTTTTAAAAAAAATCAAGCAAAAGTTATTTGGGTCTTTTCTTTGTCAAATAGAACAGCCTGTTTAATTTTTAATTCTAAGATACCTTCGAAGAATATTTTTAAAAAGAAAAAGGAACCATTTTTTATATTTTTTTCTCAAATAACAGCTTTTTGGTTTTAAACAAGCTATCGTATAAATATATTTTGAATATAAAGAGTTAATATAAAGTTCAATTTATTCTGGAAATTTGGTAACCTTTTGTTTTTCAAATATGTAACGCTCTGTATTTTTACATTTTTTATTCTCAACTCCAAGAATTTTTTGACGGAATATTTTTTATAAAATAGATCATTTTTGAGTTATAAGCAATTTATAGCAACAGGAAAAATTTCTATAATGATAGTTCCTTCAAATAATGAAGTCATTATTTGAACGAACTGTCATTATTATACTACGCTAGTGTCATTATAATAATTGGCGCGTATCATGATGGGGATTATATAGTCATAGATACGTATGCAATGAACTTATTATATGTGAGTCGTAGATAAATATATTTTTAATATACACTGTTCATTTTATTCTGGAAGTTTGGCAACCTTTACTTTTTCTACCAGAACACCCTGATTTTTTTAAAAATTTTGTTGAGATTAATTCTAAGAATTTTTTGTATGAATCATTTTTTTTATTAAAAGCATAATTTTTGAGTTATAAGCAATTAATTTAAACTACTGAACTTTAACTTAAGAATATTTTCCCACTGACATACACATTTATTAATTTGGCAATTTGAACGTTTAATCTAATTATATTTATTTGGCAATTTGAACATTTAATTTAATTATATTTAATAATTTTGTTATCTTTTCTTGATTGTTTATTTTTATCCTTTGGTTAAAATAACATTTAATTTTTATTCAAATTTCATTTTGATTAATTGCTTATAACTAAAAAATTTGCATTTTAAAAAAAAACCCCATAAAAAATTCTTAGATCTAAAGAGCTTGTTCAAAACCAAAACAAAACCTTTGTCTTAAATAATTTTTGAATTTTTTTACGGTTGGACAATTACTTGACTAACCCTGTATAACTTATAGTCAAGTTTTTTTAAGTAAGTATACAAACAACAACGTGTTTTGAAATTATGATTCAAAAATATTAAATTACTTTAAGGTGAACATAAATAAAGGTTTTTGTTGAAATTCTAATTGATTGTTTAATAAAGTGATCTTGTTGTTTATTTTATGTTTTTCTATTTCCGGTTGTTCTAATAAATCCATTTTAATTGCATTTATGAAATACTGTAATTTATTTGTATTTTATACTATGGCCTGTTGAAATTTTATGTTGATAAATGTTAGCCTTGATATACCAACACTGCCGTCGGTCTACATACTAGAGTGTTTAATGTATGCGAAGATGAATGCAGACAGTTTCATAACATCTAATTCGATTCACGCGTATAACACTCGCGAACATTATTAATACCGTCAGCCTTTTCTAAGGCTACAAAAATCTCGGAATGGTTCAAACTATTGTGTAAACATTTATTGTAACTAGCACGAATAAAATTTATTATTATTATTATTATTATTATTATTATTATTATTATTAAAAGGAGTTCTAGAACTATGTTTCGCTATCCGTTTCGCCTCCTTCCTTCCGATTTGACCTAAATAACCAGCATGACAAATAGAACATTTGTCTGACTAGTTTGAAGACTCATCCATTTTGGGGTTTTTAAATTTGAAAGTAATTTGTTAATCGTGTTACTGCTCTTAAAACGGGAAGAATGTCGAATATGGATAAAATGTTGTTTAGTTACGACTTATATATACATTTTTCTGGTGTTTGCTTGAGATATTGTAGACTACTTATTGTAGATTTTGGCTGATAATGTTGAAAAACAAAACCGGTTCATAAGAAACAAAACAAAACTAACAAAGGAAAAGATGTTTTTCAGATGTTTTATTCAGTAATTAAATAATCAATGGTTACACATGAGTTTCCACTTGGTAGAATCAACAATAATATGTGTTCATTTTTATTAATGTACTTTAGCTATTATCTCACAAAACGGTTCTCCACTATTTTGAACGTAAAAAATACCCAAACCGCAAAACTACCGACAACTTTACCCACTTCACCCTTCAACTAATAAACGCATTTGCTCTCATCCACAGGTGTAAAGTGGTCGAGTGCTCAGCGAAGGACGACATTAACATAAAGGAGATCTTCAGGCAGCTCTTAAACCTCTCGAGGTTACTCCCAAAGGACACCGACGAAGCTTCAGGCCTGAAACGGCGTTCCAGCGCCTACGTTTCAGCCAGCAAAGGCGGCCGAAGAGCGGCCAGCCCCGCTCCGGACGCGAAGAGCGCAGCGGAGAGCAGCAACTCACTTGAAACGCAAAAATCCAAACCACGCTCACGCTCGCTCATACGCAGGGCGAGCAGAAAGACCAAACAACAAATAAGGGATGCTCATAACGGGCCAGACGAATGCGCCGTATCGTAAATATCGAAAGATATACCGAAAAATATACACCATAGTAGATTTTGCTATATTGTGACGTAATATGACAGTTAAGAGGTTATGTCTGAGGTTTGCGTCATGGTATGGAAAGACTACACAAACGGAGTGTTAATTTTTAGATTGACCACCTTGAATAACATGCAAATATGGCTTCGATACCCAGGAAACAATAGTTATTCAATGTGGAAGATTTAAAAAGAACACTCAGTACACATACATACATACAAACAAACAAACAAACACAAAAAAACACATTTAAAGGTGATAATGAATACGCTTGTCAAAACAAAACTTAAATAAAAAGAATAATGGAAACGCTATAAAAAACTTAAAAAAGTATTCAGTAATTTTGCTTCCCCTATATACTTTTGTACGTTAATTGCCTTTTTTAAAAAGTTTCTTTAGCGCTAACGAGCGTGGTCGTTATTTTGATGGCGGCGCTGTCGATTTTTTCGTTCGCGTTTTAGGAATTAACAAAAAACAAAAGAACGCTCACGGAAGCTGAAGCCTGTGTACGATTTTCTAATAATATTATTGACGTATAACGTTCTCGATGTTTAGATGAATAAGTAACCAACTCCATTGCATTTATATTGTACTGTACATGTTGTGGTAGTATTGCAGTAGGTATATGTCGATGTTCCGGTATTAAAATTATCAATTTAATATGATTATTTAAGGAAATGTTTAAAAAAAAAATGGACCAGTTAGTGAACTTGGCGCTCAAATACTCCCTATAATATTATGGAGTAAAGTGTATGTTCTATAAAAATGTTGCTTGTATAAATGTATGGAAACATGAGAGAATCTCTGATGGCTTTACAAAAGAAATTTTCGAAAAAAGGATTATTGAAACTTGTAGAATATTGATAGCTTAAAAAACTGCTAAACTCATTATCATAGAAACTCTCATAGTAATCTTTGTACTTTTATCAATCTTTATTTTGTTATCACTTTATTTTATCATATTTATCAATCTATCAACTTTGTGAACAAATCTATTTGTAATCAACAGATCTATCAATATCAATAGAGAAAACTATAATATGGTTGTCATTTAAAAAAAAAAAGGGTCAATGACGTAACAAATCGAAAACAATAGAACGTCGGAAATTAAATTTAATATAAATATGTGTATTTTGATAATTAAAAATCGACGTCAACGAGGATTATTTTTCAATTAACAAACCGTTCCAGAGATATTGTCATGTTTCCATACTTTGTGCGCTCACTGTATAAGAGCTTGAAGATGTTTCTAAAGATGATAGAACGATTTAATTCAGTCCAAGAATCTATAGAATTACGCTTTTCATACACAATTTTTAATTATTAAAATACAAATTTTGTGAAAACTTTGTTATGACGTCATCGACACTTGTTTTAAAGGCAACCCCATACCTTTTATTAAGGATTTTGGTAGGTCGTTTAATTCTCTAAATGACAGGGGAAACATAGTATGGCCTTAAGCCATAAGAAAATTTTCGAAAAAAAGGACTATTAAAATAATTGTAGAATATTGATAGCTTTTGGAAATATGCACAATTTTTTATCGTAGGGTTTTAAAAAAAAAACCTATCCTAGAAACTTACAAAGTGTCTCATTGAAAACCTTAATCTTTGGTCTTTTATAAATTTTTATTATTTTTTTATATTAATTTTGCCCAATTTATTAATCTATTAACTTTGTAAACAAATCTATTTGTAATAAACAGATCTAAACATCAATACAAAAAATTTAGGATTGCCATTTAGAAAAAGGGTTGTTGACATCAAGTCGAAATCCATAGAACGCAAGAAATTAAATTTAATATAAATATACATAATTTGATAATTAATTTTGATAAAAAATCGACATGAACGAGGACTTCTTCTTTAACAAATAGTTTTAGCAATTTTGTCATGTTTCCATAGTTTGCGCGCTCACTGTATAATAGCTTGAAGATGGTGATTCCAATGATTGAATTCAGTCCAAGAATCTATAAAGTTACGTTTTTTATATAAAATCATCTATATTGGCTTCTTTTATGTCTGTAGGTACCATAATTTAAGTATATTTTTTCTTAAGAAATTATTCAAGATGCTCCATTTACTGACAAACAAAGAAACGCTGTCAGTGCACCAATCTCATTGGTGAACAAATTAGCATTCACCTTTGCTAAAGTTGCAAAAGTTCACTTTTGCTTTTTCAAGATTCAAGCACATCGGGTTTGTTCGCATAAAATTTACAATAAATTGGCAAATTTTGAACACGTCAATTTTAAAACGAAAAAGAAAATCAACATGTGTTTATTAAACGTTTTCTTCTAAAATCAGTAATATTATTCCACAAATGTTACATTTTTTTAATTTCTGCAAAAGCAGTCAGTTTAAAGATTTCTTTTTAAATGTGTATTAATTTATAATTTGTGAGCTCACTGTATAAGATCTTGCAGATGTTTCTAAAGATGATAGAATTATTTAATTCAGTCCAAGAATCTATCGAATTACGCTTTTCATACACAATTTTTAATTATTAAAATACACATTTTTGCGGAAAATTCGTTGACTTCATCGACACCTTTTTTTAAATGGCAACCCCATTCTTTTATTAATGATTTTGGTAGGTCGTTTAATTGTCTAAACAGGGGAATCATAGTATGACCTTACATCAGAAAATTTTCGAGAAAAGGACTATTGAAATAATTGTAGAATATTGATAGCTTTTGGAAACATGCACAATTTTCTATAGGAAGGCTTTCGAAAAAACCTATCCTAAACTTAGTCTCATAGCAAAACCTTAATCTTTGTTCTTTTATAATTTTTATTATTTTTTATATTAATTTTGTCCAATTTATTAATCAACTTTATACCAACTTTGTAAACAAATCTATTTGTAATAAACAGATCTAAACACAATACTAATACAAAATACCAAAATAGAAAAAAATTTAGGATTTCCATTAAGAAAAAGGTTTGTTGACATCAAGTCGAAATCCATAGAACGCCAGGAATCAAATTTAATTTAATTTTGGTAATTAAAAATCGACATGAAGGAGAATTTCTTCATTAACAAACAGTTTTAGCAATTTTGTCATGTTTCAATAGTTTGCGCGCTCACTGTATAATAGCTTGAAGATCTTGATTCCAATGATTGAATTCTGTCCAAGAATCTCCAAAATTACGTTTTTCATAAAAAAACTATCTATATAGGCTTCTTTTATGTCTCTAGGGATCATAATTTAAGTATTTGTTTTCTTAAGAAATTATTTAAGATGTTTTATTTATTGACAAACAAAGAAACGCTGTCGGTGCATCAATCTCATTGGTGAACAAATTAGCATTCATAGAGCATTCACCTTTGCAAAAGTTGCAAAAGTTCACCTTTGCTTTTTCAAGATTCAAGCACATCTGGTTTGTTCGCATAAAATTTACAATAAATTGGCAAATTTTGAACACGTCAGTAGTAAAACGAAAAAAAAAACAACCTTTGTTCATTAAACATTTTGTTCTTAATCAGTATGCAATATTATTCCAGAAATGTTACATTTTTAAATGTCTACAAAAGCAGTCAGTTTAACGATTTCTTTTTAAACTTGTACTAATTTATTGTAATATTTTTGAACCACGGAAACTATGAAATTACGGCATACTTCCCTGTTTATATATGAACAATAAAATAGTAAACAGTAATACGTCACCTAGCATGAAAAAAAAAATGCTGAATGACCAACAAAATTCGACCAGATCCTATCAAAACCTCAAAATCAAATTTTAAAGATTAAGAAAGATAAATCTTTGACTATAAAGCGCGAAAAATATAGAAACATGACAAATTTTTCTTACGGTTTTGATATAAATACCTCATCATTATGTTGATGATAGATTAGATATTTAATGACCTGATATTTAATGCATAAGAAAATTTTCGACAGTGACACTTTTGTATGTGTATGAAAAGCGAATAGTTTACGTTTTCGTAATACGTTTTTGATAGATTTCTTTGCGCTGAATACGGATCCGGGCTTGAAAATTTCATATCACGTCAGGTTTTGGCGTTTTATTTTTTCTATATGGAAGTATAGTTTCAGCATTGCAGTTAAAAGTACAAGCGGGTAAAATTTACTATAAATCCCTTCTGAAATATGCTAGGACAATAGGTTTCAACAGTGAGTTTCTTTACATTTTAACCTCACTTTTTGTCGAAAGCCTGACGTAATAGGAAAATTTGGATTTATTTCTGGTGCAAAAGATTCTATCCAAAACGTATATTCATATATCATTCACAAATCAATATTTTACAATTGTCAATTGTACCTATTTTGCTCAAGAGCTGTCTTAAGTAATGCTGTAATGGCATTTTTACACTATCATCCAGACAATTACAAAGATCTTGCAAAACTAGCGGGGAAAATATAAATATTAGGAATGTACAAAATAAATAAACTTTTCACACTATGTTACTTATTTTGTGTACGGATTTTTATCCAATATTATGGTCACATAAACTAACTGGCGCCATTGATTTCAAATCAAATCAAACTCAGTCAAAATAATCAACACAACCTGTACTCTGCTATTATGTTATACAGGCACCAATCTACAATATTAACTAATTGAAAATTGGTGATTACGTTACTATAATTTTGTTACCTGCACTTATAATTCCTTTTATAACAAATTTTAGAATGATATGAATATGGGAAACAATTCAAATGGTAAAATCAATATCTATCCTATAAGCGATACTACCACAATTATGTATACAAAGATTGTTACCATTAAGAAATATACTTAACATTAAACGTGTGACATATTGTAAATAGAAAGAAATACATTACGATTTGATTTTGTGTATAACTTTTATAAACAAAACTTCTAAGACACTTTTTTTTATCAAATGGCTGATAGCAAATAAAAAATCATGAACGATATTTAGATATTCTAGATTTGTTTTTCTATTCTCTGGCATGAAAATTTAATTATCCATATCTGACAAACAATCAGAGCATTCGTAAATTGCAAGTTTCTGTAGTAGAATCTATAGATCATAGGCTAAACTATGGTTACTTCATATCTGTGGTCAGTTTAAGCGTTCTGACATATTCTAGGAATAACTTCAGCAAACTAAATTAATTACCAGAGATGCCGATAATTCCAAGACAAACTAATTGACGTTGCTGACGTTACACTGTATTACTAGATCAATTAAGCAACCAAAATTGGGATAAAGTGATCCTTCCGGGTTCTAGACTTACAGTATGCCAATTTCTTATAGATGCCATTAGCGCTGCTCTTATAAAGTTAATGGAAACTGAAAATCTATACAGCCATGCACTTTGTACTTTATTTTTTTTTTGTAATAATATTCTATTACAAGGATTTGATCGCAACGTTATTTCAGTGAGAATTTCTAAACCACATAGAAACGTTAAATTTCAGAATTAAATACTTATTGAACTATTTGTTTTGTTTTAATGATTTTGTTATTCATTTGTAGGTTATTCCCTATTATTACCACATTAAAAAGAAATACGAAAGAAGTAATCAACATATCTATTGAAAATAAACAACTGCCGCACTGTTATCAATTTATTATTACAGTCAGATGGACAGGGTAAAAAAGTTGACTGAAGAATGTTAATATCATTTTCGCCTAAATTCCAATCTTGACTTTTGAATATAAATTTATAAATATAAACATGATACATTTAAATACTTTTAAGTAATATAATTCAGTCATAAGTTTATAAGTCACACGTTTAATGTTAATTTAAAACTTATGTGATATTCAAACTTCATTTATATGTGCAATTTATATTTGTAAATATTTACGCATTTTATAAACGTTCAATGAAAAATAAAACAGTTGTATATAATACCGTACTTAAATATAGCAATTTGTAAAGGTGTTAGTCCTACATACAGGATGTTACTAAAATGTGGGTCGCTACTCCAGGTGTGTTTTTCTTAAGAATTTAAATTAATAAAAAAAGTAGGTCATATATCATAAAGTGATAAGGAAAACTAGCTTGTGTGAGGTATCATAGAATAACTCCTTTAAAACTTAATTCTACTATCCGTTGCAAAAGTATTGAGCTCTGAGTTTGAAGGTCCTTAACTCTGTAATGGCTGAAAAGAAAAGTGACTATCAAATTTTTCAAACCATATTTATTGTGATACTCATCCCTTGATGTATAATAACATTAAAGTTATTTGGGAATTTTTAAGAGTGAAATGAATGTAATCGATTCTGTGCGCAGGATGGTTCCCCTCGGGGAAAGGGGATTACGCGCGGGAAACGATGCGAGGCTTCGAGCGACGATTTCAAACGACCAACTCTCAGGACCGTATTCAATATTTTTGTCATTTTCTCGTTCGGTATTATTTGTGAAAATAGCATACGTGATTTTTTTTATTTGTGGAATTTTATACATATTCTGTTTTGTGATTTATCATTATTTCACAATATTATTTCTGCCAAAAATCAGTAGTTGAAGAGTAGTTGAACCTCCAAACACAGGCGTCAATACTTTTGCAACCGATAATAGTCATTTTCAGTTCTAATAATATCATAATTTTCAAGTTTAAAAGCTTAATGTCTGTTCACGTATATCCTAAAAACACTATTATTTTTTATGTTTATTATTTAGTTCTATATTTATAATGTACCCACATGCTTCGTGTTTAATATGGTGTATAATTTAAATAAATAAATTAATAAAATTAATAAAAATTATCCCACTATTTTCGGATCATAGTTTCTATGTTAAAAGTACAAACTTTAAAGCAGTAAGATTTCATACAAAACTAATCTTCTTTTGAAAGAGTTGTCCTATGATACCCCACTTTAGCCATGTTGTTCCCAAAGTTGGTACTTTCTAAGCAAAACTGCGAGATGGTATAACTCATATTTTAGTAACACCATGAATACTGAATTATTACATGTTAGGTATTTCGTAATAATAAACAAATAACAAAACTGATTCTGTACCCATTATCCAAATAATGCTAGTTATTATTGTATAGAGATGTTATGTATTACAATAATCACAAATACTTAAAATACTAACAACGGAAACTATCATTGTTATTATTAATAGCTAAGCGTTGAGGAATTTATTCAAAAGATCTTCTTCTATACATGTATTGTGTAGTGGAATTCAAAGTATTAGATATAAAGTAACCGTCCCAATGTTGTTCTAGAGCTAGAAATTAAATTTGCCAAACGTTTGTAATAATTCTGAATGTATTAAGTTAGTAAATAAATGTTTTTCTTTTTTGTTCTGAGAAATTATATGAAAAACAAGACGTTGCGGGTACAGTGTATATAAATGTCATGTATTTACCAGTGTAGATGACACTATATGTGTCGTTTAATGCAAATAACTGTTAGGAATTGATTTCTAATATCGTAAGGAATGTTCATTTAGCTATGTATGTATTAATAATTGCTTAGTATTGCGTGAAAAGTTAAATATCGTAATAACAAACAGAAAACAAAAATAAAATCAAATGTTTGTGTTTCGTGGTACTAGAATTGCTTTAATGTTAAGGAAGACAATAAAAAGGAGTTGATATATCAAAAATGAAAGTGAATTTTTACGAGTACATATTGTTATTTAGATATGATTCAACTTCTAACAACTGTCTTAAAATCTGAATGTCTTAAAACTAGCGTAAAAACGTTTCAATTTATGCGCTCTCATATTTTCACAAGAAGTATTAAATTCGAACTATGTATACTCTTAAAAAAAGATCAAGCAACAAGAAAGAGCTAATGGTTCAGTGGAACAAGATATAAAATCAAACTTATCTTTTGAACTATTAAAAAAACACTATTTAGTATTAAGATTCTATCGAGATATATATGCACGTATTTGTAATATATCCGCACCAGAAACAAAAGAAAAAAAACACATATACTTAATCCATTATATCGGATGTTACTAAATAAGACTTGAAGAGTAGTTATCGATATATAAAAATATCATTTTACTTGATTTTCAATTTTTATAAAAGTGTTTACTGTTAAAGTTAATATTATATATTAATATTTAAGTAAGTGTAAGTGTAACCTAATGACGCTTATACATAATATTTGTATCTAGCAGGGTTTATATAAAAGAGAAAATATACTGCGTGTTGCGCAAATTTTGTGTACCACGACTGACGTGATGTGTCCACAATTTTGTGCGTCGAAAATTTGGTAAGCGATGGTGGTCGATTGTAACAAAATATTTCTCTTGTGTACTTTTGTATTGTATGTATTGTTATGCTACACGGTTGGCGTGGATTTTGCGTCCAAGCAACTGTAAGAACGAATAATGCTGAATGATAATACACTATTGTACAATTTATTTATGCATCTGTGTTTTATTTATTTCCACCATTCTTTTTCCTATATTATTTCTCGCCAATTTAGGTTATTTTTTTTATTCTTACCTAGATGTTATAGAAACAAACGGTTTGCTTTGGGTTATCATTTATTACAGTGGCCATAGGCCAAAAGAAATATACCATTTAAGGAAATAAAAAGTTGGAACCATAAGGTTCTCAGAATATTTTAGGACAATTTTACAGTAAAAGAATTTGTTTTAAATTTCAGTTTAAATACGATTAACAAAAAACCATTTGGAATTGACATAATATTTCATCTTAACCTACTTACTTAAATACATGGCTAACCTTCAGAACTTAAATATGAAACTAGTTTTAAATATCTTAGACAAAAATAATTACAAATTACAGAGAACTTCAACGGACAAATACTTATATAATTTTTACCTGTTGAATTATATGAGATTTTGTTATGAATTTATAACAAAAGAAATGAATCTTTCATAACAATATTGTTGAACCTTACAACTAAACCTTAACCTTAACGAATAAGCAATACAGGATGTTTGTAAAGCGACAGTCCTGACTTATCTCTCCTTAGAATGTTCAGAATGATGAAGTTCTGAAAATTTGGAATCAGAAATAAAGGAGAATGAAGGAAACGGCAATATTGGTCGCCCGGAAGATTATGTCGCCCGGTGATTCATTAATGTCGCAAGGGCGACCTTTCCGTTGTCTTAAGAGATATAAAAATGCTTTATACAAAAGTTCATCATTTTTCACAATAAAAAAGTATTTTTATGTATACATTGTGTTGTATTTAAGCATAGTTGTCAAATATACCTTATTTTTATTTATTGAAACACCCAGTATATTTTAAATGATTACGAATAGTAAAAATGTTGTCTTTCCAATTGTATCCGGTTGAAATCTTGCAATAGTTTTTAAGAGGCATTTGATTTAAACAAAATGTTGGGGGCGTGACTACTAAACAACCTGTGTACATGGCAATAGGTACATTTTCATAGATATTCAAGTCACAAAAACTGGTAAAAATAAGTTACTAACGGAAAATTATATAAAATCAAATGATAATCTACAAAGTTGTGCCAATTAAAAACTGAAGAAACAACTTGTTTAAAAGAATAAAAGATTACTTCTTACTTATTTCTTTCTATTTTTCTCTATACCTACTGGTTTTGCTTATTATTTGACAAAGTCAATATCTATAAGCCAATAGATGCAACATGTAGTTTTAAGTCTTTTGAACACATACAAACGCCAATTTATTGGGAAACAACATGTTCCTTTTACATCATGTCTAAATGCAGCATCCTGTATAAATGAAAATAATTTTGGCTGTAGAAAATGATGGACTAAACAACTTTGATATATTTTCATACGCAGTATGTAAAGTATTTTTGTACATGGTTAGAAGTAATACATATGGCTCTATTGCTGTCTTTACACAAGAAAATAACATATTTTACATCGTTTGCTATATTACAATTAATTGCACATGCCATCTCCATTAAAAAAGTTATTATTCTGGACTGAAACACCCAAATAAAGTAAAAAGAAACTGTTCTTCTGTAACACTATCTCTAATGCTTGGAGAGAATAATTTTTAATAAAAACAGCAGGAAGCAAAAAAAAATCATTCTACGGAAATATAACGATTTGAAACCGAAAAAGGTGTAAAAAATAGATATTAAAATTCAAACAGTACCCATTTTGTCAATTTTAAACTTTTTGCGCTAAATGTTGGTTTAGCCTCCAACTAACTACATCTAGTTACACAGCGTTTTTAAAATTTTGATTTCCGTTCATTTTTATAGGATCATTTTTATATACTTCCTACAACAGTGTCCACTTCTTGCATATAGGTTTTTATGGCACAATTTCTTTTTGTACACTAAAGTATAATAAATATATAGCAAAAGAAAAAATATTGATATTTCTTACAATTTATTTGAAAAACTGTCCCAAAGTTGAGCTACTTTTTAGGTCTCTACATGAGAACCTCCCCTTAAAATGGATAATAGGGTATTTGACTATTATTGGAAAACCAGCTTAGTGTGTTTATTCCTTCACTCTACATTGTAAATGCATTATTTTTCGTAATTATTTCCTCAATATTTCATAAAAATCAGCGTTAAAATTCCAATCACAAAAAGTCCCGCCAAAACAATACTTTCTGTTGTGTGAAGTCACACGATAGTAGATGTCAAATCGGCCCATATGGTCTGTCAGCATCGGCATCACCGCCGTTTGGTAATTGTGTTGTATGATGTGTTGTTTTTACAATTTCTACATAAAAATGGGTTATAAATGGTGTATAAATCCACAATGCAGAAATACGTCAAGAAAAACTCCGGATAAACTATTTGTCGCTGTTCCGCAAATTGAAACTGCGAAGTAAGTGGTTGGCTCGTAAAAATCCAAATGAAATAAATAGCGGCCTATACAAGTGTTTCTTGTTGTGAAGATTACATCGACATAAGTAAAACTGACTAGAATAAGTTATCTATCGTATTTTCGAACAAGGTATTATCTGATCTGACAGCTTAAGGTTAGGGCTATCCTAACCTACAAAGTTATACTTACATGGCACTTTAGTGCTATTAAATTCAAACGGGAGAAGCACAAGAGCGCGTTCGGATAAACCGGTATTGTACGGTGAGAGTGACGCGCTGCATAATAGGCGGACTAACGTCATACGGCGCTTATCTGCATATAAGAGAGAGACAGCCGACCCAAGTTATCTGAGCATTGCTCTCCCCATACCCTACCCTGACAAACCGAACGCGCTCTAAGCGTACTAACGAATGACGTCACTGGAGACTGAGCCAATTACAGAGCGTTTTCAATCACGTGATAGGACGTGAATAAAATTCAATTTTAATATTGGTTTTTAATAGAAATAAAGCATTTTTTTTTTGAAAAGTGATAACAAATAGTTTTCTTAAACTGTAATCTATTAGGATGACTATAATACAAGCCATAATGTTAATACAGTCAAATACCCTATTGCTTCATATCCTCCAAAGCTTGCAAACTGGATACATTGTTCCAGAAGCTGTAAATGCTTGTAGATGAATACTTTCTTTTCGTTTCATAGCATACTATAACCCTACGTGATGTGAGAATACTATGTCCTAAGACCTAAACAATACAACAGATGTCATTCGCCGATTTTAAATTACCAAAAATGTCGTGAATAATCGATTCAAATCATAAATCAATTCTTGTTGCGTAAAATACATGCTAATTCAATTTACTAATTTACCTTAAATGGGGTGTCAATATTATAGACAGATTTACAGTTGTTCATTATACAATGTTACGACCTTTGTATATGTATTACGATTTAAAAGTATAACTAAATTATTACAACAGAATAGACATAGAAATGTATGAATCACCTACCTTAACAAACTGTGACAATACCGTGATAAAGCTTGTCGATAAACATTTTCGGCCTCCATATTGATCTGTTGTTGTTGATCCTTGTATAATGTATTTTAGGACATAATAGTTTAGTCAATTAGCGAATACCGATACTAGAACAAAAGGAATTAAAAATAAATATTAGCAAATTATGTAAACAAGTGTACAACTATGATCTATGATCTAGAACCTATACAAGTGCGCGTATCAAAACAAACTAAGAAAACATGGCACATTTTTGCGCGAACATTTCGCAGATATGTGATAAAAGGATACATTCGTTGGATAATTCTTGAATCCTCTTACCAAAATGTAGCCGATTTATGTACGCAAACATATGTACAATCTTTAGGCATGTCTATATATATTGATGTTACAGATAAGAATATCTTATTACAATATACATAATTATATCAATTATTATAAATATTAAATTTACACATCGACACTTACATCATACACCGCAACCCTTATTTAGTAATAGAAATTCTTCAAAACATTCAATAAAATTATAACAAACCAAAGAAACTCACCTGTATGCGAGGCATATCCGAGATTCTCAATAAACCGCTTAAATTCGCTGGAACCGCGTTACAAAACGTCAACACATGCCTATTACGAACTTTGACAGAGATTTTGCAAGATTTATTTACCGTTTTGCCCGTTCAAATCCGACAAAAAACGCGACCGAATTAATATTTTCACCTTAGACACAAATTTCGGCATTCTGGCTACAAGAGAACAACTGAACTGCGCTAAAAATCAACAACGCTAGCAAAGATCGGATTCTAGGTACAGTGACGATGATACACTTCGTTAGTTGTCGTGGACCGACGGCTGGAGGCTTGGTACACCACCTCGATAAGATCTATTGCTGATTTCTTAGGTTATAAAGATTTTAGATCACTTGTGTTGGATGTGTTTGTAGTTTTTTTGTGGAGTACGCGTGATTTACTTGCTGGATGAGTGTTGAGAATTGTATAACTTATGTTTGCACTGTTTGCAGTCTGAGAAGTCCCAAGACCAGCTGCATTTGTGATGTGTAACTGCGATGTACTTATAGTGACATTTATGTTTTTTAAACGTTATTAATTTTGAATTACATAAATAATAAATTTGGATAGAGTGATTCTTCGTTTGTGGGAATAAGATTAGGTAAGTACAGCAATACATTATTTAATATTAACATAATTCTTATAATCAATTATTATAATAGTGTACTGTGTAATTATGTCTAAATTAGGTATGTGTGAGTGTTAAGAGTGTTAAAATTGAAGGATTATTTTGTGGTAAAATCATTCTTAAGTTTTTAACACTAGTATCCCACACTTTTTTTTTCAAACGCATTTAAGTGATCTAAATGCGAAATGTTTTTTTTTAAATGAACTTTTGTTTCTTAATACTTAATTCCAGTCAAACTTGACATTGATCAATACATATTAAGTCGTGCCTCAAAATCAAGTATAAGTTTAATTTGAACATTATATATAAAATTCCGAATTGTGTATAACTTTTGACATAGAAAATGTTTTCGATTATTTTAAGTATGAATTAATGGTTATCTAGAAAAAAATACGTAAAGGGCGATCGACCTTGGCCTTTTATCCCTCGAATCATCTGCTCATGCATTTAGTTCATCATATATTATTGAAACTTGTTCTTGTACAGTTTTATTTGGAAATCTGTATCTCCAGGTTAGTTTATGTCAAGATATAAAAATACAAAATTAATAGAATCAGGAAATAAATAAATAATGTTTTGGTGAAGCAAAATGATATTTTTAGTAATGCAATATAGAGCTTTCCTCTCAGCAATAAATAACGCTTCGCACAAAGACTTACTTTGGCTTATCAATAAAAAATCTGATGTGGCCAGGCACATGATTTTATCATACTATATATAAAATTACTAGTTTAGCTGCAAGAGATTCTATTTGATCGAGATCGGTCGTGTCTGCATTAAAATAAAACTAGTTAGCCAGGATTTGACAGATGTTTTGATTCTATTGACAGTAAGTAGTGTCAAACGCTGATGTTTTTAGAATACCTACTGTCAATAGAATCAAAATATCTGTCAAATCCTATATATCTACTTATATTTCACGTTTAGTAATTGTCATTAAGTTACATTTCTGGTGTGAACCCTACGTCAAGATGACACTTGATAGGTTTCATGATAGGTTAAGGCTTTGGTAGTAACTACTCCCTTACCTTGATATGACAATTTTCCCTAACAAATGTCATAAGGCCTCAGTAGCTCAGATGGGAGAGCATTGTGCTAGAAACGCAAAGGTCCCTGGTTCGAATCCAGCTTGTGGCTCTAATTTGTGATTTATTTAAAATTTGCATCCCGCCATTTACTCTACATTCATAATTTGCATAGTTTTGAATTTTTTATTTTTAATGAATTAGGTGCTCTTAGTTTGATAATCTTTGCTAACAAAACTGAGATAAATAAGAAGAACTAAATTAGTCCCAATCGTTTTCCAAAAATATAAAACTGTACCGTATTCGAACTCAAACTTTTTCATATGTTAAACATTTCGGAATTTCAGTTTTTTACACAAATAGACCTATCAAAATCGATAGATTTTTGGAACTTGTAACATAAATACTGCAAATCTTTTTACTTTTATATGATTTCTACTGATCTAGTTTTGGTTTACGATAGAATAAAAACAGTAATATTCTTCAACTGAAACGTTTTATATTCGAGTAAGTATAGTTGAGTGCAGTGATTTCAAATGCCATAAAATGGTCTAAACCGGGTTTCCAGTTTTCGCAGAGAAAATCAATATAAACAAGCAGTAAAAAATATTTAAACCTATTTCTATATGCATACAGCTACAAAAATATAAGAAAATAAGATTACACCAACTCCATACAAAACAATAGACTTAAATAAACTAATCTAATAGAAATAGAATTCTAATGTTCTCGGAGTGTTTGTAGGAAACAAACAAACAATATAAGTTTGCAGATTACTTAATCTTATACTGATTTCAATACATCAAATAGCACATGATGAATGATTTTAATTAAATAGCTCATTACTTTTTAACATTAATCATTTTATCCAAATCCAGTTTATGAAAAATGTTCTTAGACTAAAGCAAACCCTTACTCTTTATAAAATCATTGCACCAAAAATATGGAGCGGTTTAGTATAAGTTGCAGTTGTCATTATCAAAAATAATGTGTTTCTGTGTAACAAATAAAACCGTGACCTATGTAATCTCAGGATTTCATATATTTTTTCATGATCTCATACATTTTGAAACGTAGAATCTGGCAACCTTAGGAAAAAAATACTTGTATTTTGAGCAATACAGCATTTTTTGCTAATTAAAAGTTGATTTACCATAAATAACAACACAGTGTCTCATTACCATTTATTAAAGCATCATATACAACGTACAAACTACAAAGGTATATAAACAGTTAGTTACATATCCACAATATTGGCAGTACATAACGATATGGCACTTAATGTTTAGATAAAATGGACACCTGAGGTATTTCATGGTAAGTATAATATAACCACTTTACCACAATTTATAGCTAAATTTACATATGTAATTCGTATAATAAATACGTACTAACAAAGGTTAATACACAATAGGCAGGTACAATCAAGGAGAAAAATATAACCGCTAACAAAGGTTATACTTTCTTTTGTTTCTTTTCTCGAGTGTACATTCATATCTCTAATAAATACCCTGCATAATCTAGTTGAATTTAAATTCTAACAACTCTATATTCTAGACAGTATGTCTCCAATTTTTACTTAGACATCACAAATACATTTTTTATAGAATCTACACATCAAAAGCTCTAATATCTTGGGTTATACCATGAGGACATCCACCTCTGCTCCTTGTAAAGGCTATGCCCATCATCACAGGCACAATTATTGTTATTCACTTCCTTATCAAGAATAACAAAAGCTTTATCTTCAACAGCAGATCTTCTCATTCTGCTTGGTACAGGAGGAGGAATATCCTTCAACATTTGCGGAATTGGAGACACTGGTGGTTGGTAAGCCAAATCCTCAACTCTGACAGGACTTGAGAACCTCGAACCAACCCTACTATGATAACGTGGCTCAGGAGACTCCATCCTTGGAAGTGGCTTCCCTCTATTCCTCGGAGTCGTGCTTTTACTTCGTCTCCTGGACGTTGAAAAAGGAACAGGACTAACATTTCTACTCGACTGCCTGGATGACGTTGAATCACTGACAACCGTTAAGTGTTTCTTCGATGGAGTAGGCGGTTTTTTGCGCATTGGTAATTTGGAAGAAGTCTTCTGCGTAATGCTACTACTGGATGTTGACTTCGCACTAGGTGGTGGTTTCTTCACGTCATCTGATGATGATGACGCTGGAGGTTTCTTAACAGCTACTGGAATTTGCGATGGACCACCGGAAGTTGGCGGTTTTTCTTTTTTTATTTCCGGTTTTTTGGTTCTGAAAAGTATAATTAGTTATTATATTTGTTGGGAGGTATAGGTATAGTACTTACTTACAGGTTAGCGTCTTTGTTTGCGTTTATGTCTAAGGGTTTGTCTGTTGCTTGGACTAATTCGAAGGCCCTCTTCTGTTGTGTGCTTAGGTTGTCGAGTGGTCTGGGTTTTCTTTCGACGCGTTCGCGGATCAAGTAGTCGATGTATGCTTTTCTGTATTCTGGTTGGCACTCGAAATGTCCTTCTAGCTTTAGTTCTGATTCGCGTTTGAGGTGTTCGGCTTTATGGTAGTTTGGATGTTGGATGTAGGCGGCCCTCTTCTCTGTCATGTGATGCATCTATTAGCATAAAGTATTATTATTAATTACCTATCTTATTAATTAGAAAACACAAATTAAAAAGAAATACATAGTTTAATAATTGAGTAATTGATCATTTTTAATGGTAATTCTTCTAGTTTATATATTAGGAATAAAAATAAACAAAACACAACATACGGTGTGTCTCCAGATGAACCTCTAACTACAACTACAACGGACATATATTTTAATTTCTTCATAAAAGTCATGCTCTAAAAGTCCATTAAAAAATCTAAAATTAAATTAAAAATTTCTATTAATATCAATTTAATGAATTAGAATCAAAATACAGTATATTTTGTATGCACATGCAACGTCGTAAGCTGTTGATTATTTTTAGTGAATTCGAAAAATTAGAATAACTAAAAGTTTTTAAGTAACATGAGCTCGTAAAGTATGGAAACATAAGAAAATCTCTGAGCCAGTTCGTTATTATAGAAAAAATCATCAAACATCGATTGTTAATGATTCAATTTCCGACCATCAATTGTTGAGTTATGATGTCATCAACACTTTCTTTTCCATTTTTCCATTTTCCATTTTTTTCTTACTGATTTCGGTTGATCATTTAATTGTCTAAATGGCACTGGAAATATTTTATGGCCTTACATGAGAAAATTTTCTAAAAAAAAAGATAATTGAAAATTGTAAAATATTGTGAATTTTTGCGTTTTGGGTAGCATTAATAGCCTTGAAAACAAATGGGCTCCAAAATTTCCAAATTATTGCCTGGAATTCCAAAAGTTTGTTCCCAAATGTTTTTAAAGCATTTATAGCGAATATTAGTGGGGTATAGACAGCTCCTTAAAAGAAAAGTCAAAAGAAGCAATAACCTGACGTGATATGCAACTTTTGATCTCAGATTCGCATGCATTCAGCAAAAATTAATCAATCAAAAACCCTTATTCGCTTTCCATAAACAAACAGAAACGAATTAATATTACCCTAATTTTCAACTGTTTTTTTCTCAAAAATTTTCGTATGTAAGGCGATAAATATTTGTAAATTACCTTTAAGAAATTTAACAGATCTACCAACAGTATGTCCACGGAAAAGGTGTTGAATAGGAAAAAAATAAAATAAATGTAATGATTACAAATAAATAAAAGCAGGCAGATTTTTTCGAAAATTGGTATTAGAGACTACCTTTTACTTTTTAACAACTTTTCCTAGTAACTTATTTCCCTATCTTCTCAAATTAAATGCACTTTACTCCTATACCATTTAAAGTTTTTTCAATTTTCTGAACACCGCTTATAAAATATGTAAAATGTTTCTATCCCAATCTTACTCAAAGAACTAGCAAATTTTTTTATCAAGAGTAACTTTTTTCGATAAAATTAAAAAGTAAAGAAGTTTTTCCTATTCAACACCTTTTCCGTGGACATACTGTATAACAGTACAAAAAATATGGGGTTTCTATTTAGACAACGTGTCTATGACGTCATAAGTTGAAAACAATTGAAGGTCGAAAATTAAATTTGAAGGTACACGTATGTATATGTGTCTATGTATATGTATGTATCTTTTGATGTAGGTATAGAGATTTTGTCATTTTTCCATACTTTACTCGCTCACTGTATAGAGCATGGCACAGTCTTTTATTTTGTATTTGTTTTGCAAACATCTTACAAATTAATTTTTCTAGAACTATCAACTCAAAGCAGGTTATGAATTAAAAATAACTTAAATATACATGAAAAAATTATTTATTCCGAATAAATTTTGTTCGTGAGCCAGTTTTGCTCCGAGATAATTGCATACTGTATTTTACTTCCTTTAATCTTTTTTTTACTAATTTGAATACATGAATACTACCTTTACATGAATATTGAATACATATACATAAAATATAGTACCGTAAAATTGGCAAAAATAGTTTTAAATTGATCTATTTTAAAATATATACTATAAACTTGCCCTTTTAGAATCCAGCGGTGTTGGGTTTCATATTCCATGGCGTTCGAAAAACGGCCGCGATTTAGATATTATGATTAGCAATTTTGGCTTCTTTGTAAAATACTAGACAAAAATAGGTATTTACCATATATGTACTATACTTTCGCCAATATACAGATGGTTCTAAAACTACGAGCGCTCCAATATTGGGGTATATTTTTGCTTATTTAAAGCCAGTATCGCAGGAATAAGTTTATGAGTTCTCAAAAAGAATTGGATAAATGTTTTTGTTGAATATTTAATACAAAACTATAATATTTGACATACTTTAATGTGAATATAGAAATTTTAACAAAAGGAAAGATTGATATTGGAATACCCCTAAGTAATGGATCCTAAAAATGGCGACTGCTGGCATATTATGAGTTTCGTAATACTGAAATATAAAGAATATTATATTATACCCTATATTGGGGCGTTCGAAGTTTTTGTGCAGAATTTTATCAGGATTTTACAGAAACTAAAATTGCAAAATTTTGACCATTTTGCAGTACAAAGCAAGAAACCGCGAATGTGCGGGTGGCTTTTAGGGGTTCTAGGGTGCTATAAAATTTGCAGACGCCATAGAATAATGAAACCCAACACTTTTCGCGTCGGTTCCCAGGAGTGCAGCTGTATTGAATTTATTTACCGTAATAGCCATTTTCGTCAAATTTTACAAACAACAATCTGTAAATGTTATTACCTTAATTTATTTGGAGTAGATTAGACTAGGGTGGCCAACAAGTCGATCGCGATCGACCGGTCGATCGCGAAGCCAATTTTGGTCGATCGCTTGCGATGTCTAGACTTATTATGTGATGGTGGGTTCACCTTTTCGCAGTAGTAAAATACTTTATTAATTTTATCCAGCAAAAGCAGTAGAACACGGGAATCGAGCAATGATTGCTCTCACAGACCTGTCCGTTTACCGATAGCGGCTTTTTTCTTATCGCATCACTGGCCCAATATCTGAATTAATACAACAAATAAAATAATTCCTATCACGGCCAATTCTGACAATAGCTTTGCTCTTGAAGCTAGTCTCCAGAACCACTATCCTCAACGATAAATTTGATGTCAGTAACTTAATCAAACTTCAATGCGACAATTCATAATTTGCCGAAATTCAAAGGTGTTACACATTCAACAATAATCAAGTTACCATTATTTATTTCTTCTCCTTTTGTGTTTAAAGCGCTTCAATTTTAGCTCAAAACATAATCAAATAATTGCATAGAGGTAAACACCTTTCAGCTCAAAAACGTAATCAAACATTAGCCATAGGGACCAACCATTCAGCTCTACAAAATAAATTATCATGTGAGCTAACTTATAACCTTTCAGCTCAACAAAACAAACAAATATTGGCAAGGGGTAATCCTTTCAGCTCATAAAGATAAACAAATATTAGCAGAGGGATCACATTTTATCTCAATAATATAAACAAATATTATCAACTAACTATTTATCGCAATAAGGTAAACAAATATTAGCAAACGGGTTAACCTTTCAGCTCAAAACCATTCAAATATTAGCAAAGGGATAACCTTTCAGCTCAACAAGACAAAAATATTAGGAAAAAGCTCAACAAAATAATTTACTACGGGAGTAAATGGCTGACCTTCCGGCTCAGCAAAATAAACAAATATTCGCAAAGGGTTAACCTTCCAGCTCAACAAAATAAATATATATTAGCAAAAGGCTGACCTTTCAGCTGAACAAAATCAAAAATGTTAGTAAAGGACTTTTAGGTAAACAAAATAAAGTACTATGTGAGTAAAGAGCTGAACTTCAACTCAATAAGATAAAAAATATTAGCAAATGGCTATCTTTTCAGTTCAAACATAATCAAATACGTTAATATTACTCATCTTTGTCATGTAGGTAGATATACATGGTGTTTCAGTATGAGATGCACTCCCGCGATGTATAGATTAGCAAAAAATCGTCTAAAAATCTTATATCATTCTTCTATGATAAAATTTCCTGGCCCAAAAAAAAATTGCAAAAGTGAAATCTTAAAATCAAATTAACAGTCATACTGTGCATTTTTATAACAACTTTTTCATATTTACTAACAAATAGTACCACAGCTTATACATAACAATTGATAAAAAGAATTAAATTGTAGTTTAAGTTACTACAAATTTATCTTGTCGAAAAAAATTGTCGAAAAATCAAGTTTTTAGGTACCGCCTGTCCGGAATGAACTCGTATCTGCAAATATAAAAAGTTGGGTCTGGAAATGTATTTTCTTTATGAGTTTAAATCTCGAAAACTTAATACAAAAAATACAAAAACAGTTTTTAACCTATATTTTGCTTATCTATCCATAGCTCGCGGGTGTGCTACGCTTATGACAACATGTCGATCGCGATACATATTTTAAATCAAAGGTAGATCTTAAGTACACAAAAGTTGGCCACCTCTGGATTAGACCAACAGCACAACAACAAATGTCTGCATGTCATCGGGGTCATTTGAGTATAAGAAGACAGAAGAACGTGTAGCAGAATTTCAAATTCATTCAAAGTTAAAAAAGAAAGATAATAAGAATTGAATGACTTTCAGTAAACAGTAAATTTAAAGTATTAAATTTGGTGGTTGTGATTGTGGTTGAAACGAAAAAACACTAAAAATAACCATGCCAAAACACTGAAAAAGAACACTTGCCCAGAAGCTTTAAAAACAAGAGTGTAGATAGTGCAGGATCAAACATAACAAGCGTATAGTACAATAAGTGTCAGAAAAGAGTGACGTCTAGCAAAACACAACTTACTTCACCTTCGTTCGCGAGCTGACTCTCCGGCCTCTTCACGTGCGGCCTCTCTCTCGGAAAATTAACAAAGGAACTCCTATACTCCGGATTAATGTCCATGTCGCCCTCGTTACGCAAATTGCCGCCCCTACCACCGCGTCTCTTGACCGGTGACCTCCCGCCCTCGCGATAGAAATCAACGTAGGCGTTTTTGTACTCCGGTGTCATGTCTATTTTCCCTTCCAACTTCAAATTATTCGTCGCGCGGCGCCTTTCCGTCTTCGGTGACCGTTTCTCCACGAATTGTAACATATTTTCCGTCAATCTTTGCATGTCGCCAGTCTGTTGTAAGTTAGATTCCGGCCTACGCATGACAGACCGCTGGATTTTCGGGTATTCGACGTATTTCGCTTTATATTCGGCATATTTCTCGGTCCGATCGTCACCTGGAATTAGGGTTGTCAAATTTTACTTATTGCTTTCTCTGTTTTTTGCCTAAGAAGTGTATATGTTACAGTAAAAGCGTAAATTGTAGTAAATGTATATGTTACGGTCATAGTGATAAATAGGTTATTATTAATAATTACCGGTTATTATTAATAATAGCCAAGTGGCGAGGTTAAAGTGAAGAATTTATCACATGAACCGGCTATTATTAATAATTTCCAGCATGCTGTGGTCAATGTGATATATTTCAATTCGATATTGCATTAAGGTGATGCTACAATACAATAGAGCCTCAGATTTGGAATTCTGTTAGTATCTACATAATCGCCACACAACGAATCTATTCACTGGGTTTTCAGTGTTGGGCCTTTAGTGACGTTAGTCCTGACTAACTTATTTAGTTACTACTCATGACTAAAATAAGGAAGATTATCAAACCGAGACTAAAAAATGCCAATCCATACAAATTGCATGCACGAATGTGTAACTTTTTGGGGCATGCTTATTTGCGCAATTCTTAAAAGCTAAGTAAAGCCTCAATTACATTGAACTAGCCCTGTGAAACTAGCTGAAACTAGCCCAGTGTCATCATGTTCGCAGATAGTTTACAAGCTGCGAGTAACGTTGTGAACATAATGACAGTGGGCGAGTTTACTAGCAACTAGTGAATTCGCCAACTAGCAGCGTGTAGACACGCTAAATGTAATTGAGGCTTCAGTAGTAAATTAGAAACTCGGTTTGTATTATTCTGCCAGTGCATACGTACATAGTGCTTTTGTATTTTGCAATTCGAAAAGTAAAAATACCGTGTTAGGAACAGAACTATACAAAAATATTTGCATCATTTGTGCGGTGCAATTTATGTAAAAACATCTATGTAAACTAGTCTCGCCTATTCGTGCATGTATTTGCATGAAAATACAATATTGAAAAAAATATTATTAAATGCGCAAAATTTCAAGATAATTGTGATTTGAGAATTTACTTAATAAATTGTAATTGTACATTTACAAATAACTACCCACATGCATTAAAAATGGGTGCTATCGATAATAAAATGGTTAACTTATTTGAACACTCTGTATAAAATGTTCTTTTTATGTTTTCGGCAATGAGCCGTCCTTGGGTGTATACCAAATATCATTACCAATTATATCCAGTAGTTTCTAAAGTACAAGGGAGACAAAAGAAAACATTCTGTATTATCGATGTTTTGTATTATTCGTAATTTTGGTCATTGGGCTAGCCGTACTGATGATTTGCGTCGAGTAAATAAATATAATAGCTTACATAGTAATCAAAATAACTTAGCTAACTTCTTTGAAGACTGTGTACAAAAGAGCTTTTGTAAAAAGTAACGTTTTTATCACTTTTACCGTGCCCGTTAGGAAATTATTAATAATAGCCGGTCCATGTGATTATTTAAGTGTTTCTAATCACATTGACCAAATGATGCGGTTATTATTAATAATAGCCGGTAATTATTAATACAAACCACATTTATCACTTTAACCGTAACATATACACTACTATACACTTACTAGTCAGTGCATGAATATGACGATTGTAGTAAAAGTATCAAACTCAAGGCTTTCCTTTTAATACGAGTGAAAAATTGATAACCAGGGGATCAAAAAATTATTTTTAATCGAAAAGTTTTTAATAGTGTATTACATTACAAGAGCTGTAACTAGCATATTACGTACGAGTGGAAAGTTGACAAACGAGCTGCGAAGCGGCGAGTTTTGTTATTTTCCAAGAATATTTCAATAAATTGTATCAACAATTACAAACAAATACAGATAAGGATATTTGACGGTTAACCAATCAATGTATTCGCACGACTCACTATTCAATGTATTGCAACTACGGAGAACTTTGAAGTGTCGACCGAAAATTTCAATATAAATTTAACATAAATTATCACGTGCATGTAATATATGTTACACCCCGAGTATTGCACTTATCTACGACCGAAAATTTCAATAAATATGAATTGTATCAAAAATGACAAATAATTAATCAAATAATATTCGCGTGACATCTGTGACGTAAGGGACTTTTACACATACGGTCGTAGGTAAAAGTATTTTTGGTAACTCAATATGAGGTATGAGATTTTAATAAAATCAGTGTTTTAATAAAGTTAATAAAGTTACTCACCTAGAATAAACTGTTTATCACTACCCCTTAGAAAGGGAATAGGTGGGTGCGAAAATTCTTTAGACTTCGTTTCTGTGTCAATATTATAACTCCCATCTAATTTGATATTATGCGCCGGTAAATTAGGATGCCTCTTGTCGATTTTGTACTGAACAAATACGTCACGATACTCTGAATGTAAATCTAAATCCCCATCCAGATGTAGGTTCGTTGACATCTTGGTCAGAGGTTGTCTTTCCTGTATTTTATACTCGACGTATTTATCATGATTTTCCGTTGTTATGTTTCTCTCACCCTCCAGATGTAAATTTGTGTTTTTTTTCATGAGGGGTGGTCGTTCTTGGTATTCGTAAGGGATAAATTTATCGCGGTTTTCAGTCTTTTTCTCCATGTCGCCGATGAGCTTTAGTGTGGTTGGTTTTTTTATCAGACGTTCTCTTTTGAACAAAAGATACTCGATAAATTTTTCGGCTTTTTCTGTCGTGGTTAGTAGATCGCCTTCTAGTTTTAAGTTTGATGGGTGTTTTAGTGATTCAGGTTTTGCATAGTCGTCGTATGTTATGTACTTTGAACGGATTTCCGTAGAAAATCGTGAACTGAAATAAAGAGAATATATATTTTAGTCCACCAAAAAATTAAAAATACATTATATCAACAATGTTTGCACAAATTATATTCTATTATGTACTTAAAATACTAAATGATAACCTAATATCGTCTGGCATTTTACGTCTGCTGTCTAATGTATATAAAATACTAATTGTTCCAATAATCTGCAGCAACAATTATTATTATTAGTTGAATAAATAAATAAATATTTGTTTTTTTATAATTACTACACATTCTTTATATTATTTAAATAAATAATTGAACTTATCTCTATACAATTTTTTATTGGCGTTAACGTAAAGAAAATGTATTTTACTAACTCTTAAACCATTGTCCTAATTACGGGTTTGTACAATTATTTTAATTCTGCTGCAAGGTTTGAAATGTTTGTTTATAACTCATTCGGTTTTGTTGCTATCACAACCAACTTTCTTGTTTCAAATGTTATTATTATTGTTATAATTATCTAAGAATTCTTATTTAGAGCCGAAAAATTTATCAGAAAATTTTCATGAAAAATCCTACAAATCATAAAATACACATTGGTCAACCAGGGGAACAAGAATTTCGTGAATGGTAAGTAGTTAAGGAGTTCCTTTAAAACTCTTTTGAAGCTTCTATGAAATTGAAGAGTAATTTCTGTGAAATTTCCAAAATTACATTGACATTGATAAGAGACATGGTTACGTCCGCAATCGTAGTCAGCGGCGAAAAGACTGTCAAGAAAGAACCCTTATTCTCCAGAGTTGCCAATATTTTATTATTTTCAATTGTCCTTTTCTCCAAAATTTTCATACTTAAGGCTCCGTTGTAAAAACATCGCAACTACGAAACAAAATGTTTAGATTCGATGTTTTTCTGTCGGGGTCCGTGTCTATGCCGTGGTTTACGTATCGATTAAAGCTTATGGTGCCTGCGATGAGCTGGCCATACGTAACAGCCGAAATATGGTCATTGTTTACATATCTGACAATTATCGCATTTTTCGGTTAGCGGAAAAGTTAGAATGTTTGGGCTGAAATTGTACCTAGATGAAAAATCTATTATTGTATTGTGACTTTGGCTAGGGGTATTATATTTGAAAAAAGAGAAAGATGTAGAAGGAAAATTCATTTTTAGCTTATCAAGAAACTATTTTTGGCCTAGCCAAACTCCTTATTTATCTAAGAATTGACACTGAAAATTTCATCAATTTTGAACCATAAATAACGCCGTTAATAGAATACGCGTTTTAGCACAGGTAGAACTGGGTCATAATATCATGACATACGACCATTGTTGAATTCGGGTAAGAAGATCTTTACGAACTGAATTTCAAAGCAAAAAAATACCATTCCATTTAAAGTAACAAAAGAATTCATACTTGACCTAAAATTGAAAAACAATAATTAGAAAAGTTATAACAATTATAATTAGTTAATTTCTAAATTCTCTTTTTTCAATGGTCAGCACTTCAAATTGTTATATGTCCACATAAACTCTTACAGTACTTAATTCTTTTCTAATTAAAAAAATATATATTTAGTGCTCTCCTGACTGTCATTCGGATAAAATAAAAATTATGAATTACAAAGCAAAAAAAAAACACTATTCCATTTGAAGTAACAAAACATCATACTTGACAGAAAATTGTAAAACAATATTTAAAACGTTATAAGAATTATAATTAGTTTAATTTCTAAATACTCTTTTGTAAGTGGTCAGTAGTTCAAAGTTATATATGACCACATAAACTCTTACAGTACTTAATTCTTTTATAATTAAAAAAATATATATCTAGTGCTCACCTGACTGACAAAGTTAAGGTGGCGTTTAAAAAGGTTTAAAAAGGTACGCTGGGTAAGTTGTCACTAGACTTTCCCTTGAAAGCCTTTGAGTCAAAGCTTTTATTTCAGCATACCAAATCAAAGAGTGCAATTTTTGCAACGGATGAACCGTTTCACTTTCTAGTTGGAAAGAAGGTTTATAATCTCCATTAGAGAACTCCTTTTATGTTTTTTGTCTAAATTTACTTTCTCATATAACTCTATTAAGAAAAACTGTAGATAGCATGTTTATCAACAAAACAAATAAAGTTAGATGAGGTTAGAATATACCATTGCATGCGCACTAAAACATTGCCCGTTTAGCATAAAAATACATCCATTATATGCACCAAATATGAAAAAATATTAGTAATAACCATAAAAAGAGTCAAAATATTCCCCATTAAACATAGTAGTGCCAACATAACTCAAAAATACAACAATCCTGCGCCTCCACCAATTTGTATACCCACGTTTCCATACAAGTCAGAAGTGGGATACACATACCACACATAAAATCAAATACACAGACGTTCTACCAAGTGAAAATCAAAGTGTTATTTAAATCTACCACCCTCTTACCGGTATTTACACAAACCACTGTCACTCACTCACGTACAAGCGTACAAAGCATGCATCGTCTAGGTTACGTCACAGCCTATCGCAAACAAAGCGGCGTGCAGCGGTTTGGACACCAACCACAGCCATCTACCGCTCGGAGCTCGGCTGATAGTGAGGATCTACGTTCGTGACTGTAATAGTTGCTCGGCCGCACTACATCTTGCGGATTTGCATTCACTTCGCTTTCGCTATTGGTGTGTGTTGTAACGGTGAAAATATCGACTGTGAGTTATGGGAAATCGATTCGGGTTGTCGTCGCGGCTTACTGCGACGCGCTATTAACAAAATTAATATCCTGCTGGGCGATGTTTAGTGTTGATAAGTATCATGCGGGGAATCACCCGATGATTTCATACTATATTAGATGCATGTGGGTTATGGTGGGGGGCCGCTAGGTGGCGTTTTTAGCGGTGGGGGAATGTAGTGGTATAGTTGGGGTGGAGTGGGAAATAATGATGACCTGTTATTTATTCACCCCGTATGTATAGTAGGTTTTAATGGTTAAACTGCTGTTGATAAGAAAGTAAGAAGTTTGAATAATATTAGGTATGCGAAGTGTGCATTATGTGCAATCCTGTATGCAAATGCACTTGGATTCTACTTTGCAAATTAGTTTTTGATTGTCCATGAGCGTCAAAAAAGCAAATTAACAACTGTTAACTATTGTGAGGAATCAGTATACCATTCTTTCATCTGGCAGATCACGTAGAAGGTCTAAAGAGCTGAATTTGGTTGTTTTATCTGCAATCAATGAGGATCAACAAACGCGATTTCACGAACATAGGCTTATACTGCCCAAGGTAATGAGAGCATTCGATGCCACAACTGGCCTCTGCATTTGTGTTTGGTTTATAATTTGAATTTGTATTAATTTGTATTTGGACGGGCAAACAACAGACTGTAGATTCCGCGAGGGTCCCCAGAGACAGCGGTACACCTATTGTGTGAATGCGACGCTCTAATGCGCACAAGACAAAACCACTTGGGAGCCGCCATCATTGAACCAGCAGAGCTGACACAACTTACTCCTCAAACAATTACTGACTTCGTGAAAAGGCTCAACATCGAAGGACTCTAATGTATGAGGGAAATACAAAAGATATTTTAGGTCAAAGTATATCAAAAGGCACAGATGCCAAACAACCCAACTCTACCATACTATGTATTATAATTATAATTTGGTTTCTTTAAGCCGGTTTTACTAATTACTTTTGAGATAAGATAGATATCAGAACATTTCACTGGTTTCCAATAACTTAATTTGACAAAAATGCAATAACTAAAAATAACTCTGATTAGCCTGGGTAACAATTAAACAAATTGAAAAGGTTCAGCTCATTCTGGTGTGCTTTTAAATTGATTATATCAGTGAACTGATTTAAACTAAGAAAATCAGTGTCAAAGAACGCAAAAAAATATCAAAATTTCTGGCTTCAGCTATAACATTTCTTTTTGTGTAAGCCAGGGTAGTCATTTACTTCAGACTAATGTATTTTTTAGAAACTCTTCTTAACTTTGACAGTCTATAGCGACCAATAACAAGATTTTTTTTTTAAATTATATATATAATTATATATTTATTGTAATTGTTTTTCTGGTCATATAACACTTTGAAAGGGAGACTCGTTAAAAAGCCCGCTGATTTTCAGTGTGGTTCTAAAAACTGTAGGATGAAAAACAAATAAGATTCAATTTCAGCTATTGTTTCCACATATGTACAAAAAGTCCTAACACGTTTTGGATAGTTTTTAAACATTTTCTATATGAAAATATGACCGAATGTCATTTCACAGAAAATCTTCAAATCATTGACGTATAGTAAACTAAGCTTGAAAACAAATCAGCCTGTTAGTAAATAGTACGGCTAGTTACAAAAATTCAACACATTTTCACGAAAATTAACTTAAATAAAGTTTAAATAAGTAAGTAGCTCTTTTTTTAATTTTTACAGTACCCAAATTCAACAAAATACCAACACGACATTTTTATAGTTCGCGTTTTATTTCAAACAATTGTCACAATTGCCTTTCTACCCTTAAATCCATTCAAATCATAATTACTTTCTTAAGTTTTTTAAATGGCAATTTTGATGTTTTGTAAGTTTTACAATACTCTAGATTTAAACTACATACTTGATAATAGCGGAGCTACTTCGAAAGGCGTCAGAATGTGATTCTAGATTTTAAAAAACAGTTGTTTTACGTTCAAAGCCCTTAATATTCTATTTTATTATTTTTTTACATAACACAATTTATTTGAAATTCATGGCGTTTTAGCAATAAAATATGTATTGACTTTTGCATTTCTTTAAACTCTTTTTAGTAATTTTCTTTAAAACATATCTTTCTTTGTATAAAAAATATTATACATAACTATAAAAATAGACTTATATATTATAATCTGTTAATTCTTAATAATATCTTCTATTTATATATATACTTTTAGTAAAATAATATTAATATGATAATTGTTATCAATTAATAACTAATTATTAACTGTTAATTCTTAATAATATCTTCTATTTATATATATACTTTTAGTAAAATAATATTAATATGATAATTGTTATCAATTAATAACTAATTATTAATTGTTGTTACAAAAATTTAGTAAAGTAATAATCATAAGTTGTATAAATTCACTTAACAGAACAGTAAATTATCAGAATCAACAGTACACTCGATAAGTTTTTAATAACTAACAAAAACAAAAACCTTGCTGTTAGTCCGAGATGAAAGCACCAACCTTAATTTTAATTTTTTAACAAGAGTAATTTTATGTTGTGTATCTATAAATAGTACCTTTACATATTAGAGTAGAACTCCGAATACTGAACTGAGCAAACCAACTTTTCAACAAAGTACTTACCTACCTATTATCAACTTCGTCATCCAAGTCCATCATCTCATCAAAGAAATCCCGCGGCTTCGGAAATATCCTTTTCCCAACAGGATGTTTCTTCTCCAAATCAGGATACTCAAGTTTCCAGGAATCCTCAGGTTTCCTCACTCTCATAGGTGACAAATCCTCGACAATAATAAAAAAAGAGAAGTGAAACGTTCAACTTTTAAATTTCAAGTGGAATGAAAAACGAACTAAAATATGTTAAGAAGAAAAGCTTAAATGAACGATAAGCTTGCGACAATTCCTAGCGCTACTGCGACGAAATGAATAATTAATGACGAGGAATAACGAACTCCTTGGGCAAGGACACTGATTTACATGCAGATATATTCAATTTTAAGGAAGCAGTGAAAAGTGATTACCATACTTTTTATGGCGGTATGACTGCATGAGAGATACTATGGAGATTTTCGAAATGATATCAAATGAGTTTCTGTCAAATGAACGTATATGAAGTAAAGCAATATTCAGATGATATAACAGAATGCCAAGAGTTGATAATTTACTAGCTATTATTACCACAAGCTGTGCTTTAATTGTATTTTTCTACTTTGGATTGATAATGAACACATTGTCACACCGTTTGTGGTTTCATAATGACTCAAAGTAGCAAAACACTGTTAGGTACTGACATTTCTTGACAGTTTCTCTAATTTTCTGTCAATCTGAATGCTGCTTTAGACTTACTAGGGCAATCCTTGTTTTGGATGGAGCGTAAGGCTCATCAGTATAATAGTTTTTAAATCTCCTTTTATACTCAGAAATGATAGATTTATATGAACCTCCTTCGAAATTGAGATGATCGAGATCGGGAAGCAATCCTATAATATGAAATAATGTGTAAAAGTGAATTTTGTTAACACAGTGTCCATTTCAAAATTATATTACTTGTGACTTGTTTTGCTGTATTCAGTATTAAATAAAAAGAGCAGATACTTAGTTAAATTTATGAGTGGCAACAACAACACTCTACATAAAGCAGAAAATCAATTTCATAACAATGTATTGTAATGTATTGTTCGTGGAAGAGCTTTCCTTTGTTGTCTGACATATTAAGGAGATAATGAACTTTTTTTCGTTACTGGTCGGACTATACAGAGTGTCTTTAGAATTATTACTATCTGTTCGATGTTCAAACTGTGCCTGTTTAACACTTAGTAATTGCAAATTTTACCTTGAGACCGTTTCTTTCTATAGCGGTATAATTCATCTACTGTTGTTCCTGGAGGAAAGCCAGTCTTTCCTAACTCAGTTGTATCGAGAGCACTTGACCCTGTATTATCTCCTAGTTTCCTGCAAAAAAAGAAAAGCAAATTAATGATAATGATTTATGTTGTACGTATACAGGGATTTTGGTAGTTGGATGTAAATTTGTTAGTGTTAAAGGGTCATGTAGAGCCCATTGAACCAAATATAGCATTGCTTTTTGCTTAAGAATGGGTTGTTTAGAAAATAAGAGAGGCCATTATGATAATCAGGAAATACTGGAGTTACGAATAGAAAGCGAATGACTGTCTTTGACTTTTGTGCTGAACACAAATCAGGTCAGCCCGTCGGATTTGTCAACCACACGTTCAGAGAACTGGTAAATATTACCATCATACCAACTTTGTATAGTGGTATATTTGGTTCAATAAGTTTTAAATGACGTCCACTATCATTCCTTAAAACTTTGTACGTTGTTAGACTTATTCGAATTCTAATGTACGAAATTTTTTATAGGTTTTACTAAAATAATGAAGAATAATGTAGAAAATAAGGACTATAATTGGATTACGTGTTTCTTTTTCGTATTATTTTGGATACCTCAGTTCAAATAAAATAATAAGAAATGCAATCACAAAGAATCGTCGAAATAGACAACGTAATAAAGGAAAAAACTTTAAAGTAAAAAATAAGGAAACAAGTCAATGAACAACAATTCTATATTTGTTTGTAGACTTGCTAATGCAGAAACATCTTACCTTAGAATTCAATATCATACCGGTTGAGCCACGCCATAGGTACTCCCGTTTACTTTTTTTTATTTATAACGCTGAACGAATGAAATTTTGGAAACTGCTAATACAGAGAAAATGAAAATTTGAAACTTTAAATGGCACCCTATATTATTTGTGTGATATTTTCAATCTTTTTGACATTTTGAACACAAATATATATCGATCGTCAATTTTTATCAGCAAGGCAACGAAAAATATACGCTTTTGTTAGTTAATCTAGTTGTTAAAAAAGTACACAAAAACATATGTAGTACACCGGAAAAAAATTGCTCATTGGCAAAAGAACAATTACAATCACGCTAGAGGGCACCAGTAATACAATATCGCCAATCATCGATTTAGTTAGTGTTTATTTGACGTATTTCGACACCTTTCACGAATTCATAGCCACCTAGATTAGTAAACAAAAAACATTTTTACTATTTTTTTCGTTGCCTAAGAGCTGTTTTACACGACCGAGAATTATAACGAAAATAATAGCCAAAATTATCGCTATAATTTTGGTGAGAAATATTGGCAAATTAATTTCGAACGATAGTTAAAAGTTGTTTGACACACGACAATTGATTTCGCTATTAATGTAGTCATGCGCATGCATACTATAGCAGATTTTCTGATATACGCGGTTGTAACCAAAAGTTGGATAAAATAAACATAACCTATCTATACTATCGTTGGTTGTATTTCTAACAAGGGAAGGGAAGAAAAGCATGATAGATTCTTTGGCAGCTTTCTGCTTCAACGACCGAATTTATTTGGTAACTCCTGCTGCGTCTCATGTTTTGAGCACTCCTGAATCACATCCAATGCCGTTTTTCTGAGTGGTGGCGATTTTTATAGTTTTCGGACTTGGATTTGTATAGATTAGGCCACTTCCTGTATTCCTCAATTAAAACCATCACTTCGGCACGGGTCCACGACGTCATAATGCAGCTATATCCTCACAGAACAACGATTCTTTCTCGGCAATACATGCACAATACCAGATTCCGCTTGGTTTGTTGTCACTCTTTTGAGGTGGTTAACTGCGCGGGCAGACCAATATGATCATAAATTGTACGAAGTGCGCATGTTATCGCGCATAATCTCGCGGTGAATAGAGCAAGTTTGATATTTTTCTCACAAAAAGTTTCGCTATTATTTTCGTTATAAAATATTGGTTTTACACGTCCGATTTTCATCGACAAAACTTTTGGTTATTATTTTCGCTATTATTTTCGTTATAATTCTCGGTAGTGTAAAACAGCTCTTAGTGATAAAAATGCTCATAATATGAGACATATATATGGTGCTATTTAAAATTCGATGATGACGTCATTTCCGGAAAAACCGGAAGTAGTAACCTCAAGAGTAACCCAAAGTTGCATTTTTTGTCTATTATCACTCAAAATATTGTTCATCCAGCGTCATAAATAAAAAATAAACAGGAGTACCAATGGCGTGGGTCACTCGGTATGAATAAAATATCGAAAAGTGTAAAAATATTATTTAACTCTCATCTGAAAGTCTAAATGACGTTACATTATATAGTATTTGTTTCGCTTTTTTCGTTGCAATATCTTGCCCTTTTTAGTGCTAATTTTACACTATTGACAACTTAAAACAAAACTGATATTTGTTATTTGATCGCAGCTTGACTATCGTCTTGACGGTCTTTAATAAAAAAAAATGGTTTACAAGACATTTTCGGCTATTTCCGGTTTTGCACACCGATGTTTTCAGTTTTTAGAAGAACTAACTTAACACTTTATTTTAAAATAATGACACTAATGATTGGTTAAGGTACTGGTTTGAATTTTACCTTTTAACCACAGGAAGAAAGAATATTTATTCATATGCTGAGAAACAAAACAAACATGCAAGCGTAGTGCAAATATTACTTATTATTATAATAATTAGCTTAAACACCTTAAGGTCGGAATTGCCTAGGCACACTAGCCAGTATTTGGTCTCTACTTTATGTTTCATGAAATAGAAGTTATTCGTGCTGTGTAATGTTTTGTAAGCGTCGAATTTAGTCGCTGGCCTTCTTCTGTCTGTCAAGAACTTCCTGCCCTTCGGCTAAATAGCATTTATATTGCTTTCCGTCGATCGTTTATTTATTTAGTCAATCAAACGACATCGTTATAACCAATCGAACAAAATGTGAAATATTACAATCCAATCAAAAAGTTCTGTGCTTCAGAACTGTCACGTGTCAAACTACATAAATTGTCATATGAACCACAAAAGGCATCGGCGAAGAAAATTTCTATGTATAAAACAAATCCATTATTCATAATGTAACTTTTTTGCCTTTCGTACTTATCATATTGCAACTCCTTTCAACCATTCAAATCCTGAGGATTATCGATAACTTGATGTCTATTAAGAAACAAACAAACGTAAAACTATTTTCATAATCATAATAACACTTAATCTTAATAACCATAATGGCAGCTATTAAACTTATTTTTAGATCCTGGTACATGAAATATTACGAAATGCCGCCATTATTCGCATATAATCAAATTAGCAGCAGCATGCAGATAAGCAGGACTATGGCGTGCTCTGCATAAGTTAGGCCCTACGTACCTACCGAACGTAGGTAACCTATTTACACCCATTAAGGTTATTGGGCATGGTCATCAATATTTAGTTTTCAATTTCATTAGGGCATCTCGTTATTTAAAGCACATCCATTATGCAGGCATATCAATCACCGCTTGAAATCCAATTTAACTGTCTGATGGGTTTGCGGGAATCCGTTATGTGCGTACTATATCGTGATAGGCGATGCTAGATCCGCACACTCGATAAACGAGGTTGTATTAGAAGGATAGGTTATGTGATTTTTGTAGAAGAAAGAATGAAATGTGTTATTGAGTTGTACGGGGGTATTGTGTTGTCAAGTTCAGAAGAAAGGGTGCTATTAACCTCTTTTCAAATCATTATTCATAGTCTGCTGACATCATATACAGGCAGTCCAAAAAGTTGGCTGTAAATGGAAAACTTTTGAAGTAAAATACTTACGATACTACTAAACGCGATACGACAATCACAAACGGTCGTTTCCATGGCAAAAACAAGCTTACGCGCTTACGCGTATGTTAATAAGAGCGACTAATGATCGAGACATGACTTTGAAACATTTTTTCATCAATGTTATTCTTCTGGAGGCGTAGAACATAGATAAGATTCGGCTATGTCCTTTGACTGGAAGAACGGTGAATTCTAACCTAAAAAACAATATTTTTGACGTTTGGACTCCACAACATTCGCTGATTTTGGTTTGGTATAATATAATCCTCCAAATAATCCATTTATTAACCGAGTTGGTTACTATTTTCTTTTTCGATGTCACTTGATAACCTTTGATGTTTGACAATTTATGTAGTTTGACAGTGACAGATCTTTGATGACAGAATATTTTGATTGGATTGTTATATTTTACGTATGTTCGATTGGCTATAATGAAGTCTCTTGATTGACTATCATAAATCGTGCATTAATAGAAATCGTCCATTAACAGAACTGTTTAATAAACGATTTTCTATTCACTAAACAGACTCATACATAAATAAATCATCGACGGAAAAATATGTATCTCTGACAATTTTTTCAGGTTATGTTAGGTTAAGTTTAGGCTTGTTGTATAAAAGAAATATGGTAATTACAATGCTACCTGCTACACAGAGGCTGATTTATAGCTAGTGTTAACAATGCACACCCCAATTCTGTTAGAATGATATTAAAATTAAGAAGTGTACGTGATACATGCAGCGCCATCTGTTGAACGATATATGTACGATGTATACTTGTTTTGAATACGTTCCAATAAACGTAGTCTAAGTATGGTCTGAGTCTGCAGTTTCGTTCGAACTGACGTGTTATTATTTCCTAACCTAACTTATTCTAGAACTGGCTGCGCGATTCAACAAATTCATGCCCAAAAGACAATACAAAAATTAAATCGCTTTGGATAAAAAGATACAAAGCGAAAGGGAGTAACCAAAAGCACCATAAAAAATGCTATATAGGGTTCCTAAACATCAAAGAAATTGTTTACATGAACGCATTCAACAGTTATACAAATATTTCGTGAGTACAGTTCTTGAATTATCTGATTTTCAAACTCAAACAGCGTTAAAAATTCTATGATATGGGTTTATTGTTGCTTTTAAATCGCACTGCTCGAGTCTCAATTTAGTTCATGCTAAACTCGTGGATAAAGCGCTTACCATATATTAATAAATTTTAAACGAACACAAAGCAAAATAAAAAATCTACTTTTTAACTTACAAATATTAAATATTCTGGATAAGGGATATCAATTTTTATCATTAATTTTCAATCACAACTTTAATACCCCCCTTTTTAAGTTATTCTTACTTATTTATTTATATTAATTTATCAAAAATCCTCACAAATCAAATCTCTATAATTTCCGAGGAAAAAAATGCCTAACGTGACCAGGCTACAAGGGCATTTTTAAGGATCTCCTCTGTACATCAAACGCTGATATAAGACCAAGTCTTGTTGATGAAAAATCCGTAAATGTGCAGTTTGGACGCTACAGAGCATGAAAAATAGTGGACGATAGTATCAACTTTAGAACTCAAAAGAAAATTGTAAGTAAGTCGTGTGTGGTATCAAAGGCTAGCTTATTTAATGGTGGGTTTAGTCAGCTTTCCGTAGTCGCAAAATAGCCGAAATTTAACCCTAAATATTTCGCCGTTTATACAGAGAAATTAAGAATTCCTTAACGTAACGATGCGCAGGCGGGTGCGCAGTAGAAACTGGCAGATATAACCCGCAAAATGTTTGTTTTGAAACTGCAAATGATACTGAATGGCAACAAAAGCCATCCTCATCGGCGATCCTTCAAATAACATTGTACCTCGGTGTATTGTTGTGTGTTTGTTTTGTCAAATAACTATTTTATATGAAATAACATATTTTTGAATAGGAGGTGCCATCTTGTGATTTGCACGAAAAGTTTGGTGGTACATGGTCTTCTGTCTTTCCTTCTGGACGTTATTAATGTAATATTATTCGTTTCTTCGCGACACCCTGTATTGTCCCTGTGAAATGCATCTTAATTTTTATTGTAAATAATTCATTGATACAATTTTGTTAGTAGTTTAATGATCCTCCGATAGATGGCTCCAAATTAGGGAACGAGCTGAAAGAACATTACATCCTTTTCTAGGGAATATTAATTTAGTCCCAGTGCTGTCTAAACCAATATACGGTTTCCCTATATTTAACTTGTTAAGTTAAGACGTTTAATTGCGTTGCGGCTACGAAAAGCTGACTAAACCCACCATAAAATAAGTTTTGTCTAATTCTTTTTTTTTAGCACATTTGATAGTAAAAGAGAACCGTAGTTTGGTGATATATGTATCACTTTAGAAAGTTCCTTTATTGCTGTAATGCAAGAGTTGCCACCTTTAAAAAATGATAAAACTGGCCACCCAATTTTAACTGAGGCCATTGTGACAGGTATAAAATTGACGTAACAAAAGAAATTAAAATGTTTAACTTTAGCATAAAGTATTTTTTGGTCTTGAATTATTCTTCATCTAAACATTGCAGAAATTGTTCTTTTACCAGAACACACGTTCAAATGCCTCAATCTATTGCACTATTGCACAGCCCACAAGTTGTTTTCTTAAAACGGTTACAGCCTAACGCATTCAAAGGTCCTTGGATTTGGAAATGTAAAATGACTAGAAGTTTGCAATTGACACCATTATCTACATTATCTACTTTAGCTGTAAACCAGGACATTTTCAAAATCTAAGTATTAATTATTATTAATTATTTAATTAAACAAAAAATTACCCAGGATTTAAAATTTTGTTAAATATTTTTCGATATCTTAATAATAAACGAAAGTCTTGCATTTGTCAACAACTTTTTTGGACACGCTGTAGTACTTATGCCATGTTTTATATTTTAATCATGGGCGTAGCCAGGGGGGAGGGTTTTGGGGGTTCAGTCCCCCCCCCGAAAAGTTAAGATATTAATTCTTTTTATATCTTCAATATTTTTCATATGAATATAAGGGTTATTTTATGTACTTTTAGTCGTTTTATTTTCTTGAAACCCGCCCCCCCGAGACTAAAACTTGGCTACGCCCGTGATTTTCATCATCTATTTTAACACATATTGCAACAACGCTGCTAACGACAACTAGTCTTGACAAAAATCTACTAGGTAGCTGATATTTATTTATTGTCCCTTTTTTTTAACTTATTTGCGTCATGTCATTGCTGTTCTTATTATAGCTCTTTTATTAAAACAGAAGATAATGTGAAGCAGTAAAATCAAAATGTTTCGTTGCAGTTGATCAATATGGTTGTATTAGATACACCCCACAGAGCGATGCAAACGATTTAAGAAAAAATACATTACTTCTTACACCCTGTACAGGGTGGGCCAAATTCGATGTTACTCTAGGAGATCTCGGTAACTACAAGAGATATCGAAAAATGAGTAAGGTTGTTCTGTCGTCTTTTTTTGAGAGAAACTCAATGGTGAAAACCAAAATTAGCTATCGTCTTTTGCTTTCGAGTTATAACAGAAAACTCGATTTTTCGCTATTTTGATACTTGTCGATATCTTTGTTGTTTGTTAAATCAGACGAATGATATTTGCACGTTCTTCAGGCACTTTTTCGATTAGAATTCAGTGGAATCCACAGATTTTAAATATCTCTAATAGTTTTGTAGATATAACATAAAGTTGTGTTTTTTAAAATGGAAACCATAGCTGGCTATGACTAAAATAAATAGAGCATTTTTTTCCCTTTTCAACGATATATAACATGCCGGTCCAAAATATTCCAAAACTAATGTTTTATTAAATAACATGAAATTAGTATATATCAGAGAAATTATAATTATTGTTTTCAAGATTTCTCCGAGTAGAGGCGTATGTCACTAGTAGTTTGACACTACTAATCAGTGAAATTAGTAAAATTTCATTCTTTTATTTTAATTGAAAATTACGGAACGCCGTTTGAATAGTACCTATGAGAAATGCGCAATAATCGAATGCTTTATTCAAAGTAATAACAATAGTTGTGATATAACATCCGAAACATAATTCAATCGTTATCCAGGTAGTGCACGACCGCACAAACTTGTTTTTGGGATTAAAAGACCATCCCATCAATTACGGGTTGATTAATATGCCAAAACCCGAACATTGTGGTATGGATTGGTATGCTGAAGATTCAGTTTCTATTTCACGACTTGAAGTTGAGGGATTTGCAACTGCGGCTGCTACTATGTTGGTGGCAGCTTCTTCAGCATTTTCAATATGGCAATGTTTGTGTCTTGGCATACTAAATGACCCGTGATTGATGAGATTTTCTTTTAATCTCTCAAAAATAGATTTGTGAGGTTGTGTTCTTTCTGGATAACGATTGAAGTATGTTTTGGATGCAATTTCAGCATTGTTATTACTTTGAATAAAGCATTCGATCATTGCGTATTTTTCATATGATTCATACGGCATTTCGTAAGTTTTAATTGAAATAAATATTCAAAAGAATGCAGATTCAATACTTAAGTCACTAATTAGTAGTGTCAAACTACTTAATTAGTAGTGTCAAACTACTAGTGACATACGCCTACTCAAAGAAATCTCGAAGACAATAATCATAATGCCTCTGATATATACTAATTTCATGTTATTCAATAAAACATTACTTTTTGAATATTTTGGACCAGCATGTTATATATCGTTGAAAAGAGGAAAAAAGGCTCTATTTATTTCAGTCATAGCCCGCTATGGTTTCCATTTAAAAAAACACAACTTTATGTTATATCTACTAAACTGTTAGAGATATTTAAAATCTGTGAATTCCACTGAATTCTAATCGAAAAAGTGCCTGAAGAACGTGCAAATATCATTCGTCCGATTTAACAAACAACAAAGATATCGACAAGTATCAAAATAGCTAAAAATCGAGTTTTGTGTTATAACTCGAAAACAAAAGACGATAGCTAATTTTGGTTTTCACCATTGAGTTTCTCTCAAAAAAGACAACACAACAACTCTACTCATTTTTCGATATCTCTTATAGTTGCCGAGATCTCCTATAGTAACATCGAATTTGGCCCACCCTGTACATGCTGAAAATTAAAATACCAATAAAAAATACTGCCGAGCACTGCTGTTCAGGAAATAACATTCGATTAAACGATACAATTATAAAAATTAAACAATTGGTTCAAAAGATAATTAACTTAAAAGTTGACATGCATTTTAGTTGGGCCAATATTTTTGCACGTAAGTATATTAATAACTTTCAGTATATAAATGACATTACCACCAATACATAAATAAAAGATAAATTCCTGCCTCACAACGAAAACAATATTTTTGAGAAGAGTGGTTATGTATGTCCTCGTGGTTTAAAAAATCGTCTATAAAAGTACAATTAAGCACAATTTGCGTTTGAAAGTACCTAAAACAATTAAAAAATTACTCACAGTTTAAATTTCATTTCTGTCCTTGCAACACTTGAAAATAAACCAAGGAGAACTAAAGGAAACTGCACCCTTAACTTGAGGTATAACGTTTCGCTCGGATGTTGAAAGAACGACTGTACGTAATAATATTATACCTCAAGGGTGGTGCACGCAAGTGAGAATGTATTGTTTACCTTTAGACCTTAGCTTACCGAGGAAAGCAGTTTGCATGCCACTGTAATTAACATGATTATCGAGTAGTTGGCGTAGAATTAATAATTAGACCTTTTCACTAACACCTGCTACCTTGACAGCTGACAAATCTGGTGACGACATATGGAAATATTATTTGGGTGATATCGTTGTGAAGGCCAAGGATTGCGTAATTCTAGAAATACGATTACGTTTATGAATATTTTATAAACGCTTAACTAGTTCCAAAATTGGAAATCTATACTCGTGAAACTATTATTGATTATATGCTAATTCAACATGTGTGGAGATTTGATGTTTATGCACTTTTTAATTTTTGTTTTCTTAAATTATTTTCTAAAGGAAAATTATATGTCACAAAGTTTTAATACACATGGACATGAATTTTAATGGCATACATAATTCTGAAATACATAGCAAAATGTGAAATTTATTTGGTTCTGAATAGTCCTAAAAATTGTTGATATCCGGACCCGAAATAGTTAAGACGTGCTTTTGATCGTAGCAGATGCCCTTTAAATGTTTCACCCTTATTATATAATTTATCGTTCGGTTTGTGCAAGCTGTCCAACCTAGCTGATAATATCATGGAACTGACATATATAGAAAGTCTCATATCGTTAGTACCAAAAGTAAATAGGTCAAATTTGTTACCGTCAGTAATTCAGTCATTTCAAAATAATGATCAGTTTTTTTAATAATTAAGAAATACATATAATTAGGGGATACTACTGGCTGAACAAAAAACAAGAACCAGCGAACAAGAAATAACCGATTCTAGTTTGTTTTTTTTTGTTGAATCTGAATCTGATGGCATTTTGAATTGTGTCAAATTATAAAAAGAAAATCGCTTTGCGTTTTTTTTTACGTTTTCTTGGCAATGATTTTCCAATAAAACAGACTCAATGCAGTCTTCGAACCCAGATTCTATGAATAAAATACCAAAATCAGGTGGTTTTTTGTTGTGGGAATCATTTAGTTTCAATAACAATAATTGAAAGTAAACGATTGTTGACAAATTACGTAATTAGGAATTTATGAACTTTTCTGATATCTATATTTTTTTATTATACAGGGTGTTAGTACTATCCCGGTGGTCGATAGTCATCAAATCGTTTGAGAAAGAAAAAAATGTTTTATACAAGAGTTGTTTGACTCACTGGTTTCTATAATGTAAAATTATTTATACCGGGTGTTGTATTTAAGTGTGACGGAAAGTCAGTACATTTTTTTAAATGGAGCGTCCTGTATATCATGCCATATTATGAATACTAAGGAAGTTGTCTTTCCACCTGTGTAAGTAGTACCTGTGTAAAGTAAATAGTTTCTGAGATATTCAACTGTGTGTCAAAAAATTGGCAATTGCAGGCCTTTCTTAAAAACTACGTTAATACTACATTTTTTCAGATATTGCCCTAAAAATTTTGTCACATAATAACTAACCCCATAGCTAGATACTGATGTCATGATTCGCTATACAGGGTGATCGTAACATGCATTAGTTTCTAATCATTTTTAACTGACTTTTTATTGAGATTTTTAAATGGAACATCCTGTATATTATTTGCTAATTGAAACGTCCCTTAAGTTCTTTGTAATTTATATTCACGATATCGTATATCTTTTCACTAGTTTTTGTAGTATTTGGAATTTAAAGAGTAGTATGCTGTTTAGTATCTTAATGTTACTTTGTATACAGTGTGCTGGGTAGCATAATGTAAAATATTTAAAGCATTATAGAAGAAGCCATTTAGAACCTATTTAACTAGATTTATTCATATAAAAAGTATTACGGTTATCAAGGTATTACACAATTTTATTAGTATGTTTTGCAATTTTTACAAAGTACAGTGAGCGAACCTGAAGACCTAGTAACTTGAGTTGGGCTTCAAAGTAAACCAAAACCAGTGTAGTTTTAGGGTGACTGACGTGAAAAGTTGTCCACCTTTGTAAAAAATTGTGCGGAGACGTTTCATTGTAATAGTATGTGCGGTCATCAACGAAAACAAACAGAAACGCTAAAACCTGTCTTGAGCTTAGTTTGAGAATGGATTTGTATTCAATACAAAAAAACAACCAACAATATCTACTTACTATTGTTAATTGGTTTAAAATAGATTATTTTTCTGGAGAGTCAATTCAAAATTGGGATAATATAAATGATAGTATGAGTAATATTGATAATGTGAATGGAAAGTGGGTTATTTGGAAGTGTTTTTAATAGATTTTTTTGCTATGAATGAAAATCTAAATCTAAAGATGCCTATCAGTTTGTTTTTGTTGCATATTTGGTTTTTGTGTGTGAGCACATAAATCACATCAAAGAAAATCTGATTTTCAACACTCAGAAGTCAACAAGTTTTCACGATAGTTAACCTGAAAGTACAGGATTCAGGGTAATTTAAATTTTAAAATCGCGTGTTCGGTTGCCATACGATAGACGGCAAAATTTTCTTATAAAATTTCATATAAAATTGTTAATTATGTTGATAACGGTAATACTTGTTTAAAGGCAAAATCGGCAAAAATGTCGTTTTTATAGTTTTTAAAAAGATCCTGCAACGGGCATATTTTGGAAAAACAGTTGAAAATCTCTGGAACTATTAACGCTGTGACACGGTTGGATAAGCAAATTTAGTAGTGTTTATAATATAATAAAACATACAGTACGTTCCATTTAAAAAATGTACATACTTTCCGTCACACCTAAATGCAACACTCTGTATAAATGAAAATAATTTTACGTTATAGAAAATGACGAGTCAAACAACTTTTGTATAAAATATTTTTTTTTTCTCAAACGATTTATTAACTATCGACCGCCGGGATACTAATAACTCACCCTGTATAATGTATTTAAATATATTATTATTTTTTATATATTTTGATTTTGATGTTCATAATTGTGGGATGCTAATTTATAGTAGTAAAAAGTAATAAGCACGTATTTTTGTATACTGTGTGACCGTCATAGGTACGTCCGTTTATTTTTTTATTTATGTCGCTGGACCAATGAAATTTTCTGAAGTGCTGATAAACAATAAATACATTTTATTAAATATTTTTTTAAATAAGTACTAACTATTAATTTTATATATAGTATGATAAAGTCATGTGCCTGGTCACATCAGATTTTTATTATAAGAATATCGATTTTTTATTGGAACTCCATGTACATGGATCAATTTTTGGAATCTAGTAAATTATTTTATTTGTTTTTCACATAAGAAAGTATCTAGTATATTATTGTTTAAAAATCTACTGTTTTAAAGATAATTGCATTTTTACGTTTTATTTTGATACATGGAAAGATAAGTTTTCTGTCGATTATTATGATTCTGCAAAATAAAAAAACAAGGTTTATTTCATGAGTGTACTGTGCATATCAGCCCTCTCAGGTCAATTCGTTTTCTCGGTGGTAATATTACATTTTCCATAGTTTCTACAAAAATAATAGTATTGTATTATAATAATAATAATAATAGTTATTGTCAAAACGATTAAGATACAAATATAATAATAATCCAAAACTGCAATAATAGCGCTCCATTTAAAAAAAAAACATAAGTTTGTTTTGGTACCCGTTGTGGAACACCTTGTATGCATGAAAAAATATTCTATCGTAAAGCGAATAACTAAAATCTACCACTTTTCTATATGAAAGAAACATTTATTTCGATTTGTTAAGTGGCCTGTCCAACAGCTGATCGACAGAGGCTTGGCTGTTTTTGATAAGTTTAGAAAAATCAGTCGAGAATTGGTCTTTGCGTGGGGATGTCGACGTTTTCGCTAAAGCTACTTTGGAACAAGATAGACTTTGCCGACGTGCGGTCAACATTATATGATCTAACGTATTTAACGCTGTTTCAATTTATTTTTGCACACGTAAGCAGGCTGTCTAGTGATTTTACAACGGTTACCAACATAACATGGTAGCTCTAAAAATTACTGTGATAAATTGTTGACATAACCGTGACATAACCTATGTGGAGAATGTGAGATATTTATCATATATTTATATGATAAATAACTTCAACATTTGTCTACGGTTTATGAAGTGATATATGCAAAAACCACGTACTATGAATACACGCACACGTACTGTGAATATGTGGAATATTTGAAAGTGTATTGAGATTATGCGCCCATATACATTTATACCTCCTAGAAAACAAACCCCGTACCAATAACTTTGGTCACGGACTACTCACTCTTGGTACGATAGATAATGCACTCATTTCTCAGCCGATAATACACTTATGCCTAGCTACTGAAAAACAAATACATATGAACCCATGCAACGAAGACTATCGTAACTAACAAACTAAATGTAGTTACTATAGTCTTTGTTGCATGGGTCGATATTACATACGTATGTACATCCACAGCGCAGGGATCTGATGACGTATAAGAAAAATAAAACAGTTAATAAGTTATTCTTTATTTACCAATTTGTAATTCATATATTATTTATAAAAGACAATTAGACAACATAAGCTTTATAATATTATATAGCTTTATTAATATATTATAATATCAAAATCACAAAAATGTTGATCCTCGCTATCATGAGACCACACGCATACGGGTTCTTCGGGGCTAATTGCAATACTATCTGCGGTTTGTTGTGTTAAACGTAATTCTCCATACACTTTGCACTTGAGAAGAAAAACATCTGGAGTCAGTGGTTGACAAGTCGACTATGTCCCATTATACATTTCTCATATAATAATGTTATAGACGTCTTATAGTACGTAAGGATTTTGATTCCTCGTAATGTGATTTGAATCCAATTACAAAACCCGTAATGAGCTATCTGCATCATACCATACCTGGAGCTTGAATTCTCTGGTAGTAGAATGGATAAAACAGCACTGTTTATATGTATATTCTGCTAACTAACCTAACAATTGAAAAGGAAATTTTAAAAAACAATAGTATACTTCTTTAGGCACAAACCTGATTGATGTCTGATATAATAGTAGAACTTTTATGTAATCTCCTAATTTCGATTAGAATACTTCTTTGTGCAGTGTCCCCAAGTTTTCTACATTTTCAGATTATATCGGATTTGTAGGTTAGAACTCTCGAAATCTGTCCCAGTAAATAAAATGTGTGAATTTTAGCGAGTTACAGCTTTTTTTTGTGGTATATGGTAGATAGAGATAGACCCATTACTATCTTCGTCTAATGACGTCTAGTTCTCGACAACATCGTAGATGGCCACACTGTCCAGCCTCGAAATGGCCTCGAACATGGATGGAAAAATTGGGAAAATACGACGCCGATTTTTTAAAAGTGTGGCTTTATTTCGTTTTATTTATTGGAATTTTCACAAATATTACATTGACGTAAAGGGAAACTACGACGGACTTGACACAGAAAACATAATTACATTGTTATTCCTGAAATCACGACATCTAATTATACGTCTATTTTGAGCAGCAATTGTTTAAAATTGGGCATGGGTATAATAAATATCGAGCAAGTCCGACCAAGAAGAGTTAATTTAGATTGTTATAATCTCATAAGATGCTATTGTTATTCAATAATAAACCCACACGAGCACTAAACAGTTTGAATAATTGGACCAATAGGGGCCCACCGGAACAGACCTGAAGTTAGGCTGAACCAGCCTCTTAAGCGTCATCTAATGTCCTCGCGTTTCTCGATCTTTGCTGTGATAAATATCGGTGTGTCGGTTTATAAACTTGATAAAAGTATGTATTTGGTGTTAGTGAAGTGCTCGTTGACTTTTTCTTCTGTTTTGCGTCGAATTAGATGAGCGAAATTGCCGGAATAAGGTAGGATGTTTTACTATTGCGTAATCGCTGGGCAGCTTGACTTTTCTGGAATGCTTGCGTTTCAAAGTTGGTTTGGGCTTGATTTTCTATAAAATAGTAGTATATATTATATGTAGGTGAGACCGGGGCACATTGGGCCGGATTTTGACATCCGCATATAGTTGCCTTACTTTTGGTTGGTAACTGGTTGGTAATGGCAATACCAGCATAACAATATTTTAAAATTATTATTAAAATATTCGGCCGACAAGGAAAAGAGACGATTTTAACCTCAAATATGATTCACCGAGGCGCAAATGGCATAAATGAGTAAATTTCGCATAAATAAATAAATTTCCCCTCATTTCCCTGTCCCAAACTACCCCAGTTGAAATGTCCCAATGTGCCCCAACATGCGTTTTATGAATTGAAAAATCATAGAAAATTGACGGTTATGATTTGGTAGCCGCCACTAGCGGTAATGTATGAACATACATAATATAACATATAAACTTGTGTCGAGCCTTACGAACAGACGTAGAAAATACTTACTGGGTTAACCAAAAACTGATACATTCATCAACAAATGTAGTTTCGACACTAACGTGCTGGAAACTTTTTTGATATTGTCACAGAACAGGAATCAAGCTGAAGGGAAACTCTCGGCGGTGCCTTTGATATTTCTCGGTCAGATTCTATGACCTCGCGCCATCTTTTCTGAGGATTACACAGGGCCGGAATACCTACGAAACGATGGGCCTGTCGCTACATATGCGTTATGCATGTAGATCCTAATTCAAACAGCCAATACGGACCTGCACGGAACGAAGTCTAGACACAACCTAGACCAAACAAATACATCGAGCAATCACCTACGTTATGAGGTAGCAAGGGCGTAGCCAGGGGGGGGGGCAGGGGGGGGCACCTGCCCCCCCCCCTGGCGCTCAAAATAAAAATGCACAAAATTGTATTAGGTACATAATAAATTTACAAAGACACATAACATGTACTGTAAAAGCCAGTTGTGCTTATTTTATGAGAAAATGTAATTTAATAAATTACCGTCGAGTATGCAACTCAAATACCCGTACTTACCTCCAAATCTCAATACAGGGTGAGGTATTTGTTGTTAAGTTGATTTATTGGGAATTAATAGAGGAATTGTTAATGCAACCGACAAGTAAGTTGAAGTAAAAATTTTAGATTGCTTTATTACAAATAACCTTATATAATAATATAATGTTATTTGTAATAAAGCAATCTAAAATTATATCTTCAATTTACTTGTCGGTTGGCAACCAAAACCACATATCTACTTTGTATATTACTGGAGTCTGTGTGATGTGTAGTTATTGAACGCGATAATAAAGCAGTGTTTTTTTTTTGCAATGGATATAAGAAACTATTTTACTAAGTATTAATTATTATTTGGAAGCCAGTGTTATATCGTTGTATGATTGGGTGATTAGGATTACTGGTCCTAAAGAGTATTTCAGTTATAGGATTACCTACGTGATCACAGTGTTATCACTGTAGCCGTAACACTATAATCACGTAATTATTGCAGTTTAAGTACATATAGCTAAATATTACTTTAGATTAGTCTAATTTTGTTGAGTTTCGAATTTTGGTCTCGTTTGGCAAATGTCAACCCGTTTACCTATAGTTTGTCTTTTAAGCAATAGATGGCGCTATGGCGGTTCTTGCATTAATTCGCTGTTCGAAAATATCTTGGAAATTATGATATATTAGTATTACTGTTCTTGTACACTTATATGTACATTTTGATACATTTGATACATGTCCTCCAAGAATATTTGTTTCGGTAGCATTCTCAGCGTTCATCGCAACATTGCAAATGAAGACCAAGAGCAATTCAAAGAATCTGTCCTGCAGAAGTTTTCCGAAAACAAGCGGAAACTTAACATTACGTAATGTTTTATTAGCATATTTCATATTATGTACATACCTCATACATATATTTTTATAAACAAAAAGATATGTGATAAGAAATATTTATTTACTTAAATTTTGGTATTTTTCTGACTCCTTGCCCCCCCCCTGTAAAAACTTCTGGCTACGCCCTTGTGAGGTAGAGATGGCAAATAATGGATTGACTGTACTTGAACCGGTCAGTCGGTATAAAATACGTTCATGCTAAATGACAACACGTATAGACACCTTCCTGGTTGTCTTCTATTGGTCAAAAGTTTGCGTGATTTCAACATGGCGTCAGCTGCGCGCGGTGGTCTGCGTAGATCTTCCCGCCAACGAGAGTTTCCTTTCTGCTTGTTCTCTTTTCTGTGATATTGTTTACATTCACTGACGCATATTCTATGTGAATGCGCATTCAATCGCAAGTCATTAAGGCGGTGAATTTAAAGTGTCCCAATGTGCCCCGTGTCCCAATCTGCCCCGGTCTTCCCTTAATAATAATCTGACTATGTTTATGATGTATAATATGTGTGTGTACACGTTTTTTTGTGGTGATTCCGGAGAAACTACTACAGGTATCGGAACGAAACTTCATATTTAGAAGTTTCATATCCAAACTTAGAGCTGAAAAGCTTTCTGTTGAAAAGGGTCCAAAGGAACTGGAGGTTTAGTCTTAGCATTTTGAAAGATTTTGCAAATAAGCCGCCATTTCTGGAATTTCGCTGAAATTGTTAAATAATAAATTAAAGTAGAGGAAATTCCGAATAATTTATGACTATGACATTTTTTGGTAAAATTATTAGTTTAGCTGCATGAGCAAATTTTATTTCATCGAGATCGCTCGTACTGCATTAAAACTAGTTAGCTAGGATTTGTCAGATATTGTGATTCTAACAACAGTAGGTAGTGTCAAACGCTGATGTTTTGGCAATACCTACTGTCAATATAACCAAAATATCTGTCTAGTTCTAGTAGTTTTATTTTAATGCAGACATGGCCGATCTCGATGATAGAATATCATGCAGCTAAACTATTAATTTTATATATAGTATGATAAAGTCATGTGCCTGGCCACAAGATTTTTCAATTATAAAGACATCAAATACTAGATATTTTGCTGAAACTCGTAAAAATATATTGCGGTAATGATAATAATTAGCATACCTAGTGATTTATGGCCGAATGCACAACATCCAATGCAACATCAAAATTTGACAGTTATCTGTATTGTGCGTCACCGTCTTGATGCAACCTAGTAATGTATTTAGCAAAGGCATTTTTAAAATTGCAATTCAAACAACAATATTCATGATGTAAACAACAAATTAAATAAGAATCAAATTAAATAAATAACCTCAAACGATAAGGATACAGAGAACTGTCAAATTCGGATGTTAGCATTTATCCATAGCTAAGTTTGAATAATCATTAACCCAATATTTTTTCTTCTACTTCCGTGCTTTAAACAACATTTCACGCTACAGTTTTCAGCCATATATCACTTATTTGGTGTCAATGTAATCGAAAAAATGTTATCTAACGAATAATCAGGTTGTACCCATCAAGTACCTACAAGTGAACAAATAACTCATTGGCCAAAAGCCAATTAAATCAAGCTAGAGGGCACCAGTAATATAATATCGACCAACATCGATTTAGTTAGTGTTTATTTGACAATTATCGACAATTTTCACCAGTTCATATCCAGTATCCACCTAGCTTCAAAAAACAAAAAGTTATTATACGTTGCCCTGATGATAAAAAATGACGATCGATATGTTTTAGTGTTCAGAAAGTCATCGTGATTGAAAATATGCCTGAAATAATATAGAGTGCTTTTTCTTCTTTTCTCAGCCGGTAGCAATTATTGCGTTGGGAATCATATAAAACTTTAATCACGTAACAGATGCTGTTTAGTATTTTTAAGGGGTGATGGAATAGGCAATTTTCAACCTATTGTACAATCTATACAAAGACAAAGTATGTATGATGGTTATTACATTTCTCTTGATTCAACATGAGAAATTTATAACAGAAAACTTTTACTATTTGTAGAAACTTGCAAATCTCGGCTCAACTCAAGATTTATTAATTAAGATACTAGTGCAAATAGTGCAAATTGTATTGAGTATTTTAATATTCAATGAAACTAAAACTATTACTTCAATATTACTACTAACTAAAATATAAATCATAAATCGCAATATAACGTAAATTATCCATATTATCCATCTTACACAACTTTACACAATTTTAAATTACTTACGTACAAATCCTATGAAAAGGCATATCATCATTGCCTCTCACTCAAAAACTACCAACAGTCGTTGATCAGTAACAGGAAGTACCTTGTATTTTCACGAAATTCCACAACAAACTAACCCTTCGGCTTAACACAAGCCAAACGAAAATCACAATGCATTCGCAGTAGTACCAGCCAACAACAGGTACGAGGCAAAAACCAATGCTTAAACCTAAAGCTCCGTAACGCCCCTACTAATTCCGAAACATGCACTGAGCTTTTGCGGGTCAGAAAGCTTGCGTTTTCCCTTTGCGACTTCACGAGGGGTGGTTTATCTTTATGATTATTATCAATGGGGTAGTTGGTGACTATCTGCAAACCGCCCTACTAACCTATTAACCTACAAGTAATTTTACAGACATATTCTTAATTATGTCCCGGAATTTATTATGCTTTGAGTCAGATGCTTTAATGGGCTGAAGTTAAAAGAAGGAGTCGCGTAATTTACTGCCTGGAATCACGAAAGGAAAGTTTGCTTTTCCTTTTTTAATTGGTTTGCAAATCAGGGTTGACCTTGATGTGTTTTGCACAGCTCTTCCTATAAATATAGGATTCTTTTTTAAAGATCTATTTTTAATCAATATTTTGACATTCAATAAATTACTTACCGGGAAAGTTTCTAGTAAATTTATTTAGTATATTGTTATGTTACTGGTGAATCATGGTGTTGTGTCATAATAGAGAAATTGACATTAGTAAATCGCATAAGTCCAAAATTTGCAAAGAAAATAAAACTAATCCATTTAGAACACGATTTAGGCAGACTTGGATGCCGGCGATGATCTCAAAAGTTTGGATCCGACTTGCTATTGGTAACGAAATATCAAATAGCTGATATTTTCATAAATTTATTTATTGTATTTTCGGATGAAAGCATCTTTTCAACAAATGACATTGTTTCTTCACAGTACCGTCGTTATTAGTGTGATGTAACTCAACAGTAGGGTGATTCTTATTTTTCAAGTTTAATTTTTTGTTTGTGCTACCCCTCAATGTAGTTCCTTTATATAAAAATGGGCTGAGCGCAATTTGAAGTCAATCCGATAAGTGTAAAATATGCCCCTCGCCCCTCAAAAATGCATACCTGCATTGCAATCGGGGATTGCTAAAGAACAGGCAACAGCTGTTTGTGAAACGCTTGCGGAATGGGGCCTTCGGGATTACGTGAAAGCATTACTTTTTGACACAGCATCAAATAGCACTTTTAAAGGTGCTTGTGTTTTGCTTGAAAACTTTCTAGAAAAAGACCTTTTGCATTTACCCTGTCGGCATCACATTTACGAAGTTTAGAAAATAAACTGCTTCCGGGTTATGCCGTGTGTCAAGATTTGTTAATGCTGACGTTTCGCGAGCCATGTTGCTCGCGAAACATTACACAATTAGCTTCTTCAAAGCTAATTGAATCAGTATTCAATTAGCTTTGAAGAAGCGAGCAACATGGCTCGCGAAACGTCAGCATTAACAAATCTTGACACACGGCATAACCCGGAAGCAGTTTATTTTCTAAATGATTCTGGCCGTGAAAGCCTACGTACTTACATTTACGAAGTCATTTTAAAAACTAAAGGAAAGGAGTTAAAACCTCTTAATTTTGCACAAATAACTAATTTACTTTGGTACTAGTTTCGATCCTTAGATCATCATCAGCCAGTGTGTACTGTTGGACATGTTTATTGTCGTGTGTTTGGTTTTACTTGTTAAATTGTTAATTTATTCTGATGTCTTGCCTCCTATAATTAATTTTGACTCTTTTTACAGATGATGATCTAAGGATCGAAACTAGTACCAAAGTAAATTAGTTATTTGTGCAAAATTAAGAGGTTTTAATTATCTCTTTTCCTTTATCAATTTTTTTGCTTTATGGACCTTTACCATTTTAAAAACTGTTTTCAAGGAAAAAACAGTTGGGAAAAGTACAGGCCCAACTATACCAATTTAAAAAAAGTTCCGAAATGCTTGGTCTGGAATTAACGTTAATAATTTTAAAACCGGAATCGAGCATGAAAAGGTCAAGGAACATTTGGATCCGGTCGATGTATCCCGAATTCTTGATTTTGTACGAGACGCTGTGCAAGAACAACATCCCCGAGAGGATTATAGAGAATTTTTAGAATTGGCTGCTCTTTTTCTTGGCGAAACACCATCTCATGAAGTGTCCTTCCGTGCCCCAGGGGCTATCCATCATGCAAGGTGGATGGCAAAGGCTATTTATTGCTTGAAAAATTCATGTTTCGCGATGAATTTAAATTATCAGCGCATGAGTAAAATGCTATTTGCGATATTTGAATTTTCCTAATCAGTATATATGTCGAAGCGTGGTTTTGTGGTCCTTCTGCAGTCAAACCACCATATTTAGATTTCAGGGTTCTTTCGCAACTTAAAATCTAAATATTATAAATATCAGGTTATTGATCGTGACATTGAAATTAAAAATCATTTGTGGTATCTACCCCCTGAATCCATCACCCTACCGTTCTTTGACCTTCTAAATCAAAAATGAAAATGGTCAAAGTGGTGAAACAGACGTATCAGAAGAAAATGTTAAAAGGATTAAAGTGGATATAAATCAAATCCCAGAAATAATAAACAATGGAACAATTTGTTTCTAATAGAACCAGACAATTTTTCGCTAGATTCGATATAAGTGATGAGTTCCTTAATACAGATCCTTCGCAGTGGCATAAAATTAAAGATTTGGGCAATGCTCTAAGCCTGGTTAAGAAATTGAACGTTGTAAACGATCTGGCGGAGATAGGCGTGATAGTCGATCCGGCGACCAATGTACATATAATTTAATATAATTTAACAGTAATATTTACTAATAACTTACTGAGGAAAAAATTTTGTAAAAAAATAAATTGGATTTGTATATGGTTTTTGGTTTATTTTGCATTTTTAAGGGCCTAGGGGCACACCTTACCCTTATCTGATTGACACCAAATTCCAGAGTTCTTTTTTTCATAGAATGGAATTAAACTGAAGAGTAGCCCACAAAAAATTATTAAAGAAATTAAAACGTGTTGTATAAGAGCCACCCTACTCAACAGAAATATTTGGATATGTAACAAAATTATTTTAATTAACAACTTGAGGAATTCCCCTTAAATTTTATACAGTCAATGTACTTTTAGCAAGATGGTTGCGCAGCCCACCATTCAAACATTGTAACAGAATGATTAAATTTACAATTTCCTCAAAATGTATTGTACGAAATGGCCCTATTTTATAGCCAGCATGTAGTCCTGATCTGACAATTATAGATTTTTATTTTTGGGGACGATTATTAAGAATAATGAACGCTATAAAATGTCTACCACTGGCGGAAATTCGAAATTCTTATAAAGAATTTTGAACTGGTTTTCAAATGTGTGCCAAATTAGAATGTGATTTGTTTGATTGGTTGATTTGTTCACATGACTAAATAATTATTTATTACTTACATAGTGTATTCTTACAAACATTTTAAATTTGCATTTATTTTAAATTGATGTGTACGGTCAATTTTTACATCAAAACTGGAATTATTAATTCAGAGTGTACATTTTGCACGATTTATGTTGAAGTTTGTTTGAAAAATCAGTAAAGTGATGTGTTTTGTATATATTCGAGACACCCTGTGGAATAATTGAGAAACGTGGGCAAGTTCTGAATTATTCTATTACAAAGCCACATCAATATTATAAATCCAATTTTCAATATTTTGACACGAATTCAGATATTGGGATAAACTTAAAAAAAAAATAAATGACAAGAATTGATATGGCTTTGTAACTTAGTACTTGATAACCGCCATAAGTTCCTTAGTTAGCCCACAGGGTGTCTCAAACTTAAACATTTTGGTTTACTCATTATAATCAACTGCATCTTTTACAACAACAATTTCTTAAAGATACATGATGATCTTGATGAATTTCTTCACAATGTCGAGAAAAAATAATGTAAATCAGTCAATGATTACCAATATTTGAACATCAAAGTTTAGCTAAATTGATTTCAACGTTGCACTCATATATTTTAGGAACACCTTTTAAAGGTTATCCAGTAACATTCAGAAAATTCCCCAACCTATGTTACTCTTCAAAATTTGAGACCACTTTGTTACTCTTCTTTCGTTGGGATTAATTTATTTACTTAATTTAATTTATTTACTCTCAATAACTTCTTTGGTTTTTGCGCTGCATTTTATTAATAATATCAAAATAGTAGTTTTTTTATTGGGTTAGTAGGGGTCCAAATCAAAAATTGTCGATGGTTTGACCTTTTTATTAGTCCAATATTTCGCCGATAATTTTTGGCTTCATCAGGGACTGAAATAATACACAATAATGACATTTTGCAAAACAAATACCAATCAAACATACCTATTTATGGTCTCAACAATTAATCACATTTAGACGAAGAAAACAGCGTTACAAACAATATCAAGCAACAACACATCATCAACAACACATTTCTTCATCTAAATGTGATTAATACTACATGTTAAGATATTATTTTCTCGTCGAAACTGAAACGTATTATCTCAAACTAACCCGAAAATAATTTCTTGCAAGTAGAAAAAATATTTTTCTGCGGAGCATTGACGGCATCAATATGTTTTCCTCAAATATTCTAACAAAATGCGACGTAGCAGCTATTTTACGGCCATCACACGTTTTTTTTTGTTCAGCATGTGCAGCGTTTCGAGTACTTGAAACGTGTTTGTAAATCCACATGTGCGATGTCTCGAGTCGATATCAAATGTTTATATTTTATGTATTTTCAAATATATTTGGCTTATTTTCAAAATGTTAATTCAACAATCCAATTTGCTAAAATTAATAGAATAATATAAATACTGGGCGTAATACAAGTGATCCGAACATTTTTGACTGGAATTCTGATTCTAAAAAAATCATAATTTTCAATAATAATTTGTTTCATGTTGAACAATGTTTTCAAATTTAACGAAACTTAACGAAATCTTGTTGCTTAGAAAAAGTTGCGACTTTTTAGCTTTAATAGTAGAGAAATCCAAAAGATTGTAAACCATTGTAAATTATTGGCAATAAGTTTACTTTAAAGAACTAGAATGTTCTGACTATGGGTCACTTATGGGTAATCTTATAGAGCGTTAGTAGTAGCTAAATTGTAAATATAGTTACCAATTACGTCAGCAAAATCCAATTTAGAACGGCTAATTCGCTTACATTGCTTGAGGCGAAGAGAATAAAGACGAAAATAAATGTATCCGTGCCAAGGACAGGATAAACGTTTGCTTTCGGACATATCAATCGCTTTAATCTTAGATTTTATCAGAAAGAGCGTAGAAGCTCGCTTGCACGCGACATATGGAATAGCAGAAACTGTGTTGTGAATAGCACCTCCACCGTCATTATTTTACCTGAAATCCTCCACTTTACAAGAAAGGTAAATCATTCACTCGTGTGGTGTGATTTTTCTCTGTTCAACTTGGCCATCACCGCTAAGTACCTCTGATATACAGATTGCGGATGACCTGTTCTAGAAATATTGATGAATTTATACGAAAAATTGAGTGCAATATACAGGGTGTTTCAGAAATAACGGAAATAACTTTAAGGAGCATATGCCCAAGAACGTAATAAACATGTTTTGTCAAATAACGTATGATCTAACTTAAGGCATTCTTGAGAAAATTAATGATGAAAGACGGAGTCCGTCCCTGTTCAGCGCAAGAAAATCGACAACACTCCACCACAGTTGTGTTGTAACTGGTGACAACTCCGAGGTCCACTCCGACCTATGTACGTACAATAGTGGTCAGCTGTTTGTTGGTTTATCAACAATAAGAGTCTTTTGGATTGTGGCTTCTTAATGTGGGTGTTTTTGTGTAGTAATTTGTGGAGTACCAGAGACGGATGGATGGCAATTTTATGGTTAGATTGCGACTTAAACAAGTAATCTCTACGAATATTTGAACCAAAAAAATGTTATATTCCTTTCGATATATATTTTTCTTTTCTTATTTCTTTCTCTTTAATTAATTTCCACTGACCATATAATAAGACGTACATATAACACACAATAATATACATTGTCATAGTAATATTTATATCCCCATTTTTGCTACATATTTAGAAGAATTTAGATATAGAATTTTCATGTTTGTGACATCCAGTATCGGGTGACGTCACACAACAGAAAGTATCGTTTTGGCGGGATTTTTTGTGATTCAATTTTTAACGCTGATTTTTATGAAATATTGAGGAAATAATTACGAAAAATAATGCATTTACAATGTAGAGTGAAGGAATAAACACACTAAGATGGTTTTCCAATAATAGTCAAATACACGATGTACACGATGTATCATGTTAGAGAGGATCTTTCTTAAAACATTGCTGGATCTACTGGGACATTTTATTTTAGGACACAAGATGACAGAACACATGATATATTTTTTTAGTATTTATTTTTACAAAAATTTTGTAATTTCAAGTCATTGGGAGGGGCATTCGAAAGCGTCGCACAGTAGCGACTTGGAATAGGTGGTCAGGTTTCCTCTGATCAGCACGTCCAACAACATACGGTATACGGTCGGGTCCAGGCAATTCCTGAGGGTGCGGAGGAATTTCTCAGGGTGGGAGCAGACGGAGACTGCGTTCGCAAAATGCTGTGACGCCTCCTCCAGATGCCCCTTCAACATCAGAGCTTCACCGATCTGAAGCTCGTGCAGTATGATGATGTCCTCTTCCCTTCGTGCCTCCGCTATGTCAGTAGCCGTCCGAATCTTTTCCAATTCGCTCAGTTTCCTTTCGTACTCACGCTTTAGCTTCTGCTTCTTCCGATAGAACGGGTCCTTCTTCGTACCCCCGTCGAATAACTTCCAAGCCAGCAGAAAACCCAAACCACCAAGTGATGATGCGATCGCGTATAGGTAGAGCCTCTCCATAATCGGGAATTTTGGCGATGGGATTCGGTCAAAATGAGTTGTATTTTTTAATTTTTCTTGAACGAAATTGAATGATTTTGATTACATTTCACGCCAAAAAACAAACCCGATTTTGAATTTGACATTGACTACCGCGATAATGCACCTTCGATCTCCATCTTGATCGTCAATTTCAATTCTTCAATACGCACATTTTTATTTACGGACCGTTGAATATTCTAGACAATTATCACACACACGAACGAATTTTCATTAACTGCAAGCCCTTAGATTATATATTAGGTACTTTGTTTGTTGGCACAAATTATGATGACTTTGATAACATTGCACGCTAACAAAACAAACCCTGTTTTCAATTTGACATTGACTACCACGATAATTTCAAGATTAATAAAACTAGAAAGACTGCTCAATGTCTGGTCGGAGCGCTGCAAAAATAATAAATCTAGACAGGATTGCTCAGTGGCCGTTTTTAGGTTTTTGACAATGAACGCAGTTCACGTCATCATCGCATCGCCAGGCTACCGCAATACAAACAATTCAAACATAAAATGCCAAACGTGTTTTTGAGATGTCAGATTTTGACGTTTAAAACAAACTTAATTATAACCTATCACGCGATGATTGGTATGTTTGAAATCCCCGCGTTTTTATGGGTCAAGTGTCTGATTTTGATGGATGTTTAAACACTAAAAGTAATTGAGGGCCATTTTAATCAATCATTTTATCTGACATACATAATTAAACACGATATACATATTTTCTAGTTGTTGTTTTTATTTTGCAGATATATTCAACTGAATGTCTGACATTAAAAGATAAATAGTATTACAATAAGCACCCATAGACTCTTATGTCAACAGAACTAATATATCGTATATGGCAATATCTATATGACAACATTATTTTATCTACGACTCACATATAATAAGTTCATTGCATACGTATCTATGACTATATAATCCCCATCATGATACGCGCAAATGAATATAGTGACACTACCGCTGTATAATAATGACAGTTCGTTCAAATAATGACTTCATTAATTGAAGGAACTGTCATCATTATACGAACGTACTGTCAAAGTCAGTCTAAACCTACGTGGATGACACTTATTTGACATTTCGCATCGCCACCATTGACAGATACATTTATGACACTAGCGTTGTCTAATAATGACAGTTCGTTCAAATAATGACTTATTTATATTATTTGAACGAACTGTCATTATTATACAATGCTAGTGTCAAAGTCTGCTAAAACCTACGTGGATGACAGTTATGTGACAGTTCGCCTCGCCGTCATTGACAAATACCTTTCAAATATTTGATATAAAATGGAATTTATGAGTCGTAGATAAAACGTCGTATTCGATTGCACACAACTGATATAAATCGCTCGCATGTTTATACGCTCGCCTACGGCTGGCGTATAAACTTCATGCTCGCGATTTATATCCTTAGTTATGTGCTCGTCAAATAATATACTATTGAACTAGATATACAGGGTGTGTATAAATTGGCGGAAAAGCTACACGTGGCGGTGTTCTTCGCAAAATTCTGAGTAGACAATCTATAATCTAAAATGTTGTACCGTGCTTCTTGAGTCTTCACGAGGTCTCCAAAGTCATGATATCCGATCTCTTCAATGGTGTTATTATTTGAAATCTATTGATGGAGAAGCTGCAGTTTAGAATAAAGAACAATATTGAAAATTTTTCTTTTCCTAAATGTTATCTTTCTGCCTAAAAAGTTTGTTTTTAATTTCGGTATTTCGTTAATTTTGTCATAAAAATACATGCGGCAACACTGTAGAACATGGCTAACTTAATTTTGGCATTTGTCACTTTTGACAGTTGTATAATCAAATTAAGTAATTTGAGTTGTTTGTGCTAATTTCGTCAGTTCTACCGTGATTATTCCTACAGTTCATTAGTTAATTAGTTTATTAGTTATTGTATTTTACGTTATCTTTTCGTTCGTTCAACATGGAATATACGTTTAATGAGTATGCCGATATGTATATGGTATACGGACCCATTGTTTACAGTGCATAGTAACACGAACACCTGTTGGATTCAGCGTTGCCAAATCTATGTTTCTTTCAAATGGCTCCTGAGGGCACAATAATGACGCTACAACATTTTAGTATAATGATTGTTTACTCAGAATTTTACGAAGAACATCGCCACGTATAGCTTTTCCGCCAATTTATACACACCCTGTATATATTCGTACGGACATACCGTACCCTTCCGGACTTACCGTAATATACTATTAAGTTGGAAGGCTTTGGTTTTATTTGAATACTTTCATAAATTGTCAATATTAGAATGCAATCAAAACTACAGTCATCATATATACAAAATTTTGATATTTTTGTTGATTTTTAAAAATCTGTACCGGAATCTGATAAAAGAATTTGTTTTTTTTTTTGTTTTCAAAACCGTACTCCGGCATATTTTGTTTTTTTGTATTTTGTAGTCATTGAATTAGAACATTTTTTATCTATTTTTATCTATTTTATCTATTTATAATCATATTTACAATATCTATTTGGTACAAAGAACGTAGATATATAAACTTTTTAGAACGTGTAATTTTTGTTAAAGAAAGGATAACAAATTTACAATTTACCTCCAAACGCCGTATCTACGTACAAAATTTACCATATTTTTTCCGTTCCAAAGCTAAAATCATGAATATTTTTACATTTAAAATTATTTACTTTATAGTTTATAGTGTAAGCTAGCAATTTTTACGTAAAACACGCTAACTTGTTTTTAGCATTAAAGAGAAAAAGGCAATTATTTCATTCAATGTAATGTTTGTAGATATGGCAAGTATAAGGAACGCAGTATAAGGAACCATAACGAAACATTTATTGTATCAAATAATATTTATTCAAAAGATTGAATTTAACCTTTGTCAACATTGAATCAACTTGGACAGTGGACATATTCCAACATATATTTTGTTAATTGAAATAGATTAAAATATAGCACAACAATTAATCTCTTCAAGAAAACAATGTGTATACAACCCTAATCAAAAAAATATAATGTTAATATAATGTTATAAATAAAATAAATAAGTTTTGTAATATTTACCCAAAAGCTTAAATTGTAAAAGGTTCTAATCAGTACCCCCCCCCTCTCGTGTATGTCCCGCTTTGCAAGAAAATTCTGGTCACCTTAATCATGCCTTTGTTGCCTTTGTTGTTGCCCTCCTGGATGCTTTCTCATATGCAGTATAAGAGTACTTTTGTGTGCACTAGCATAATCACATAGGGTGCATTTAAATGGTTTCTCGCCTGTATGTGTTTTCAAATGCTGCTTAAGATTACCCTTCTCAGCACAAGCATAATCACATAAGGCGCACTTAAATGGTTTCTCGCCTGTATGTGTTTTCACATGCTGTATCAGAGCATAGTTGCGTCCACCAGCATAATCGCATAAGGTGCATTTAAAAGGTTTCTCATCTGTATGTGTACGCATATGATTTGTTAGATTACTACTTCTGACAGCAGCATAATCGCATAAAGTGCATTTAAAAGGTTTGTCGCCTGTATGTGTTCTCATATGTTGCATAAGAATAGGCTTGCATGCACTAGCATAATCACATAAGGTGCATTTAAAGGGCTTCTCGCCTGTATGGATTCTTCTCATATGCTTTATAAGAGTAGTCTTCTGTGAACTAGCATATTCACATAAGGTGCATTTAAATGGTTTTTCGCCAGTATGTGTTCTCATATGCTGTATAAGAAGAGTCTTGCGTCCGCCACAATAATCACATATTTTGCATTTAAATTGTTTCTCGCCCGTATGTGTTCTCATATGCTCTCGAAGAACAGACTTGCGTGCAGCAGCAAAATCACATAAGGTGCATTTAAAAGGTTTCTCGCCTGTATGTGTAGCCATATGCGCTATAAAAGTAATCTTGTGTGCACTAGCATAATCGCATATGGTGCATTTAAATGCTTGTCCGTCTACATGTCTCCTAACGGGCAATTGAAGTGACTTCTTCCCTGTATGTCTTTGCTTATGTGCTTTTAGAAATCGAGGTTCCGTAGTAGTATAGTCACAAATGTTGCATTTATGTTGCTTCTCTCGTTTACAAGCTTCCACATCTTTGTCACAATGCGTCAATTCTGCAGCCGCCTCGCCATATTTGCTACATAGGAACACTTCCTCAAGTGGTTTTGCCATCGGAGCACATATAGATTGGCTGGATACCGTTACAGACGTTTCGGTTAATTTCACTTCCTCTTCTTTGATGTCTAATCTGAAAAATATGAAACCACAATAAACAATAGTACATTAAGGGGTTATATCAATGCCGACTAGATATACAGGCCTAATACATGGAGGGGACATATCGACATTCCATGCATGATGCCAGGGCATTGCGTCGATCTAGGGTTGCCAACATAGTGCTTATGCTAACCCGGAGAAAAATGTTTATTATGGATAATATTATGAAACATAAGGGAGTTAAATTAATAACAGCCGCCCAAAAATGTGTGGCTTGGACACATACTTTTTTGTACCGCTTTGATGTGAAATTTGGATATAGGTAGTGTGGAAAATGATGAGATCTAGATGCTAATTAGTAAATTAAATTATTACAATTAATGTCTACTAGTTTTCCTTCTTTTCGTTTCAGCCTCTTATTGTTGAATTTTTACGACACAACCAACAGTAGACAAAATGCCAATATTACCACCTAAACCAAGTATAATTTTGATGTACTGAGAGAATTTTTTAAGGGGACATATGTTTTTGCTTGAAGTAATATCTACAGGCTCCCTAACTAATTTTAATTTTAAATTTTATTCTGAAAATATTGGCATTTTGTAAAAAACCCCATAATAAATGTGCCTCTAGTCAAAAATTATAACTATATCTCTCAGTCGTTGTAAAGATATAGTCTAACTAATAATAAAATTTCTAAATAAAGGTATCGCTGTCATGATTTAAAAAATACTGTTTTATGGCAGACCAGTATGATACTATTCTGTGAACTGCCTTGGACAAACTCAAACATATTGTTGGGCCATTTCTTCTCATCTGAACAACATACATATTAAAATAATCAACAAAAGTTCAAAACATTTTGTTAGTTAATGTATCAATATTGAATGTTGATTTCCAACAAGCAACTTCCTACCTTTAAATAATACCCGTCTTTTTGAAAGCCATTTTTGATATTAGATTTGTCTACGATCATCGAGGCAAGATACAATCTTCTGAGTTCGTCGTACCGCTACAGAATTCCTACTGTATTCACTACATGTGACAAAATCTAAAAATGCTACACATTGCTAGTTTCAAAGTTTCTCACATGCTCTCAAAAAGTAAAATTAAATTGTTGTGAAGATTGCGTAATAGTGTTTCTTATTTTGAGAAAAATTCTTTTTTTCAAGGGAAATCGCTGCAAAGTGTATGATTAGAATAAAATAACAATTACTGTATTTTCATAATTTTTAAAAAATATTTATGGGTCGCTTCAGTTTCTCGAAGGATCGATGATACGTTTAGTTCACCTGAAAAATTTAATTGAAAACCCGTAGCCCGGAGAATGGTCGCCGAACCCGAAGTCTCCGGGTCAAAATGACCATGTTGGCAACCCTACGTCGATCCAACTTACATATACAAAGTTGCTTGTGAAATTGCCTGGTGATAAAATTCTATTAGGGGATAGTGCATACCCCAATCTTATTTGGCTAGTGGTTCCATTTAAAGACAACGGACATTTGACACCTGCTAAAAAGCAGTTTATCTATAAAAATTCTTCATACGTGCATAATTATTGAACTTGCGTTTGATCTTTGAAAAGTACGGTTAAGACGGTTGAAGTTTTTTGAAAATAACAACAGGTGCTTTTGATTTGAGGGCGTTTTGCTCTGGTGCAGTTCGCACAAATCGAATGCGTGTGTTTTTTTTTCGGGTGCTTCTTACACCAACTTTATGCAGTTACACTTCTGCGCGTTTGATTTGTGCGAAACGCACCAGAGCAAAACGCCCTCAAATCGAAAGCACCTAACATAAAGTTGTCGACCATTGCAAGTGTAGCAAATTCTGAACATAAAACGCATTTGATTACTTATGATCAGTTCAATCAAACACAACTAATAACGTCTATCTCTTTCCCGAGAAAGTAAACATTGGTCAAAGATAGCATAAAAAATCAATAAAGCAGCAATTTTCTTTAAACGGATAGAATGCACTTACTTATATTCAGATGCTACTTGTTCGTCAACTGATTCCATACTGTCAATCTTCTCCTTTTTAACAACAGCTAAAAAAATGTAAAATACATGTTAATGTTTAAATCACAGCAATAAATTAATAAGATTACTAGGGTCTGCGTCTAATCTCTCATCTGGATTTCCAATGTTCTTGCAGAAGTCAAAGTGATTTGTTAAAAACTTTTCTTCGTTAAACTCGAACCCACATAAAGTGCAAATAAATTTCGTGAGTGAAAGTGTGTCGTCAATAACATCAACTCTTTCCTCTTTGATTGATGATTGTTGCTGAAGCACACTCATATTTCTTTTGGATTTTCCACAAATCTATAAAACGTGGTTGTTTATACACCATAAAATTTTTAAACGGCCGTCTTCAGAATATGTACAGCTACTAAAGAAAATGGCGGAATTGCGGCAGAATATAAGTCGTATACCATAACCCTAACGAATTCTAGGAAACTGTAACAGATTCTACTTTAGTTGTATGCTACTCCGTTCAGATGGCGCTGTACTCATTACGCGCTTTCAAATTTAGTATTTTTAGTAAAAGAACAAAAAAGGATAAATTGTCTATGATTTTTTATTTCAGAAATTGAAAATTTGTGGTAAAAATTAAAATTGACACTTGACATATATTTTTTTGTAACGTGAATAAGTTTATGAGTTCTCAAAGAGTTGGAAATATGTTCTTGTTCAATATTTAATACAAAACTATAGAGTCCAGTTATTAACCCACCATATCCATAACATAAAAAACATAAATTTAGTTATTGTAATTTGTCACCAAATATTTGTGGGAGTCTCTTTGGCCACTTCTTACCTGTCACTGTAAATAATAATAATCATACCTTCCAAAATGTAAACAAAACCCATAAGTAAAACAAGAAAATATTTAAAATTATTTTTATTGTATCTGGTATAATTTGTACATAGGCTTATATAACATTTTGATAAAAACCTCTCACTGTTGTTCTCATTAAGTTTAACCGTTAAAATTAGTATAATAGTTCCTAAAATATTGCTCTTTCATTCATGCGGGATACAAAAAGCTTTTTTCTTTTTATTATTTTTGAACATTCATGCATATTGCCGAGTAGTTCACATAGACCTTATACTTTTTTATACAGTCGTAACAACAAGTTATTTATTATTTTGTTAACATGGCAGGTCTGAGCGAATATCACTTTTCAAGTTATATTTTTTTGTCATATAAATGTTTGTTAAGATATGCAACAATAATAAAAATAACTCCTTAAAAAATCTAACCTCAACTTCAACCACATACAGATCGGTCACACGAGAACTAGGCGACGGAAAAATATATATTCAAGCTTCACAAAGAACGATTCTCCATTCCCTGTAGATCTACTACCATTTAAATAATATTTTAAGTAAATATTTTATTGCAGACAAAATTTTACAGTATGCACAAGTAAAAGTTATGTAATAGTCCATACAAATAAACAAGTTATTTAGATAGCCATGTAGAAAAAAAAAACACTAGTAAGGCCACTATTGTGGCCACAATAGTGGCCTTACTGAAATGTAAATACCAGCAAGATGTGGTATCGCTCCCACAAAAGGCATGTAATAAAGCAATTATGTTTCGCACATTTTCGTATTTAAAACTGCTAGTCAGTACCCCGCCCCCCCTCGTGTATGTCCCGCTTTGCAACAAGAAAATTCTGGTCACCTTAATCATGCCTGTTCTTGCCCTCCTGAATGCTTTTTCATATGCAGTATAAGAGTACTTTTGTGTGCACTAGCATAATCACATAGGGTGCATTTAAATGGTTTCTCGCCTGTATGCGTTTTCAAATGCTGCTTAAGAGCAGCCTTCTGTGCACAAGCATAATCACATAAGGCGCACTTAAATGGTTTCTCACCTGTATGTGTTCTCACATGCTGTATCAGAACAGAGTTGCGTGCACCAGCATAATCGCATAAGGTGCATTTAAAAGGTTTCTCGTCTGTATGTGTACGCATATGATTTGTTAGATTACTACTTCTTACAGCAGCATAATCACATAAAGTGCATTTAAAGGGTTTGTCGCCTGTATGTGTTCTCATATGCTGTATAAGAATAGGCTTGCATGCACTAGAATAATCACACAAGGTGCATTTAAAAGGCTTCTCGCCTGTATGTCTTCTCCTCATATGCCTTGTAAGAGTAGTCTTCTGTGAACTAGCATAATCACATAAGGTGCATTTAAATGGTTTTTCGCCAGTATGTGTTCTCATATGCTGTATAAGACTGGTCTCGGATGCACTAGAATAATCACATATTTTGCATTTAAATGGTTTCTCGCCCGTATGTGTTCTCATATGCTCTTTAAGAACAGACTCGCGTGCACCAGCATAATCACATAAGGTGCATTTAAAAGGTTTCTCGCCTGTATGTGTTGTCATATGCGCCATAAAAGTAATCTTGTGTGCACTAGCATAATCGCATATGGTGCATTTAAATGCTTGTCTGTCTACATGCCTTCTAACGGGCAATTTAAGTGACTTCATCCTGGTATGTCTTTCCTTATGTGCTTTTAGAAATCGAGGTTGCTTAGTAGTATAGTCACAAATGTTGCATTTATGTTGCGTCTCTCGTTTACAAGCTTCCACATCTTTGTCACAATGCGTCAATTCTGTAGCAGCCTCACCATATTTGCTATACAGGAAGACTTCCTCAAGTGGTTCTGCCTTCGGAGCATCAATAGATTGGCTGGATACTGTTACAGAAGTTTCAGTTAATTTCACTTCCTCTTCTTTGATGTCTAATCTGAAAAATATAAAACCACAATAAACAATAGTTCTGTTTACTATACTATACAGGTGTCCCATGCCAGATGCAAAGTACATTAAGGGGTTATATATGTAGATACCGTTGAATTACTTTTTTTTATAATTACTTGTTTGTTTTTTGATAGTATAAATGTTTAAGCATATTGTTCCTAAAACTATTTTAAGAAAATCGAAACACTAAAGAAGCTAAGTAATTTTCTTCTGAACTTCTCTAGACTTTCACTCTGGAGTATTGTAGTGCGTGTTTGTAGTGAGTTGGGCAAATATTTTTACAATAGCGACGACTGTGTAAGTACTATATCATCGATTAGAAAACTCAAACACAGTCCAGTTTGAATATTTGTACAAATAGAAAGCAATACATTAATTTCTTTAGGTTATACCATACGTCAAATGTAATAAATACGAAATAAAAACAGACATGTTTATAGTAGCGCCATCTACATCTGGTGAACGATGTAGTCTACCGGAAGTGTACAGTATGTTCGGAATCCTAGCGTTAATACGCGTTGTGGAGATATGAAATTTCTACAGTGGTTTTCTGTTGTAGTATTGCATATTGGAAAGTATATAGAAGTAATAAAACATTAAATACCGACACTATTTTTGTTTGGTATACATTATTATTTTATGGAAATGACTTTCCAAAATAGAACATAAAAAAATATAAAGGTTTTACCTATGAACTTAGTTTGAATTATTTATCGTTTTTGCGTGATTTCGAACCCGCACTTTAGAAAAATATTGGTTTTTCTAAGACACCTTTGACTTTACCGTTTGTTTCATATGTTTTTTTACGTCCTATATCACCTGTTGTTAGTTTCCATTGCAAATAATTTTTCTCTCAACACTAACAAAAATTTTCATTAGTGGGGTATACTTGCTCCTTACGATTCTTCCATATAGAAAATTTGTATTAGGCTATTATCAACTGTTTCTGAAATATTGTGAGATTAAGTAAAAATGTTCATTTTTCAAAAAATAACCAAGATAAAGAAACAATAGAACTCGCTTTGGATTATAACAATATCACACTTTTAGAGAGTTATTATTGATTTGCAATTCTAATATGATTTAGTTTAGACCAGTTTTAGTAAAACCAGTAAACCAGGTTTCCAAAAATGTCTAACTCAATGGGTCTATCCTCAAGCTACAAAGTTATTAAACGCCTAATTTCACATTTATAACTTATGGACAATAGTTTATAAATTAATATAAAATATATAGTTGCCACAATGAAATTCACACAAACGTAATGATTCTTCGGTTCATGCAGGAACTTTTAGTAATTGCAAATGCAACTATGAATTACACAAACGAAAAATTTGTGATCATCAAAGAAATAGTTTTTGAAGTATGTACCAGTAAATCTCTATTATTAATATTAAATATATATTAAAAGAATTATTAATGAGTTGTTGGGTTAGTTGTAGTGGTCCAACGCTCTAGCAAGCTAAACGCCTGCTCTATTTAATTATTTCGAGATATGTTAAGAAAAACATTATGGGCATGTACCAATTACTACAAAGAACAAAATCACGAGAGTAGTACAACAGAAAAGGCTTTAGACTAGGGTGACCAACTTTTTAATACTTCAAGACGAGACGCTGCGATTCGAGGGGGTACATAAATAAATACAGTAGACTCTCCTACAACGCGGTTTAATACTACGCGTTTTATGAAAACGCGTTATAGGAATTTTAGGATCGCAAATTTTAACGCATGCGCGTTGTACGAGAATCGCGTTATATGAAGATGTAGTCGCAAAATTTTTAGCGCATTTGTAGTATTTCGCGTTGTAGGAACCGCGTTATAGGAGAGTCTACTGTATTTTAAATAATTAAATCTCATTATCTCATTATATAAGTTAAATGGTCATAATTCTTGAATACTCTTTTTTATCATTTTCAACATATTCCTAATCCAATGACAAACACTTTATATAATTACTTCGGTGTCTGAGTGATCTTCTAAAAAATACACATCTTTTTTAAGATTTTTTAAGCTAAAACTGAAATAAAAACATGCAAATTCATGACTTCAAAACTGTATCCACAAACATTTAAGAATCTATAATCAACAATTTATTCTTTTGTATAAGTTTTGTCTGCATTTGTATAACTATGAAATCTACATCTACTTGAACAATCATAACCTCAAAGGCACCCATGTGGTTTCTTAACAAGATTCAATCTTGACTAAATTCATGCACCAGTTCTACCCTATTATATTAATAACGGGGAAAATGGTTTCTTCATTAAATGTTTTGTAAAAAGGTTTCGTAATTTCTCAATTTCAACATAAAAAAGCAAGCAGTTTCTCCAAACTATTTCCTTTTTAAAGAGTGATGTCTTCTAAATTCTGGACATTAGAATAAATTATCAAAAAGAAGGACAAAATTCAGGACGCTTCACGAGGCGGGACAAGTTGTCAATCAAATTTCGGGACTGTCCCGCCCAATTCAGGACGGTTGGTCACCCTACTTTAGACGCATTGTTCTATAAGGTGCATATGATAGCAAGCAGAAAATTATGGACATTATTTTATGGAAAACCAAGTTCCATGCAGGATGCCAGGGTATTGCGTGATGCGTCGATTCTAATTATATAAAGTTGCTTGTGAAATTGCCAGGTGATAAAATTTTATTAGGAAATAGTGCATACCCCAATCTTATTTGGCTAGTGGTTGCATTTAAAGGTAACATTTGACACCTGTCAAAAAGCAGATTATCTATACAAATTCTTCATACGTGCATAATTATTGAACATGCGTTTAATCTTTTAAAAGTACGGTTAAGACGGTTGAAGCTTTTTGAAAATAACAACAGGTGCTTTCGATTTGAGGGCGTTTTGCTCTAGTGCGTTTTGCACAAATCGAACGCGTGTTTTTTTTTTTTCGAGTGCTTCTTACACCAGCTTTATGCAGTTACACTTCTGCGCGTTTGATTTGTGCAAAACACACCGGAGCAAAACGCTGTCAAATCGAAAGCACCTAACATAAAGTGGTCGACCATTGCAAGTGTAGGAAATTCTGAACATAAAACGCATTTGATTGCTTATGATCAGTTCAATCAAACACAACTAATAACTTAATGTCGTTTCTTTTTTCGCTCCAAAGACAAAAACAAAAACAAGTTCTTGTTCGTATTTTGTCATTCTGTGATGTCTGTTCGACCGAAGCATATGCGCAGTTTGATCATTTTTAATTTAAGTTTTAATACCTTCCATCTGAGGTAGGTTGCTTGTTTGTTTGGTGTAATTAGTGCTAACTTGTTGTATTTTGTAGCTATGAATATGATTTTAAATAAATCGAAACGTCAGCAAGGATGAAATAGTTTTTATTTGATTCAAGTGCTCCCTAACGCCATTAAACCAACACAACAACTAATAACGTCTATCTCTTTCCCGAGAGAGTAAACATAGGTCGAAGATAGCATAAAAAATCAATAAAGCAGCAATTTTCTTTAAACAGATAGAATGAACTTACTTATATTCAGATGCTACTTGTTCGTCAACTGATTCCATACTGTCAATCTTCTCCTTTTTAACAATGGCTAAAAAATGTCAAATACTAGTTAGAGTTTAAATCACAGCAATAAATAAATCAGCTTACTAGGGTCTGTGTCTAATTTCTCATCTAGATTCCTAATAGTCTTGCAGAAGTCAAAGTGATTGGTTAAAAACTTTTCTTCGCTAAACTGGAACCCACATAAAGTGCAAATAAATTTCGTGAGTGAAGGTGTGTCGTCAATAACATCGACCCTTTCCTTTTTTGATTAATGATTGTTGCTAAGCACACTCATATTTCGGTATTTTCGATTTTCCACAAATCTATAAAACGCGGTTGTTTATACACCATCAAATTTTTAAACTGTCTTCCAAATATATGCAGCTACTAAAGAAAATGGCGGAATTGCTGCCAGAATATATACGTGGTAATATACCGATATACCATAACCCTAACGAATTCTAGGAAACTGTAACTTCTTTAGTTGTATGCTACTCGGTTGAGATGGCGCTGTACTCATTAACCGCTTTCTAATTTAGTATTTGGGTCCCCTAGTATTTTATAAAAGAATAAAAAAGGATAATTGTCTATGATTTTTTATTTCAGTACATGCTCAGCAGCTGCTATTTCCAAGTTCAATCATACACGGGTATTAAAACTACCTCTTGTGCCAATCGTAGATAGTTGGCACGGGTTAGTTTCGGCATGACATCCAGGGGGCAGGGGTTTGAGTAAGATTCATTTACATATTATAGCGTTTTCGACTATATATTTATACTCGGACTCGGTACATTTCGCACTGAGTGCGTGCATAAAAGTGTATAAGTCGAAAACGGTATAATTTGCGAATGAATCTTGCTCAAACCCCTGCCCTCAGGATGTCATGACCCCGGATATAACTATATCCGTTGACAATCAACGGTGGGTCAACGGTTGTGATTTTACTTTAGTTGTATGCTACACGGTAAAGATGGCGCTGTAATCACTACTCGTTTTCCGATTTATTTTGTAAAAGAAAAAGCGATAATTAATACTTAATTAGGTAAAATTTGATGTACAATAGTCATGTAGGCAGCTACGAAGAAATTGAAAATTTGTGGCAAAAATTAAAATTGACACATGAGATTTATATATATATATATTTTTTGTAACATGAATAAGTTTATGAGTTCTCAAAAGGTGTTGGAAATATGTTTTTATTGAATATTTAATACAAAAGTATAGTAATTACTGACGGAATTAAATCAAAATGTAGAATTATTAACAAAAGGAAAGAACGTAATTTTAAAAATAATAGTTATTGATGGGCATGGTATGCAGTACTATTAGTACCTATATCTTACATGTATGTTATTATATGTATATAACTGGTACCCAGTCTAGTTATTAACAAAATTGGACATAGTAGGTTAATACCATGTCCATAACATAAGAACCATAAATTTAGTGATTGTAATTTGTCACCAAATATTTGTGGGAGTTCTGGTCTCTTTGGCCACTTCTTACCTGTCACTGTAAATAATAATAACAATAGTACCTTCCAAAATGTAAACAAAACCCATAAGTAAAACAAGAAAATATTTAAAACAATTTTTATTGTATCTGGTATAATTTGTACATAGGGTTATATAATATTTTTGATAAATACCTCTCACTGTTGGTCTCATTAAGTTTAACCATTACAATAAGTATAATAGTTCCTAAAATATTGCTTTTTCATTCATGTGGGATACAAAAAGCTTTTTCTTTTTATTATTTTTGAACATTCATGCACATTTGCCGAGTAGTTCACATAGACCTTATACTTTTTTATACAGTCGTAAGAACAAGTTATTTATTATTTTGTTAACATGGCAGCTCTGAGCGAATATCACTTTTAAACTAATATTTTTTGTCATATAAATGTTTGCTAAGAACTGCAACAATAATAAAATTACTCCTTAAAAAATCTAACCTCAACTTCAACCACCTACAGATTGGGCACACGAGAACTGGGCGACGAAAAAATATATATTCAAGCTTCACAAATAACGATTCTCCATTCTCCTGTAGATCTACTACCATTTAAATAATATTTTAAATATATATTTTATTGCAGGCAAAATTTTACAGTATGCACAAGTAAAAGTTTTCTAATGTCCATACAAATAAACAAGTAACTTAGATAGGTATGTAGAAATTATTTCCATTAACATAAATGAGTAACTTGTAGTTTATGAACCCCAAATTATGAGTTATTTCCACACAACTGAAACAAATTTTGCCGGACCACCTAATCTGACAAAATTCTTTCGGCATAAAATACATGTAAAAATTAATGTTCTCTATCCCAGCCATACTGAGCATTCAAAAAGTGGTTCAGTATAAGCAGTTTATTGACGTGGGTTCTGAAAATATTTGTCAAAAAAAGATTTAATTGAAACAATATGTACTATTTTGAACTGTTCATTGTTATTGTTTATTTCCAAACCTTTAGCATTCACGAGCTGAAATAAAAACGAACAAAGATCACAACAGAAGGAGCCTATCTAAACTCTAAATACAGAACAAATTCGTAGTGACACTTTGCACCAGGAAATGTCTTCAAGTGTCAACAAACATAATTACACTACTAGCCATTAAACATTCAATATTCATAATTACACTACATTATTTAAGTTATTAATGTACAAGACACATTAATTACAAGTTATTCTAATGTGTATATAATTCGCATCATAATTCGTTAGAAGATTAATATTCATTATTAAATTATAAACTATAAATTAGAGTCTTAAGGTGCGTCCTGATGAGTGGTAGTGGTAACAGACCATTATAGTATTTCTGATAAAAAATTGCTAGTGACTCATATTTATGTACATGCAAACTATGTATCTGGTAAGAAATACTATAATTTCGTCTGCTACCACTACAATTACCACCAATCAGAACGCACTTTTATACCATGTCAATGTGACATTATTAAATTTATTGATAAATACAAGCTGATTTCGTTGTATGAATATTTTAACAGTACTTCTATACAATTTTGACTAAACAATAAAATAAATTTTAATAACAAGCAAGAGTTTCATTGGGTAGTTTCACAATATTCTTAAATTTACCTGGTAGGAAATGAACAGGTAAATGGTGATTAATCGTTATTTGTATATATTATTCCGTCGCCCAGTTGACTGCGTTTGTACGGATCATGCATGTTGTTTCCCTTCTCAATGCTTGCTCATATGCTGTGTAAGAGTAGTTTTTCGTATAGTAGAATAATCACATAAGGTGCATTTATATGGTTTCTCGCTTGTATGTGTTTTCATGTGCTCTATAAGAAAAGTTTTGCGTCCACCAGCATAATCGCATAAGGTGCATTTAAAAGGTTTCTCGCCTGTATGTGTCGTCATATGCTGTTTAAGAGTTGTCCTCTTTGCACTAGAATAATCACATATTTTGCATTCAAATGGTTTCTCGCCTGTATGTGTTTTCATATGCTCTATAAGAACAGACCCGCGTGCACCAGCATAATCACATAAGGTACATTTATATGGCTTCTCGCCTGTATGTGTTCTCATGTGGTCTATTAGAATAGTATTGCGTCTGCCAGAATAATCACATAAAGGGCATTTAAATGGTCTCTCGTCTGTATGCGTACGCATATGCCTTGTTAGATTACTACTCTTTACAGCAGCATAATCACATAACGTGCATTTAAAGGGTTTGCCGCCCGCATGTGTTCTCATATGCTCTCTAAGAACAGACTTGCATGCACAAGCATAATTGCATAAGATGCATTTAAAAGGTTTCTCGCCTGTATGTGTACTCATATGAAGTTTAAGAGTAGTCCTCTGTGCACTAGCATAAACACATAATGTGCATTTAAATGGTTTCTCGCCTGTATGGGTTGTCATATGCTGTCTAAGAACAGGTGCGCGTGCACTAGCATAATCACATAAGGTGCATTTAAATGGTTTCTCGCCTGTATGTGTTCTTATATGCTCTATAAGCCTAGTCTTGGATGCACTAGCCAAAGCACATATTTTGCATTTAAATGGTTTCCCGCCTGTATGAGTTCTCATATGCTGTTTAAGAACAGGGTCGCGTGCACAAGAATAATCACATAAGGTGCATTTAAAAGGTTTCTCGCCCGTATGTGTTTTCATATGCAATTCAAGAGTTGCCTTCTGTGCACTAGAATAATCACATATTTTGCATTTAAACGGTTTCTCGCCTGTATGTGTTCTCATATGCTGCATAAGATTAGTCTTAGATGCACTAGAATAATCACATATTTTGCATTTAAACGGTTTCTCGCCCGTATGTGTTTTCATATGCTGTATAAGAACAGACCCGCGTGCACCAGAATAATCACATAAACTGCATTTATATGGTTTCTCGCCTGTATGTGTTCTCATGTGGTCTATAAGAATAGTCTTGTACCTGCCAGAATAATCACATAACGTGCATTTAAATGGTCTCTCGTCGGTATGCGTACGCATATGCCTTGTTAGATTACTACTCCTTACAGCAGCATAATCACATAATGGGCATTTAAATGGTTTCCCACCTGTATGTGTTCTCATATGCTCTTTAAGACTAGAGTCGCGTGCACAAGCATAATCACATAAGGCGCATTTAAAAGGTTCCTCGTCTGTATGTGTTGTCATATGCTGTCTAAGACGCATCAATTCTGTAGCTGCCTCGCCATACTCGCTACACGGGAAAACATTCTCAAGTGTGTCTGCCTTCGGAGCATCTATAGATTGGCCGGATACTGTTACAGAAGTTTCAGTAAATTTCACGTCCTGTTCGTTCATGTCCAATCTGAAAAACATGAAACCACAATAAGCAACAGTTCCGTTTACTATAGTATAGAGGCTATCCCACGCTAGATGCAAAGTACATTAATGCCCTTAAGAAATTGAAATACACGATTCTTCCATATAGAAAAGTTGTATTAGGCTACTATCAACTCTTTCTGAAATATTGTCAAACGAATGTATAAAACGTTTAGTTTGCAAAAAATCATTCTGAGGAGAAAACTAATCAAGATAAATAAACAAGTGAACTCGCTTTAGACAGTAAAAATATCACACTTTTAGATAGTTATTATTGATTTGCGATTCTAATATGATTTATCTGGTATAAACGGAGAAAACCAGTAAACTAGCTTTCCGAACATGTCTAACACGGTGGGTCTATACTCAATAGCTACAGTTATTAAACACTACTAAGGCCACTGTTGTGGCCTTACTGAAATGTTAATACCTTAAGTCACTTAATGTAAACGAGCTTGACTATTGTATTAATTTCTTTTCCGCTTTATTACAGTACATTCCTACAATCATTTCTAAAGCATTGTCGGCTATTTTCTCGCAACTGGGTTTTTTGTCATAAAAAAACTTATGATAAGTCGATTAATTTATTTTTACCAAGTTTGTAAAAGCAAGATGTGGTATCTGAATGATATATCTCTATTAGCTTATTCTTGGGCTACTGTTCCATTCAACTTATTTCATCTGCCGGTTTGTTTAATGCATTTTAAATAACAGTGTTCATCGGCAATAGTAGACCTACAACTATTTTGATAACTTAATGGTCGCACATAATTATAAGCTGTTTCCTAAATAATTTTTCAACATGATTAATTGACGTTTGTCTAATGGCCAAGTTGGCTTCGCTGGCAGCCCGGAATCTAAACACCAGATAACAATTAACAGACAAATGAAAAGTCTAAAATAGTCGTTATTTATGGATCATTGAACTCCGAAGATAAATTACTTTACAATGGAAATTAGCGAATACAGCTTGGTTTCTTCCGAATATTCTAATTGTTTTTTTTTTGTTACAGGTAAGCATCTTGACGGAAATCAATTATAGATGGCGTAAAGACTGTATGTATTTACAATTAACTAAACAAAAATATGGGTATTTAAGACTGGAAAAAGTCTTAACATTGATTTCGCCACTTTCTCACCTTGGCCATAAGTAGGTAGTTATTAAAAGCTATTATTTATGTAATTCTGATGGCCATTATCAACAGTGCTCCATTATAAACAATAATAAGTTAAGAATCATGGAACTACCGCGGTTATAAATTGCACAATTATGAAATAGAAAATATAAAAAGCAAAATTTGTCATGGGGATATCAGTAGTAGCTCCGCTTTGTTGGTTTGAAAAATCAATTTTTCGCTTTATTCTAATCTAGGTCTCAGAATTGCTCCTGTAAGAGGGTTTTACAAAATTCGCCCTAGTTCTGGAGTTATAGCCGGTGATTTGTGTGTGCGTCGCCCAGTGTTTCGTGATACGGGAGGAAGAAATCCCTCCGACCGTGCGAAATGCGTACTTTAAGGACGAAGTACAGTGACGTGACCGCACCGTAATAACGTAGCGTAAAAAGATCACTGTACATAATTTCCACTCCGCGATTATAGTGACGGTCCGTAAACCGTAAAGTTCGTTCTCGACCGGAACGAATTTCATCTCCTGCGTGTTATGTCTTACGTTTTCCGGCGTATGCGCCCGTATAGCGCCATCTGTACCGACGAGTGAATAGCAGTTTCCAGTAAGTTGTAGGTTAACTGATAGCATTTTGATAGTTTGTGGCAACGAGAACACAGAACGAGAACGACTTCAGAATGAAATGTTGCTGCAATAAGCCCTGCGTCCATAATTTATTATATCTACCACGATCTACCACTGATTAATACAATCAACAATAACGCTGACATGTGAGGTTATGTGCCGTTGTGTATATTGTTACGAAGTATAGTTTAATTGCATTGTACAATTGACGTCAGGTCATCCAACCCAACCTGCAGACAGTTGCTTGTCCAGAAATGCAGACGTCAGGCTTTTCATATCGGAACAAAGACATTCCTTTGTGGCAAGCGTGCAAATTAACTATGATTTATATCAAAGGCCGTGTGCAACCAAAAATCCTAACTCAGGATTTTTGGGGGCTCAAAACAGGTCATGACGTCTTGCCAAATTCAATATAAAAGCCACGGCAAAGGATGGGAACGGGATCAGTAGTTTGCAGCACCTACTTGTAGTGTAGCGCGACTATTGTATTTTAGATATCAGCTGTAGTATTGGAATTCTGCATGGTCAGCAATACACGAACGATGTAAACAACACTGCGACTTTTATTTATTTACATCTCCATCCTGACCTAGAGCCGTCCCCAGTAAGAGCTACATAACATGGTGGAGGCGCAAAATGGTCCCAAGGAAGATCGGGAACGGCTCATTTTGGTCAGGGTGGAAACATCTGAGAAAATCCAGCGCGACGAAGAAGAAGCATGGCTGAAGCGACTCGGAGACAAGGCGAATTGGGTTGGCGGTCAATCTGCAGGGAGGTATTGTAAAATTTCTCACTCCCCCAATGAGAAATATACCGTTCCAAGGGCAGCTATTAACAACCGCATGGAAGGATAGCGTTAGGGTCAAATACCGCCCAACTCTTCGTCGTAGAAATTAGTTAATTAGAAGTTAGTACCTATTGTGTTTATTTTTTTAGTTTAATTGTTGAAGGTTGATGCCGCCACTGTAAGGAAGTATATGCATTTGCCCGTTCTCACTTCGATGGATGCAGCTGGCTGGTCCGGGATCACGAAGAGAGAAATACACGGATGGTGGTCATCTACAAGAAGCAGTCGACACATGACGAAACGGGGTACCATACCGGCATAATTGAGTTATATGCGAGTTTTAGGGTTGCCGATACCGCCAGAGGAAGCTGGCGATGTAGACTGGAGGGGATTTGGCGCTAGGGATTCTACCGAACCACCCCGCACGGGACAAGGGATGTCTCGACCAGTCTGAGAAAAAAACAAACAAATCGATTAGAGAGGAACGGTCCTATAGATTCTACCAAACCACCTCGCACGGGACAAGGGGTCCCGACTGGTCGAAGTAGAAGTAGAAGGAGAAGAAGAATTAGGAGAATTCTGAGAGGCAACAGGAGATGATTCTGAAACACGAATCTGGGTACACGGTCAAAGCCGACCGTAATGGTATCTCTCACGTAGATGACCATCACAATCCTAGAAGAAAAAGGTTAGCAGGAGGACCCAAGAACTAGACGGAGACGGATGAGAACGGGGCAAATCGCATACGATACTGGCACGACGACGTTGAACTTCTTTCCATGGATATTTTTTTGTACTGTTATTTCTTATGTTAGGCAAATAAAATTATAAGTGGTGCGTTCTTTCCTATCCCGCTCCGTGGCTGTACCATTTCTTTTCATTGCTCTGGGTCGAGCAATTGTTTGCGAGGAGGGTTGTTACGAAGTATAGTTTAATTGCATTGTACAATTGAGGTCAGGTCATCCAACCCAACCTGCAGACAGTTGCTTGTCGAGAAACGCAGACGTCAGGCTTTTCATATCGGAACAAAGACATTCCTTTGTGGCAAGCGTGCAAATTAACTATGATTTATATCAAAGGCCGTGTGCAACCAAAAATCCTAACTCAGGATTTTTGGGGGCTCAAAACAGGTCATGACGTCTTGCCAAATTCAATATAAAAGCCACGGCAAAGGATAGGAACGGGATCAGTAGTTTGCAGCACCTACTTGTAGTGTAGCGCGACTATTGTATTTTAGATATCAGCTGTAGTATTGGAATTCTGCATGGTCAGCAATACACGAACGATGTAAACAACACTGCGACTTTTATTTATACATCTCCATCCTGACCTAGAGCCGTCCGCCATTACGAGCTACGTAACAATATACTTCTTCGCTAGATAGCGCTCAATTTGTTTGAGATCATTGCGGCACTATAAACACTATTTCGTCGTCCGGAACGGCATGCGGTACGGCACGTTACGGATTGCGTTTTTGTGGCACTATACTTGGTCCCTTATATACATATTGCATATGACTCGACCAAGTCATAGATCTCCCACCACTGGTGTCTATACCTTTTGTCATCTATTCGTTCAGTTTTCAACCGATCATCCATCACGTGATCATCTCGGCCGTTGCAGTATTTACCAAAGTTCTTGTAATTTCGGTCGCGATTTCCCAAAACGCGTGCTTTTCCAACTGGTAACCACGTTTTTGGAAAATGTATTTCATATATCGAGATGATTCTTTGTTTTTTATGTTCAGCACACATCTAGTTTTCGTTCGATCGTTCATTTTTTTTTAAATTTTTGCTTTCGTTCATTTTTACAGCGTTCGATCGATATCACGAAAAGAGCGGCGAAAAAGGAACTTTCTTGGACATACGACCGCCATTTTGTTAAAAATAAAAATATTGTGAAACTGAACGATCGAACGATAGCCAACGAAATAACAATTAAGAAAAGGTTTCACTTTTTTTGTATCAGACGACCTGCACACGGTAATCCTGGTTACCGTTACACATTAATGTTTGTACAAAAGCACGCACAAAGTGATCTGCAAGGTCACCGAGATCATCACAATAATTTTGAAATTGTTAATTTTATACATCGATATTAACACAAAAGAATACAAAAAAACTTTGTCTATAAATATTGTATGGTTCTTTCATTATTATCAATTCCGTAAAATAGGCTTAAAAAGCGCCTAAACAAAGCGGAAGACCCCCTTAATTCACTTAATGTAAACGAGCTTGACTTTTATATTAATTTCTTTTCCGCTTTATTACTGTACATTCCTACAATCATTTCGAAAGCATTGTCGGCTATTTTCTCGCAACTGGCTTCTTTTGTCATAAGAAAACTTGTCGATTAATTTATTTTTACCCAGTTTGTAAAAGCAAGATGTGGTATCGCACCCACAAAAGGCGTGTAATAAAGCAATTATTTTTTGCAGATTTTCGTATTTAAAACTTCTGCACCTATAAAACTCATGCGGTTTTGCACCTTTTCCTTTTTTCCGAAAATAAATATTATTATCATTCTTTGCCACCTGCGAGAAAGGTACAAGATAATCTGTCTTCGCCTACAATAATAACTGTTGATTCAGTATCTACTCGAGCATTTCCGATTGCACTAACCACTATAATTCTGCTTATTTTTCCATCACACAAAATCTGAGTCAAGAATCAAATTCCTCAGGTTCAGATACCCCAAAATCAAAAAAAAATCAATCAAATAGCTGCAGTACATGCTGAGATAATCAAATGCAAAGAACTGTACGTTGCGCGCGCCGCGCGTGTTACTATATATACGTTTCCCCTATAATCGCACACTTCCCACATCACTCAACCAGTCTAGCGCGCGCGGCCGTTTTCGCTCATGTTCTCAGTAGTTTACTATCCACTTAAACGGGTCTCATCGAAAAATCAGAATAGACATTTTGTTGCTGTTCACGTCTAGTTTCCAAATACGTTTTTTAAATTGCAATCGGACGACCTCAAACACATCCAGATCTCCGCAAAAATATTGCCAAAAAAATTCAAATGAGGATTGTGCGAAAACTATTAATCCGACCGAATCCAGGTTTTGCATACTTAAAGTCAGACAATATTAAAAAATGGCAAAGTTATGAATTTTTTAAAACAAGCAAAATTTTCCGGTTTTTCCAGCTTTTCTCCGGTTCTAATTATCCGATCCGATCGTTTGACCTGTCATTCTCTTCGTAATTTAATTCTCTACAGTTCATCCCATTGCACCATTAAGATTGCTTCGATAGTTCTCATTTTACATTAAAAAGAAGTAAAAAAACGCGATTTTTTTGTTGATAATTGTTTATAAAAAAATAAAAGAAAGGGGCATTTTCGAGTCGGAAACATAGTGGTAATATACTACGGACTGTCCTGGACAGGATGGCACAGGCGGCTTCCTACTAGTCTTTATGTCACGGACAATCTCTCTATTGCTTGGCCTATATGGACATTATTTTGCGGAGAACCGGCGTACTGCGTCCATCCAACTTATATAAAGTTGCTTATAAAATTGCTTGGTGATACAATTTTATTAGAGGATAGTGCATACCCCAATCTTATTTGGCAAGTGGTTGCATTTAAACACAACGGACATTTGAAACCTGCTGAAAAGCAGTTTATCTATAAACAATCTTCAAACGTGCATAATTATTGAACTTGCGTTTAACCTGTTAAAAGGACGGTTTAGACGGTTGAAGTATTGTGAAAATAACAACATAATGTTGCCGACCGTTGCAAATGTAGGAAATAGGTGTCTTGCGTGATTTTACCTAACTTAACAAATAAAACCCTTAGGTGGTAAGAAAACCGTGTGTAAAATTTTTCCGCTAATATTGTTGCACTCAATTGTTATTGAACATCAAAGTTTAAACCGGACTAAGAACGCGCCAAACCCGTCTATCAAGGCTGTGACGTCATAAGATTGGTGAGAAGTTCAGAGGTGCGTGAAGTTGGCCCCCCATCATTGGAATTTTCAACTTTTTATTACACCATCGTTTGACCATTTGTTTGACAATCTTTTTATTTCGTTTGACCACCCACCGTTTACGAGTTATTTAAATATTCAACATGGGGGGCTAACTTCACGGTAGCCCCCCATTATTGGAATTTTCAAGATTTTATTACGCCATTGTTTGACCATGTGTTTGACCATGTTTGACCATATTTTTATTTCATTTGACCACCCTGCGTTTTTGAGACTTTGACACCCGAAGTCTCCGCCCATGCCTGGTTTTAATATCTCAATCGTGCTTGTAATACTTGCTTTTCCGCAAGTTTTACGTTTGACCATTTTCCGTAATCGAATAACCATGATTGGCCATATTTTGGAATTTTTGAAATAGCTACCAATTTTGAATTACAGCCGACAAAGTAATTTTTCGGATGACTTTAATTAAAAAATGTTCGCAATTGCACTTTATAATAGTAAGTTAGTCCTCCAACTTGGGGGACCAATAACAACGGCACGGCCCTGCTCATTGTCTTCACACCTTTATTTCCAACGACGTAAAATGTGGACTGTAAAATGTGTCCCAAGCAAAAAAAACGCACGTGGCCTTCGGCAAAGCATGCTACGCCACACCAATCACTGGTCTGACTCATATTTAAAGAGATGTGACCGATTTTAATTCTATTAATTGTGTGAGGACCAATGTTTTCTTTAAAAAAGAAAACCTTTGCGGACAGTTCTGGTATACGTTTGGCACTAATAGAGCGAATTAACTTTTAATTTTAAGACTTACGTATATTCAGATGCCAGTTGTTCGTCAACTAATTCCGTACTGTCAATCTTCTCCTTTTTAACAATGGCTAAAAAATGTAAAATATAAATTAGCGTTTAAGTCACAGCAAGAAATTAATAAGCTTACTAGGGTCTGCGACTAATCTCTCATCTGGATTCCCAATGTTCTTGCAGAAGTCAAGGTGATTTGTTAAAAACTTTTCTTCGCTAAACTGAAACCCACAGAAAGTGCAAGTAAATTTCGTGAGTGAAGGTGTGTCGTCAATAACATCGACCCTTTCCTCTTTGATTGATGGTTGTTGCTGAAGCATACTCATATTTCTTTTCCAATTTCCACAAATCTATAAAACACGGTTTATACACCATAATTTTTTTAAATTTGTATCGTACTAGATTAATATGTACTACTTACAAACTGTCTTTTTCAAAATATGGGCCGCTGCGATAGCTTCTAAAAAAATGGCGGAATTGCTGCTCAGAATATAGATGATATACGTGGGGAGGTGATATACCATAACCCTAACGAATTCTAGGAAACTGTAATAGATTCTACTTCAGTTGTATGCTACTCGGTAGAGATGGCGCTGTAATCATTACTCGCTTTCAATTTAGTATTTTGTAAAAGAACAAAAAAAAGATAATTGTCTATAACATAATGACTTCAGTACATACCCCAAACCCAAGGACTGTAGACTAAAGAGGACGGCCAGATCGAGTATTTTTGTTCGCTAGGCGCGCTGTCGCTGTGACGTCACCACGCGTACTCTTGCACCACGCTGCCGTTTAAAATAAGCGTAACTTACTATATTTTGTCGATTTTCTCTTAAACCGCTTATCCGATTTTGGTGTTTTTTTTTTTCTTTGTAAACTGATTCCCTAGCAGTTATACTCTGTTAGATGCTTTACGTAAACTTTAGTTTGATCTTACGTAGTTCGTTCAAATAGTTATTTATACAATAATTTTCAACAAAAATATTGAAGAACAAGCAAATGTTAATGTTTTAATTGATACTCTTAAGAAAACTAGAATTATAATTGAAAAAGTTATATAATTAAAAAAAATAAATAAAAACTCATTCGAAAAACTTCATCGAAAACTTCAAAATGCACTCAAACATAAATATAAATTTTATTTTATTTTATTGTTTTATAATTGGTATAATATAAAAATATATACTTAAAAACATGCTAATTTTCTTGCCGTGTTTAGTTTATTACTTTTTACTTTATCATACGCAGTACGTAAAGTATTGTAATCGCGCCAAAAAAAATTTTTGAGATTTTAGCGGAAATAGGTCTTTTTGGGTCCCCTGAACATTTTTGACCAAGGTACAAAAAAACCTCTGTGTGTGTGTGTGTACCCGTTTTTGTGGCTACGATTCCGGAGAAACTACTAAAGGTATCGGGACGAAACTTCATATTTAGAAATTTCATAACCAAACTTAGAGCTGAAAAGCTTTCTGTTGAAAGGAACTGGAGGTTTAGTCTTAGCATTTTTGAAAGATTTTGCAAATAAGCCGCCATTTCTGGAATTTCGTCGAAATAGATAAATAATAAATTAAAGAAGAGGAAATTCCGAATAATTTATGACTATGACATTATTTAGTACAATCAATAGTTTAGCTGCATGAGCAAATTCTATTTCATCGAGATCGGTCGTACTGCATTGAAACTAGTAGCCAGGATTTGTCAGATTTTTTGACTCTAATGATAGTAGGTTGTGTCAAACAATAATGTATTGACAATAACTTGTGTCAATATAAGCTGCGTTCGGATATGGTATCACACTTTTTGCACCCAATAACACGTAAGTGTCATTTGGACGGTGTACCCGGTATCAACGGAGTACAATATCCGAACGCAGCTTCATATCTGTCTAGCTCTACTAGTTTTATTTTAATGCAGACATGGCCGATGTCGATCAAATAGAATCTCATCGAGCTAAACTATAATTTTATATATATATAGTATGATAAAGTCATGTGCCTGGCCACATCAGATTTTTTTAACTTTTTATTTTTCTTTCTTTATCTTTATTTGATTTGTTTTTGATTTTTAAATTTAAATTTCTATTTCATTCTTATTACTGTTTTCAGTTTACAAAAATGCTTTATGATGTTCAAGGGCATGGCATTATTAAGTCCTATTTTCTTTTTTGAAGATTTTTGTTGCTAAGGACCTCTGCGATAAGATTCGCCATGGTGTATTTCTAAATATCTATCACTATTTAAATTTTCGTTGTAAATTTCGTATCTAATTTCGTCCCCCATTATTAAATGGGAGTATTTAAAATGGATTTAAAGAAAAAGTGACAATATCTCAAAAACTATTAAAGATAATATAATATTGATTCATAGGGAATAAGATTTCTTATACAAGGTGTTTCATTTGAAAAAAATGAGTTTTTTACGTTTGAAAATTTAATTATTATGTTGTAAGTTTTGAACAACCTGTATAAGATATCATGATGAACTAAACATCGTCTTATTTGGTTATGTTTCTAGTTTTGGACCACCAATCATGAAACTTCTAGTTTCAATAATAACCGAGATATTCAATTTTAAACGCAACCCCGAAAATCACCAAAATATTAGTAAAATCAAAAATACTCAAAACTGGTGATATTTAGGTAAAGGGAAACCTCATTGAAAAAGCTGTATTTTGATACGTAGAAACCAAAAATAAAATTAAAATTATATCATCCCATTTAAAATAACATAGTTGATATCGACTTCCGGTGACCGGACGTGACAGTTAACTTGAAAATATTTCAGCTGAAGAGCTCAGATCGAGTAAATTCTAATTCCAAAATTACTAGTTTCCAGAAATAGTAGAACATGAGAAACTTCTAATGTACCAGTTCCGTGAGACAGCCTGTATAACAGGTGTTCGGCATATTATATGATGTTTTCATTTATTACCTAGTAATTCATTTTTTAGTTCTCGTTCATAATCATCCTCTGTGAAATGAATCGAACAAATCCTACTAGTATCGGGATTGAGATTATCTTGTCGTTTGCATCTATTTATCCATTGCTTTCTAACGGTTTCGGATACAATAGATTTTGGAAAGCAATGAAAAATTATTTTTGAATTTCTAGCTTTTGTTGTAGAAGAGGTGTTCTTACAACTATATACAGCACAGACTGAACCTGGCATTTTAATTCTTCTGAAATCATAACATTGAGTAGAGTTTAATAAATAAGTAATGTATGCTTACTTTACCTCCTATGTTCTACACAAAATTATCACACAGACAGTATCAACACAATAACAATAACAGTAACAATAACAATAATAAAAATAAAAAACGTTAAAAAAGCTAGAATGTTTGGAAAATAACAGTGCTTAAGCCGGAGATATAATGCTCTACTGAGTCTACTGGACACCCGTGGCCGCGCGGTGACGTCACAGCGTAGCGAGCAGCCGGCGAACGTTGTAGCATAGGGATCTGGCCGTCCTCTTTAGTTTACAGTCCTTGCCCCAAACCTGCTATTTCCAAGCTCAATCATACAGGAGTATTAAAACTACCTCTTGTGCGAACCGTAGATAGTTGGGGCACTTGGGGCATGACATCCATAGGACATCCATAGGGGTAGGGTTGTCAGGTTTTCAAAAATAAAAGGCGGGACATTGTTGTGGATTGGTTTTAAAAAAATGAACGCTTCCACTAACATTTAACATTAAACTTTATCAGTAATCATACACCTTTAAAATACAAACTTCCAGACTAAGCATCTGCATGACTAAGCAAAAATCCTATAATCACATGACGTAAACCATAGCGCCATCTATAGTAAAATGGTGTAAACCGAAGCTACGCCATAAACCTAACTATGCTCATTGAACAAAACTTGACTGGATCGGCGTAAAAACTGTAAATCAATCTTTGAGGAACAGAAAATCGGGATTTTGGCGTCCCGCCTAAGAGCTAAGCGGGACGCGGGACAAAGTAATATAAAATCGGGACGTCCCGCCAGAATCGGGACGTCTGACAGCCCTTGGCAGGGGTTTGAGTAAGAATGTAAGATTCATTTACATATAGCGTTTTCGACTATATATTTATGCTCGGACTCGATACATTTCGCATCGAGTGCGTGCATAAAAGTGTATAAGTCGAAAACGCTATAATTTGCGAATAAATCTTGCTCAAACCCCTGCCCTCTGGATGTCATGGCCGAGGATGTAACTACATATATCCGTTGACAATCAACGGTGGAGATTCTACATTAGTTCTATGCTACTCGATAAAGATGTCGCTGTAATCATTACTCGTCTGCTTTATTTTGTAAAAATAACGATAATGATGTAAAATTTTATGTACAATAGGCATGTAAGCATCTACGAAGAAATTAAAAAATTGTGGTGTAGAAATTGACACATGACATATATATATGGATTTTTTTACTTTATCATTCAAAGTACCTATGGTAAACTATTGTAATCATGTCGAAAAAAAGATGAGATTTTAGCGGAAATATGTCCTTTTGGGTCCCCTGCACATTTTTGACCAAGGTACAAAAAATTGTCTGTGATACACACGAGTAATGATTACAGCAACATCTTTATCGAGTAGCATAGAACTAAAGCAGAGGTTGTTTAAGATACTCCTGTATGATTGAGCTTGGAAACAGTAGCTGTGGAGTATGTACATACATAAAAAACATAAATTTTGGTCTCTATGAATTTCTTTTATTTGACGGCCACTTTTTGCATTTTAGTGTAAATGATAATAATAATATCTTCCAACATGTATACAAAACCAATAAGTAAAACAAAAAGCTATTTAAAATTAAGTTTATTGTATGTATCTGGTATAATTTGTATTTATATAACACTTTTGATAAATACCTCTTACTGTTGTTCTGTTGTTAAGTTTAACCTTTACAATACGTATAATAGTTCCTAAAATAGTGCTGTTTCCTTCATGCGGGAGACAAAAAGCAAACACTAACCCGTCATCTGACGAAATACCGACAATCAAGTACAACATTAAGAACCTTTTTATCGATACTTCTTTCTACCACAAAAGTTTTAGGCTCACCATATACGCATATCTCCTGTAATTAGTTGTTACTTAGTAAGGCTAATGCCTTACAGAGCGTTGCATGAGATGGGCCTCTTGGTATTATTTGTGATCAGTGATGCAATATATTGAAGCTTCACAAATAACGAGTTTTCTATCATCACCATTTTCCTGTTGATCTACTACAATTTAAATAATATTTACTCCTTTTAGGCGTTCATTGGTATTGCTATTTCCAAATCGTTCGCATTCAAGAGTTGAAACAAAAACGAACAATATGTCAACAAACATAATTACACTACATTATTTAAGTGATTAATGTACAAGACACGTTAATTACAAGTTATTTTAATGTAATTGTATATCATTCGCATTGTATCTATTTTAAATGGTTATTTGGTACTTGAAAATAAATTTATGTAAAGCATATCTTTTTTAAACTTCGCTTTATAAAAAGAATGCACTAAAAATTTAAAAAGATCTGTAAAATATATCTTCTCCAAATTTTGGAAAATTTTCCAATTTGTTAATTTTAAAAAGACAGTATTTACTGTATGGATTTCATTTTACTGATTGTCACCGGATATCTGTCCACATACAAAATGTCAACTCGATTAGACATTGGGGAAGCATGTAAAATATCGATAACAAGATTTGAACTTAACAAACAAACAATAATTGAAGTTAAGACAAGCGTAGTAAAGATGATCAATAAATAGAGATAATAAAATGAGATAATCATTTAAATCTTGCCAATTCAAATATTAATTTAATTGTTTGTCGTTAATTTTGAATTTTTTTATTTTTAATTTAATTTCTGTGTGGTCAGATTAATCGTGTGATGTTATTATATTGTCATTTGTTAGAAGATTAATATTCATTCTTATTATTCATAAACAATAAATTATAGTCTTAAGGTACATTCTGATTAGTGGTAGTGACAGACGCCACTATAGTATTTCCGATAAAAAATTGCTAGTGACTCATATCTATGTGCAAACAAACTAATATGTGTCTAGTAAAAAATACTATAATTTCGTTTGCTACCACTACAATTACCACCAACCAAACGCACCTTTATACCGTCACAATGTGACATTATTAAATTTATGGATAAATACAAGCCGACTATTTCGTTTTATGGATATTTTAACATTATTTCTATAGAATTTTGTCTACAAAAGAAATAATTAAGCACAAATTTCAAAGGGCAAGTTCAAGATATTCTTAAATTTACCTGGTAGTAGATCAATAGGAAAATGGTGATTATAGAAAACAATATCTTTATTAGTGTCAACAGATCATGCCTGTTGTTTCCCTTCAGAATGCTTTCTCATATGCTGTGTAAGGTTAGTTTTGTGTGCACTCGCATAATCACATAAGGCGCATTTAAAAGGTTTCTCGCCTGTATGTGTACTCATATGACGTATAAGAATACGCCTCTGTGCACTAGCATAAACACATAAGGTGCATTTGAATGGTTTCTCGTCTGTATGCGTACGCATATGTCTTGTTAGTTGATTACTAGTTACAGCAGCATGATCACATAAGTTGCATTTATATAGTTTCTCGTCTGCATGATTTCTCATGTGCTCTATAAGAAAAGTCTTCCGTCCACCAGCATAATCACATAAGGTGCATTTAAAAGGTTTCTCGCCTGTATGTGTTCTCATATGATGTTTAAGAGTAGTCCTCTGTGCACTAGCATAATCACATACGGTGCATTTAAATGGTTTCTCGCCTGTATGTGTTCTCATATGCTGTCTAAGATTATCCTTGATTGCACTCGCATGATCACATATTTTGCACTTATATGGTTTCTCGCCTGTATGTGTTCTCAAATGCTGTCTAAGACTAGAGTCGCGTGCACAAGATAATCACATAATGCGCATTTAAAAGGTTTCTCGCCTGTATGTGTTGTCATATGCCGTCTAAGATGCTGACTTTGTGTACAGCTATAATCACATACGGTGCATTTAAATGCTTGCCCGCCTACATGCCTTCTCATGGGCAATTTAAGTGGCTTCTGCCCTGCATGTCTTTGCATATGTGCTTTTAGGAATCGAGGTTGCACAGTTGTATAGTCACAAACGTTGCATTTATATTGCTTCTCTGGTTTACAAACTTCCACCCCTTTTTTCCGATGCATCAATTCTGCAGCTGCCTCGCCATACTCGCTACACGGGAAGACATCGTCATGTGTTATTGCCTTTGGAGCATCTATAGATTGGCCGGATACTGTTACAAAAGGTTCAGTAAATTTCACTTCCTCTTCTTTGATGTTCAATCTGAAAAATACGAAATCATAGTTCCGTTTACTATACTATACAGGCTGTCCCACGCTAGATGCACAGTACATTAATGCTCTTAAGAAATTGAAATACACGATTCTTCCATATAGAAAAGTTGCATTAGGATATTATCAACTGTTTCTGAAACATTGTGAGATGAATGTCTAAAACGTTCAGTTTGCAAAAAATCATTCTGAGGTAATAACTAATCAAGATCAATAAAGAGAACTCGATTTGGACAGTAAAAATATCATACTTTTAGATAGTTATTATTGATTTGCAATTCTAATAAGATTTATGTGGTATAAACGGAGTAAACCAGTAAACCAGCTTTCCGAAAACTTCTAATCCGGTTTTTAAAAATCGGCTTTAAAACCAGTTTTTTGGGATAATCGAAACCCGTCTTTAAATTGAAAAAGAAAACTGTTTTACATACTTGAATTAATATCAAAAAATAACGCGCTATGTTATAATGTTACTATGTTCACTTTAAATCGATATTTGATACTAAGCAATAGACGTTTCTCGTTCTGGTTTTTGATCTCACGATGTGCGCGCGCAGTTATCCCAGGACCGCCCAGGACTAAATTAAGTTGGCAACTGTGCTTTGTAAAAAGTCCAATTAGTATCAAATGAGTAGAGGTAGCAAGCCGATTCGGGAACCTCCTCCATGACCTTGACCTTGTACTCAAGGTCAAGGTCATAGAGGAGGCTTCCGAATCAGTTTAACGTTAAAAATGAGTAGTCCTCAAATCAAGGTCAATATTAAAAATGAGGATGTTCCCAAATCGGCTCCTCCTCAATCTGAGCCTTGATCTCAAAGTATTCAAGGTCAGAGGAGGTTTCCGAATCGGCTTGATGTTAAAAATGAGTAGACTTCAAAACAAGGTCAATGATAAATGAGGATGTTCTCAAATTGAATACTGAGTTGTGGCGTACACAGTATAACAGGAGCAGCGAAGCAGTGAAATAGTGAAGCAGTGGAAAAGTAAGGTTTGTAAGCTTGAAGAAACCTAATATCAATAGAAACGAATATTTTAGTGTCAACAACGCCAATACAAGCTGTAGGACCGGGTGGTGGCGTACTTGATGCTCCAAAGAAGATAAGGAGAAAACGTAATAGTCATGCACAACCAACGAATTTATTATCAATGTTTAATGGATCGCAAAAGGAACAAGTAGAGTTCGCAACACTTAACCCATTAGATCTTAGCATGGCCAACGTGAATGATGTGAAAGTGCAACCAACACCTAGTACTGATGGATCCGGTGTGCAAAACATGATGCAAGAAGTGACCGTATATGACCTAAACGAGCTAAATCCAACAATCCCAAAACCGTTTCTTTGCCAACATGTGTATTGTGTACTCTTTGAACAAGAGCAACACAAAATTTTTAGCTGTAGGTTTTAAAATGGAATCAGCTTTAGATCCAGCAGTTCGGATATTTGGAAGGGGGCGACAAAACGTAACCTTTACGGGAGAACAGTGGAACGAATTTGTGAAACATGAACAAATAATTACACAATATTTGTGTGCCTGGATATGAAAAGAGACCAGTTGACCGAAATAGAGTTATGAGTGTTTTTAGATAGAATAAGTTATGGCAAAGGTAACATTTTAAGCCGATTACCATAAAGAGAAATTGAAAAAAAATATATTTAAGTTGCTGGTGCAAAAATTAAACTTTTGCGCTATGACGCTTCAAACTTTTGCAAAGTTTAAAAGGTAATAACTTCCCGTATATTTGGAAGTTACGCTGACTCCAACATTTTTGGAACAATTTCGATATTAGTTTCAAGATTTTTAGTAGAATTTATTATTTCGTTATTCCGTTTGGATTTTATAGGTTTTTTAATCTATGGCGGCATTGGCCTGGGCCTACAATATGTATAGTGTAAGCTCTCGAGTCTTAAGAAGACTTAAGCATTCTCGTAAGGGGTTTATGGGGTCCTATGATTCCAAATCTTATTTATTTTTAGATTTTTAGAATTCAAAATGGCGGATCTAATATGGCGACCAAACATGTAATTAAGTGTCGGATTTATACAAAAATTAAATTATGTGATATATGAAGGTTACGGATTCCTAATCTGTTGTCAGATGTATAAAATTCAAAATGACGGATCCACTAAACACTGTCGGATCTACTAAACATGTAATTAACTGTCGGATTCAGAAGAAAACAAATATCTGAAGTTAGATGTTTATAATTCAAAATGGCACCGAGTGTAATCTGGCAACCATAATAAATTAACGTGAATTTGCCACTTTTGTCATCCTATTTCCTGTTACATAATTATGCAGCTGTCTGATTTCAACACTTATGTCAGTTAAAAATCCAAATTGGGACTGTCAAATAAATCAGATAGTATCAAATTATTTTAAACGTTTAATGATAAGAAATAAACATAACTAGGGACACAAACATGGAAATACAATCATAATAAACTTATATATAAAAAGTGCATTTTTTAAAAACTACGCTTTATAAACAAAATTACAATTTTTTAAAATTTTCCATTTTGTTAGTCATTTTATTTTTTTCGAGCATTGTCGCCGGCAATCTGTCCACATACAAAATTTTAACTTCAAAATTTTTTTCAAAATTTTAGAAAATTTTCCAAATTTTTTTATTGCTTTATGTCATTGTCACCGGAAATCAGGCCACAGGCAAAATTTCAACTCGAATGGTCAAATTTTCCAAATTTTGAAATTTTTTTCCTATTTTGGAAAAGCTTCCATTTTTTTATTGCTTCTTGTATTGTCACCGGAAATCTGTACACATGCAAAATTTTAACTTGATTGGACACTGGGAAGTAGAAATAATATTGATTACAAGATTTGTACATAACAAACAGACAAACAATCAAATCAACAAACAAAAAACAAAAAGTGAAGTTTATACAAGCGTAGTATTTGTCCCGGAATATTATATAACTTTGTAATTATATTTTATACAAACAAGTTTATAAACTGCTATCATACAGATATTTGTTTCTGCCACTGTATGCGGCAACACCGTAATGCGCTAGAGCGTAGCGTGATAGCGACAACTGGTCCCTTTTTCGTTCGCAATAAAAACGCATTTTTTCATGCTTTTCCAACCGCAGACGGGTTACAGACGAACACATCTGATAAAATACACAATAATGAGAGTAATTCGCCAATAAAACAAAAATGTGTATTTTGCACCAGTTTAGCTGTATTTGCGATTATCTGCGTAACTAGTAACGGACTACTGGTCCCTTTTCACATCTACGCACACATTTAATGAATATGCAAACTCAAGAAGTGTCATTCAATGCAAAATATGGGTTTTAGAATTACCTGCGAATGGATAGAGCACTATATAAAAGCGCTGAAAATTCATCATGGGGAAGAATGGTTGTATTTATCATTGGACGGACTGAAGGAAATAATTTTTTAATTTAATATTTAATAATTTGAATGTGGCAACATAAGGAAATAATTCGTACTCGTTTGGCATACTTAAAAGCTCTAAACATGGGCAGTTATTATAATCAGATTTTGAGTAGAATCGCTTGCATGGATGGCGATATACTGACCAATTTATTGGTAACAATGAATGGTGAACTTTCGGAACAATTTTGCACCATGAAGGAATTCATGACTCTTGGATTTGAGAAGATCAAGTTTGATTGTGAAATACGTCAAATGTTCTTACCTTAAACAAGAACAATAACGCATTGTAGCTGTAATGTAATGTAATGTAGTTGTAAGTTCATGTATTAATGAAGTATTGATAATAAAGTCATCGTGGAAACATAATGTGTAATTTATTGAACCGTCAAATATATCTCAACTGATCCATGCAAAGATTTTTATTAGATTGACACTATGTTCAATGAATTGATGTCTTCATTTCATACAATAATAGAAATCAGTTATTGGATTCATCAAACATCGTAAATATTCATACTTAGGTTGATTTAGCGATAACAAACTTCATGTCATTAAATTTATCAGGTTTCATTCATTGAATGAAAGTGCAATGGCTATGTTGGGGTAATGTTCATCTTTTATAAAAAAAATCTAGAAAACAGTGTGAAAAGTTTATTTATCAAGTTTATTTATCAAAATTTTTATCAAACATTTTTTTTTTTATTACTCAAGAGCTGCAACAAACTCTCCCACACACTGCGTATGACATTTAAGTCTTCCTCAACTGTGTCAATGAGATCATCGAGATCTCTCACACAACAGTTAAGAAACGACGCGGCCTCCGCATTCTTTAAATGATTCAAATACAACAAATATGAGCTGTATTTGTGCATATTTGAATCAATTATGCTAATCACTTGCCGGTAGGAATCATCATTCCTTGATGCCTTCATGCTGGCAATGCATTGCTGCATATGAGGTCGATGCCATACATCAGCATGTTGACGTGTTTGTTGCAGCCTATGAGATTCAGGCGTACGTTCCGATCCAATTCCAACAACGGTCACAGTAGCCTCGGGTCGAGCGTCGAAAGGTGAGCGCAAGAGTCTGTCTTCTAAAATTGTGACTTTTCTCACCATCCCACCTTCCAACGAACCGTCTATGTAAGGGCTCAAGACCATTGGAGGACTCAACCCTTCGACAGATGCCGGTGTATTCGGCGCAGTCAATGGTTGAGCCTCGTATGTCCGCGGCCCCTCCGCTTGAACTGAGGTTACTGCACCTTTCGACGGATTGAAACCCTTCGTGACGAGTCGCTGTTTCAGTTTCTTCACCGGACGTTGGGCAGCAGTTGCAGACAGAAATATGACGTCATCCTCCTCCATCTCCTCAGCGCCGGTCTTCTTCAACCCCAAACGGGCCAACCGTATGTTTCTGAACACTTCGACTGGTCTCATTCGGTGCTTCTTTGAGAATTCCGGGGGGCACAAGTGCCAAACATTTCTGCTGTAAAATTTACCTTCGCTTGAAAATGTACATAGCAAACGTGCGATATGTTACAAGGCGATTATGAAGGGAATTCTCGTGGAACAAATCAATTCATAAGTGGTTTGAAAACCATGAAAATTAATTGTTTGCTGAATAGCCAGACTGTGGCTATTCAGACTGTGGGTTGTTCAAACATTTCTTCAGCAAACCTTCCTTTGAAACCTTCCTCCCTTACCTTCCTTTGAAAATGTACATAGCAAACTTGCGATATGTTAGAAGAAAATTATGAACACAATGCTAATAGAACAAATCAATTCATAAGTGGTTTGAAAATCCTGAAAAAGTAATTGTTTGCTGAATAAGAAAATTCCTTTATTTGAAACAACTAATAACTGACCAAACAACTGTTATTTAATTTTTGTTCTAGAATAAGAACAATATTAACTAACCGTTTACAGTACAGATTACGTTTTGTTTGTTAATTATATTTTTAAAGTTTTATATAATTATATTTTTTTTATTTAACTATTTTGTTTTGTACGGACTCATATTTGGTTATATTTTTCAAAACATATTTTGGTATATTTTTGTTGTTCAATAAATTTTAAAGTATTAAAGTAAGTAAAAATTTTGTTTAATAAGTCTGCAAAAATTCGAAAACCGGTTTCTTCGAAATTTGGAATTCGAAAACCGGTTTTTTCGAAACCCAGTTTTTGTATAGACCCTTACGTTAACCACGATGAAATTCCCACAACCCTGATAATTATTCTTCTCTTCACGCAGGAATTTTTAGTAATTGCCAATGCAACTATCAATTAGCCAAACGAATAATTTATGATGGACATAGAATTAGTTCTTTAAGTACCAGTTGAAAATTATTTAAAATTTGTATTACTTTTCTGCGTTGTTATAAATTATTAAAAGAATATTAGTGAGTTGTTGGGTTAGTTATAGTGGTCCAACGCTTTAGCAAGCTAAATCACCTGCTCTATTTATTTATTTCGAGACATGTTAAGAAAAACTTTATGGACATGTTCTAATTCCTATAAAGAACAAAATTACAGGGGTACTACAACAGAAAAGGCTGTACGAGCATTGTTCTACAAGCTGCATATGATAACAAGCAGAAATTTATGGACCATATTTTGCGGAGAACGAGGTTCCATGCATGTTGCCACGGTATTGCGTCGATCCAACTTATATAAAGTTGCTTGTAAAATTGCCAGGAGCTCCAATTTTGTTAGGAGAGTGCATACCCCAATCTTATTTAGCTAGTCAATGCATTTAAAGACAACGGAAATTTGTCAGATGTCAAACGCAGTTTAACTAAAACATTCTTCAAACGTGCATAATTTGCACGTATGTAATCATTGACTTGAGTTTGATTTTTTAAAAGGACGGTTTAGACGGTTGAAGTGTTTTTTAAATAACAACATAAAGTTGTCGACAGTGTGGCAAATTCTGGACTTAAAACGCATTTAATTGCTCACTATCAGTTCATCAAACGCAATTAATAATGACCATCTCTTCTCTGAGAAAGTAAACAGTAGTCTAAGAGAGCATAAAAAATCGATAAAATAGCAATTTTCTTTAAACGGATAAAATGCACTTACGTATATTCAGATGCCCCTTGTTCGTTAACTAATACCATACTGTCAATCGTCTCCTTTTTAACAATGGCTAAAAAAATTTAAAATATACGTTAGAGTTTAAGTCACAGCAATAAATCAATAAGCTTACCAGGGTCTGCGTCTAATCTCTCATCTGGATTCCCAATGCTCTTGCAGAAGTCAAAGTGATTTGTTAAAAACTTTTCTTCGCTAAACTGGAACCCACATAAACAGCAAATAAATTTCGTGAGTGAAGGTGTGTCGTCAATAACATCGACTCTTTCCTCTTTGATAGCTGATTGTTGCTGAAGCACACTCATATTTCTTTTCGATTTTCCACAAATCTATAAAACGCGGTTGTTTATACACCATAAAATTTGTAAACGGTCGTCTTCAAAATATGTACAGCTACTAAAGAAAATGGCGGAATTGCGGCCAGAATATAAGTGATATTTCTGGATATATCATAACCCTAACGAATTCTAGGAAACTGTAACAGATTCTACTTTAGTTGTATGCTACTCAGTTGAGATGGCGCTGTACTCATTACCCGCTTTCAAATTTAGTATTTTGTAAAAAAACAAAAAAGGATACTTCTGATTTATTATTTCAGAAATTGAAAATTTGTTGTAAAAATTAAAATTGATTCTTCGATTCTTTCCTCTTTAATTGATGATTGTTGCTGAAGCACACTCATATTTCTTTTCGGATTTTCACAAATCTATAAAACACGGTTTATACTTTATACACCATAAAATTTGTACTTTTGTATCGTACTAGATTAAATTGATTGTGAAATACGTCAAATGTTCTTACCTTAAACAAGAACAATAACGCATTGTAGCTGTAATATAATGTAATGTAATTGTAAGTTCATGTATTAATGAAGTATTGATAATAAAGTCATCGTGGAAACATAATGTGTAATTTATTGAACCGTCAAATATATCTCAACTGATCCATGCAAAGATTTTTATTAGATTGACACTATGTTCAATGAATTGATGTCTTCATTCCACAATAATAGAAATCAGTTATTGGATTCATCAAACATCGTAAATATTCATACTTAGGTTGATTTAGCGATAACAAACTTCATGTCATTAAATTTATCAGGTTTCATTCATTGAATGAAAGTGCAATGGCTATGTTGGGGTAATGTTCATCTTTTATAAAAAAAATCTAGAAAACAGTGTGAAAAGTTTATTTATCAAAATTTTTATCAAACATTTTTTTTTTATTACTCAAGAGCTGCAACAAACTCTCCCACACACTGCGTATGACATTTAAGTCTTCCTCAACTGTGTCAATGAGATCATCGAGATCTCTCACACAACAGTTAAGAAACGACGCGGCCTCCGCATTCTTTAAATGATTCAAATACAACAAATATGAGCTGTATTTGTGCATATTTGAATCAATTATGCTAATCACTTGCCGGTAGGAATCATCATTCCTTGATGCCTTCATGCTGGCAATGCATTGCTGCATATGAGGTCGATGCCATACATCAGCATGTTGACGTGTTTGTTGCAGCGTATGAGATTCAGGCGTACGTTCCGATCCAATTCCAACAACGGTCACAGTAGCCTCGGGTCGAGCGTCGAAAGGTGAGCGCAAGAGTCTGTCTTCTAAAATTGTGACTTTTCTCACCATCCCACCTTCCAACGAACCGTCTATGTAAGGGCTCAAGACCATTGGAGGACTCAACCCTTCGACAGATGCCGGTGTATTCGGCGCAGTCAATGGTTGAGCCTCGTATGTCCGCGGCCCCTCCGCTTGAACTGAGGTTACTGCACCTTTGGACGGATTGAAACCCTTCGTGACGAGTCGCTGTTTCAGTTTCTTCACCGGACGTTGGGCAGCAGTTGCAGACTGAAATATGACGTCATCCTCCTCCATCTCCTCAGCGCCGGTCTTCTTCAACCCCAAACGGGCCAACCGTATGTTTCTCAACACTTCGACTGGTCTCATTCGGTGCTTCTTTGAAAATTCCGGGGGGCACAAGTGCCAAACATTTCCGCTGTAAAATTTACCTTCGCTTGAAAATGTACATAGCAAACGTGCGATATGTTACAAGGCGATTATGAAGGGAATTCTCGTGGAACAAATCAATTCATAAGTGGTTTGAAAACCATGAAAATTAATTGTTTGCTGAATAGCCAGACTGTGGCTATTCAGACTGTGGGTTGTTCAAACATTTCTTCAGCAAACCTTCCTTTGAAACCTTCCTCCCTTACCTTCCTTTGAAAATGTACATAGCAAACTTGCGATATGTTAGAAGGAAATTATGAACACAATGCTAATAGAACAAATCAATTCATAAGTGGTTTGAAAATCCTGAAAAAGTAATTGTTTGCTGAATAAGAAAATTCCTTTATTTGAAACAACTAATAACTGACCAAACAACTGTTATTTAATTTTTGTTCTAGAATAAGAACAATATTAACTAACCGTTTACAGTACAGATTACGTTTTGTTTGTTAATTATATTTTTAAAGTTTTATATAATTATATTTTTTTTATTTAACTATTTTGTTTTGTACGGACTCATATTTGGTTATATTTTTCAAAACATATTTTGGTATATTTTTGTTGTTCAATAAATTTTAAAGTATTAAAGTAAGTACAAATTTTATTTAATAAGTCTGCAAAAATTCGAAAACCGGTTTCTTCGAAATTTGGAATTCGAAAACCGGTTTTTTCGAAACCCAGTTTTTGTATAGACCCTTACGTTAACCACGATGAAATTCCCACAACCGTGATAATTATTCTCCTCTTCACGCAGGAATTTTTAGTAATTGCCAATGCAACTATCAATTAGCCAAACGAATAATTTATGATGGTCATAGAATTAGTTCTTTAAGTACCAGTTGAAAATTATTTAAAATTTGTATTACTTTTCTGCGTTGTTATAAATTATTAAAAGAATATTAGTGAGTTGTTGGGTTAGTTATAGTGGTCCAACGCGTAACAAGCTAAATGACCTGCTCTATTTATTTATTTCGAGACATGTTAAGAAAAACTTTATGGACTTGTTCTAATTCCTATAAAGAACAAAATTACAGGGGTACTACAACAGAAAAGGCTGTACGAGCATTGTTCTACAAGCTGCACATGATAACAAGCAGAAATTTATGGACCATATTTTGCGGAGAACCAGGTTCCATGCATGATGCCACGGTATTGCGTCGATCCAACTTATATAAAGTTGCTTGTAAAATTGCCAGGAGCTCCAATTTTGTTAGGAGAGTGCATACCCCAATCTTATTTAGCTAGTGATTGCATTTAAAGACAACGGAAATTTGTCAAATGTCAAAAGCAGTTTAACTAAAACATTCTTCAAACGTGCATAACTTGCACGTATGTAATTATTGACTTGCGTTTGATCTTTTAAGGACGGTTTAGACGGTTGAAGTGTTTTTAAAATAAAAACATAAAGTTGTCGACCGTGTAGCAAATTCTGGACTTAAAACGCATTTAATTGCTCACTATCAGTTCATCAAACGCAATTAATAATGACCATCTCTTCTCTGAGAAAGTAAACAGTAGTCTAAGAGCATACAAAATCGCTATCAACAAAAATAGCCATTTTCTTTAAACGGATAAAATGCACTTACGTATATTCAGATGCCCCTTGTTCGTTAACTAATACCATACTGTCAATCGTCTCCTTTTTAACAATGGCTAAAAAAATGTAAAATATAAGTTAGAGTTTAAGTCACAGCAATAAATCAATAAGCTTACCAGGGTCTGCGTCTAATCTCTCATCTGGATTCCCAATGCTCTTGCAGAAGTCAAAGTGATTTGTTAAAAACTTTTCTTCGCTAAACTGGAACCCACATAAACAGCAAATAAATTTCGTGAGTGAAGGTGTATAAAATTTAACAACCATAAAATTTTTAAACTGCCTTCTTCAAAATATATGTAGCTACTAAAGAAAATGGCGGAATTGCTGCCAGAATATAAGCCACATATAAGCTATATACGTGGTGATATACCATAACCCTAACGAATTCTAGGAAACTGTAACAGATTCTTCTTTAGTTGTATGCTACTCGGTTGAGATGGCGCTGTACTCATTAACCGCTTTCTAATTTAGTATTTGGGTCCCCTAGTATTTTGTAAAAGAATAAAAAAGGATAATTGTCTATGATTTTTTATTTCAGTACATGCTCAGCAGCTGCTATTTCCAAGTTCAATCATACACGTGTATTAAAACTACCTCTTGTGCCAACCGTAGATAGTTGGCAGTTGGCACGGGTTAGTTTCGGCATGACATCCAGGGGGCAGGGGTTTGAGTAAGATTCATTTACATATTATAGCGTTTTCGACCATATATTTATGCTCGGACTCGGTACATTTCGCACTGAGTGCGTGCTTAAAAGTGTATAAGTCGAAAACGGTATAATTTGGTGAATGAATCTTGCTCAAACCCCTGCCCTCAGTATGTCATGGCCCCGGATATAACTATATCCGTTGACTATCAACGATGGGTCAACGGTTGAGATTTTACTTTAGTTGTATGCTACTCGGCAAAGATGGCGCTGTAATCACTACTCGTTTTCCGATTTATTTTGTAAAGAAAAAGCGATAATTAATACTTAATTAGGTAAAATTTGATGTACAATAGTCATGTAGGCAGCTACGAAGAAATTGAAAATTTGTGGTAAAAATTAAAATTGACACATGAGATGTATATATATATATATATATATATTATATATATATATATATATATATATATATATATATATATATATATATATATATATATATATATATATATATATATTTTGTGTAACATGAATAAGTTTATGAGTTCTCAAAAAGAGTTGGAAATATGTTTTTATTGAATTTTTAATACAAAAGTATAGTAATTACTGACGGAATTAAATCAAAATGTAGAATTATTAACAAAAGGAAAGAACGTAATTTTAAAAATAATAGTTATTGATGGCCATGGTACGCAGTACTATTAGTACCTATATCTTACATGTATGTTATTATATGTATATAACTGGTACCCAGTTTAGTTATTAACCTACCATGTCCATAACATAAGAACCATAAATTTAGTGATTGTCACCAAATATTTGTGGGAGTTTTGGTCTCTTTGACCACTTCTTACCTGTCACTGTAAATAATAATAATAATAGTACCTTCCAAAATGTAAACAAAACCCATAAGTAAAACAAGAAAATATTTAAAATTATTTTTATTGTATGTATTTTCTCTTATATAATATTTTTGATAAATACCTCTCACTGTTGGTCTCATTAAGTTTAACCATTACAATAAGTATAATAGTTCCTAAAATATTGCTCTTTCATTCATGCGGGATACAAAAAGCTTTTTCTTTTTATTATTTTTGAACATTTAAAAATGATTTTTGAAAAACTTTTCTTCGCTAAACTGGAACCCACATAAACAGCAAATACATTTCGTGAGTAAAGGCATATCGTCAATAACATCGATTCTTTCCTCTTTAATTGATGATTGTTGCTGAAGTACACTCATATTTCTTTTCGGATTTTCACAAATCTATAAAACACGGTTTATACTCTATACACCATAAAATTTGTACTTTTGTATCGTACTAGATTAAATTGATGTAAAATTGCACTAATATTGTACTACCTTACAAACTTCTTCAAAATATGCACCGCTTCTAAAGAAAATGGCGGAATTGGTGCACATTTGGGGCACAGATGACAGTATAGTCAGAATATGGACCATAACCCTAACGAATTCTAGGAAACTGTAATAGATTCTTATCAAGTCTAATGCTACTCGGTAGAGATGGCGCTGTCATCATTACTCGCTTTCTAATTTAGTATTTTGTAAAAGAACAAAAAAGATAATTGTCTATAACATATAATGATAAATCATACAATTATTAAAACTACCTCTTGTGCCAACAATGGATAGTTTACGCCTGTGTTAGTTGGGGCCATGACATCCAGAGGGCAGGGGTATGAGTAAGATTCATCCACAAATTATAGCGCTTTCGACTATATATTTATGCTCGGACTCGGTACATTTCGCACCGAGTGCATGCATAAAAGTGCATAAGTCGAAAACGCTATAATTTGCGAATGAATCTTGTCCAATCCCCTCAAACGGTGGAGATTCTACATTAGCTCTATGCTACTCGATAAAGATGGCGCTGTAATCACTACTCGTCTTCTGCCCTATTTTGTTAAAGAAAAAACGATAATTATGTAAAATTTGATGTACTATAGGCATGTAAGCATCTACGAAGAAATTAAAAATTTCTGGTGAAAATTAAAATTGACACGAAATATATATTTTTTTTACTTTATCATACGCTATAGTATGATAAAGTATTGTATGCGTGCCGAAAAAAAGTTTAGAGATTTTCGCTTTTGGGTCACCTGAACATTTTTGGCCAAGGTACAAAAACTTGTCGTGTGTGTGTGTACCCGTTTTCGTGGCGACGATTCCGGAAAAACTACGAAAGGTATCGGGACGAAAATTCATATTTAGAAGTTTCATGACTAAACAGAGCTGAAAAGCGTTTTGTTCAAAAGGGTCAATGGGAACTGGAGGTTTACTCTTAGCATTTTTCAACGATTTTGCAAATGACCCGCCATTTCTGCAATTTCGTCAATATAGTTAAATAATAAATTAAAGTAGAGGAAATTTTGTATAATGTATGTCTGATATCTTTAAATTAGTAAGTTAAATTATAGTTTGGCTGCATGAGCAAAATCTAATTCATCGAGATTTCTCGTACTGCATTAAAACTAGCCACGATTTGACAGATATTTTGATTTTATAGACAGTATTGTCAGCGCATCGTCGTTTGTCACTTCTATATAGTGTGATAAAGTCATGTGCATGGCCACATCAGATTTTTTGTAACATGAATAAGTGTATGAGTTCTCAAAAAGGGTTACAAATGTTTTTGTTGAATATTTAATACAAAAGTATAATAATTACTGACGGAATTAAATCTAAATATGGAATTATTAACAAAAGGAAAGAACGTGGTGTTAAAAAAAAGTTATTGATTGCCATTGTAACCTACCATGTCCACAACATAAGAAACATAAATTTTGGTCTGTATGAATTTCTTTTCTTTGGTGGCCACTTTTTGAAATTTCAATGTAAATAATATCTAATATCCAAAATGTAAACAAAATCCATAAGTAAAACAAAAAATTATTTTTATTGTATGTATCTGGTATAATTTGTACATAACCTTATATAACAATTTGGATAAATACGTCTCACTGTTGTACTCATGAAGTTTAGCCGTTACAATAAGTATAAATAGTTCCTAAAATATTGCTCCTTCATTCATGCGGGATACAAAAAGCAAACAGATCCGTCATCTGATGAAGGAAACAATCGAAAACTACAATTTCAGAACACAAGCAAAAAGTATTTTTTCTACGAAATACCGACAATAAATTACATCGTTAAAGATGTATCTCCTGTAATTACTTGTTAGTTAGTACGCCATTACACAGAGCGTTGCATGAGACAGTTACCACCAATCAGAACGCAGCTTTATACAATTACTACGTGACATTATTAAAGTTATAGATAAATACAAGCTGACCATTTCATTCTATGGACATTTTAACATTACTTCTATACAATTTTGTCTACACATAATTTTAATAATAAGCAAGTTTCAAAGGGTAATCTCACAATATTCTTAAATTTACCTGGTAGTAGATCAACAGGAAAATGGTAATTATAGAGAAGGATAACGTTATTTGTGAAGCTTCTATATATTATTCCGTCGCCCAGTTGACTGTGTTCGTACAGATCATGCCTGTTGTTTCCTTTATGAATGCTTTCTCATATGCCGTGTCAGGGGAGCTCTTTGCGCACTAGCATAATCACATAACCTGCATTTATATGGTTTCTCGCCTGTATGTCTTCTCATGTGCTGTATAAGAAGAGACTTGCGTCCGCCACAATAATTACATAACGTGCATTCAAATGGTCTTTCCTCTGTATGCGTACGCATATGGCTTGTTAGATAACTACTAATTACAGCAGTATAATCACATAAGGTGCATTTAAAAGGTTTGTCGCCTGTATGTGTTATCATATGCCGTCCAAGAGCAGACTTGCGTGCACAAGCATAATCACATAAGGTGCATTTGAATGGTTTCTCGGCTGTATGCGTACGCATATGTCTTGTTAGACTATTACTTCTTACAGCAGCATAATCACATAAGGTGCATTTGAATGGTTTCTCGTCTGTATGCGTTCGCATATGGCTTGTTACATAACTACTATTTACAGCAGTATAATCACATAAGGTGCATTTAAAAGGTTTGTCGCCTGTATGTGTTCTCATATGACGTCTAAGAGCAGACTTGCGTGCACAAGAATAATCACATAAGGTGCATTTGAATGGTTTCTCGTCTGTATGCGTACGCATATGGCTTGTTAGATAACTACTAGTTACAGCAGCATAATCACATAAGGTGCATTTAAAAGGTTTGTCGCCTGTATGTGTTCTCATATGCCCTCTAAGAGCAGACTTGCGTGCACAAGAATAATCACATAAGGTGCATTTGAATGGCTTCTCGTCTGTATGCGTACGCATATGGCTTGTTAGATAACTACTAGTTACAGCAGCATAATCACATAAGGTGCATTTAAAAGGTTTTTCGCCTGAATGTGTTGTCATATGCCGTCTAAGAGCAGACTCGTGTGCAAAAGATAAATCACATAAGGTGCATTTAAAAGGTTTCTCGCCTGTATGTGTACTCATATGACGTTTAAGAGTAGGCCTCTCTGCACATAAGGTGTATTTGTATAGTTTCTCGTCTGTATGCGTACGCATATGTCTTGTTAGTTGATTACTAGTTACAGCAGCATGATTACATAAGGTACATTTATATGGTTTCTCGCCTGTATGTGTTCTCATGTGCTCAATAAGAAAAGTCTTGCGTCCACCAGCATGATCACATATTTTGCACTTAAATGGTTTCTCGCCTGTATGTGTTCTCATATGCCGTCTAAGATGCTGACTTTGTGTACCGGTATATTCACATACGGTGCATTTAAATGCTTGCCCGCCTACATGTCTTCTCATGGGCAATTTAAGTGGCTTCTGCCCTGTATGTCTTTGCATATGTGCTTTAAGGAATCGAAGTTGCATAGTTTTATAGTGACAAACGTTGCATTTATATTGCTTTTCTGGTTTACAAACTTCCACACCTTTTTCATGATGCATCAAATCTGCAGCTGCCTCGCCATATTTGCTACACAGGAAGACTTCCTCAAGTGGTTCTGCCTTCGGAGCATCTATAGATTGGCTGGATACTGTTACAGAAGTTTCAGTAAATTTCACTTCCTCTTCTTTGATGTCCAATCTGAAAAATATGAAACCACAATAAGCAATAGTTCCGTTTACTAAACTATACAGGCTGTCCCACGCTAGATGCAAAGTACATTGATGCCCTTAAGAAATTGAAATACACAACTCTTCCCATATAGAAAAGTTGTATTAGGCCATTATCAGCTGTTTCTGAAATATTGTGAGATGAATGTCTAAAACGTTCAATTTGCAAAAAAAAATCAAGAGAACTCACTTTGGACAGTAAAAATATCACACTTTTAGATAGTTATTATTGATTTGCGATTCTAATATGATTTATGTGGTACAGAACGGAGTAAGCCAGCTTTCCGAAAATGTCTAACTCGGTAAGTCTATCCTCAATAGCTACAAAGTTATTAAACACTAGGTTTTGTCGGTTTTTGAAAACCGTGTTTAAAACCAGTTTTTGGGATATTCGATCACACGTTTTTAAATTGAAAAAAAAAACCTTTACATACTTTTTACAGACTATTTGATTAAAAATGTTTCTATGTTCATTTTAAATCGATATTTGATACTAGGCAGTTTATTACAGACCATAGTATTAAGCAATCTCATATTGTGAATACAATATGTATTATTAGAAGTATAGGCCTACATCAGCCATACTGAACTTCAGGACCGCAGTATAGGGCTCTGGTCTACATACAATGAGTCAATTTTTGGCATGGAAACAAATTCGAATAAATATATTGTCATATATAAGCTTTGCACAAGTGCCAAACATTTCCGCTGTAAAATTTACCTTCGCTTGAAAATGTACATAGCAAACTTGCGATATGTTACAAGGCAATTATAAAGGAAATGCTCGTGGAACATGAAAACCCTGAAAAAGTAATTGTTTGCTGAATAGGAAAATTCCTTTATTTGAAACAACTAATAACTGACCAAAGCAGTGTTATTTAATTTTTGATCTAGAATAAGAACAATATTAAGTATTCGTTTACAGTACAGATTATGTTTTGTTTTTTAATTATATTTTTTATTAACTATTTTGTTTTGTATGGACTCATATTTGGTTATATTTTTCAAATCATATTTTGTTATATTTTTTGTTGTTCAATAAATTGTAAAGTATTAAACTATGTAAAAATATTGTATATTTTTTAATTATAGTATTTTGGCTGCAAAATTCCAAAAACCGGTTTTTTGGAAATTGGGAATTCGAAAATCGGTTTTGTTCAAAACCCAGTTTTTGTATAAACCTATTAAACACTTACGTTACCACGAGAAATACCCACAAACGTAATAATTATTCTTCTCTTCATGCAGGAATTTTTAGTAATTACCAATGCAACTATCAATTAGACAAACGATTACTTTAGGATGGTCAAAGAATTAGCTTTTTAAGTACAAATTTGAAAAAAGTTTAAAATTTTATTACTTATCTGCATTATGTTATAAATTATTAGAAGAATATTAGTGAGCTGTTGGGTTAGTTGTAGTGGTCCAACGCTCTAGCAAGCTAAATCACCTGCTCTATTTACTTATTTTGAGACGTTAAGAAAAACTTTATGGACATGTTCTAATTACTACAAAAAACAAAATTACAGGGGTACTACAACAGAAAAGGCTTTACAAACATTGTTCCACAAGCTGCATATGATAACAAGCAGAAATGTATGGACATTATTTTGCGGAGAACTAGGTTCCATGCATGATGCCAGGGTATTGCGTCGATCCAACTTATATAAAGCTGCTTGTAAAATTGCCTGGTTATACAATTTTATTAGGAGAGTGCATACCCCAATCTTTTTTGGCTAGTGATTGCATTTAAAGACAACGGAAATTTGTCAAATGTCAAAAGCAGTTTATCTAAAACATTCTTCAAACGTAATTATGCACATATGTAATTATTGAACTCGCGTTTGATCTTTTAAAGTGACGATTTAGACGGTTGAAGTGTTTTTTAAATAACAACATAAAGTTGTCGACCGTTGCAACTGTAGCAAATTGTGGACTTAAAACGCATTTGATTGCTCACGATCAGTTCAATCAAACACAATTAATAATAGGAATTTGGTTCATCCGGTAATTTAAGCCCAATCGGAAAGGTTGAAAATAAAGGTGTTGGTTTTTTCCTTCTTATAGGATTTATTCAAATATCTCGAGCGCTTTCGCCCAATTTTACAGGCATCTTCAGGACCCTTAGAATTTTACTATTTCAAATAATTCCGTGAAAAAAGTGAGGTTAAAGTGAGCTAGCTGTACACGGCACGTGTTAAATCCGAAGAAACATGCGTATTGCATAACTGACCAACTAACAAAGACCGCTTCTCAAATGTCGAACTGCGATAAACGCGACATTCGCATAACCTCACTTTTTTAACGGAATAATTTGAAATAGCAAAATTCTAAGGGTCCTGAAGATGCCTGTAAAATTGGGCGAAAGCGCTAGAGATAATTGAATAAATGCTATAAGAAGGAAAAAACCGACACCTTTATTTTCAACCTTTTCGATTGGGCTTAAATTACCGGATGAACCAAATTCCTATATTGAAAATACCCAGTTAATGACCACCTCTTCCCTGAGAAAGTAAATATTGGTCTAAGATAGCATAAAAAATCGATAAAACAGCAATTTTCTTTAAACGGATAGAATGCACTTACGTATATTCAGATGCCACTTGTTCGTCAACTAATTCCGTACTGTCAATCTTCTCCTTTTTAACAATGCCTACAAAAATTTAAAATATAGGTTTGAGTTTAAATCACAGCAATAAATTAATAAGCTTACTAGGGTCTACGTCTAATCTCTCATCTGGATTCCCAATGTTCTTGCAGAAGTCAAAGTGATTTGTTAAAAACTTTTCTTCGCTAAACTGGAACCCACATAAATAGCAAATAAACTTCGTGAGTGAAGGCATGTCGTCAATAACATCGATTCTTTCCTCTTTGATTGATGATTGTTCCTGAAGCACACTCATATTTCTTTTCGAATTTCCACTAATCTATAAAACACGGTTATACACCATAAAATTTTTAATATTGTATCGTACTAGATTAAATTACTGTAATATTGTACTACTTACAAACTGTCCTCATCAATATATGTGCCGCTTCTAAAGAAAATGGCGAAATTGCTGCTCAGAATATATAGGTGATATACGTGATATACCATAACCCTAATGAATTCTAGGAAACTGTAATAGATTCTACTTCAGTTGCGAAGTCGAATGCTACTCGGCACACTACTCGGTAGAAATGGTGCTGTAATCATTACTCGTTTTCTAATTTAGTACTTTGTAAAAGAACAAAAAAAGATAATTTAACATATAATGATTTTTTATTTCATTACATACTCAGCAGCTCAATCAGGATAAATCATACAGGGGTATTAAAACTACCTCTTGTGCCAACCGTGGATAGTTAGGCATGGGTTAGTTGGGACCATGACATCGAGGGGGCAGGGGTTTGAGTAAGATTCATTCACAAATTATAGCATTTTCGACTATATATGTATGCTTGGACTCGGTACATTTCGCACCGACTGCGTGCATAAAAGTGCATAAGTCGAAAACGCTATAATTTGCGAATGAATCTTGCTCAAACCCCTGCCCTCTGGATGTCATTGCCCAGGATATAACATAACTTATCCGTGACAATCAAGTGTCTCAACGGTGGAGATTCCACATTAGTTGTATGCTACTCAATAAAGATGGCGCTGTAATCATTACCCGTCTTCTGATTTATTTTGTAAGAGAAGAAACGATAATTATGTTAAATTTGATGTACAATAGGCATGCAAGCATCTGCGAAGAAATTAAAAATTATTGTATTGTATGCGTGACGAAAAAAAGTTTGGAGATTTTAGCGGAAATATGTCCATTTGGGTCTCATGAATATTTTTGACCAAGGTACAAAAAATTGTCTGTGTGTGTCTGTACCCGTTTTTGTGGTGACGATTCCGGAAAAACTACTAAAGGTATCGGGACGAAACTTTATATTGAGAAGATTCATGACTAAACTTAGAGCTGAAAAGGTTTTTGTTCAAAGGGGCCAAATGGAACTGGCGGTTTACTCTTAGCATTTTTCAACGATTTTGCAAATGCGCCGCCTTTTCTGCTAATTCGTCAATATAGTTAAATAATAAATTAAAGTAGAAGAAATGTTGTATAATGTATGTCTATGATATATTTAAATTACTGTTTAAATTACTCACTGTTGTTCTCATGAAGTTTAACCGTTACAATAAGTATAATAGTTCCTAAAATATTGCTCCTTCATTCATGCTGGATACAAAAAGTAAACAGACCCGTCATCTGATGGAGGAAACAACTGAAAAGTACAATTTCGGAACACAAGCAAAACATTTTGTATTTTTACAATATACGGACAATAAATTACATCGTAAAAAATCTTTTTAGCGTTATTCTTTCTACCATAAATGATTTAGGCTCACGATATATATCTCCTGTAATTACCTGTTAGTTAGTACGGCATTACACAGAGTGTTGCATAAAACAGGCCTCTTTTTATTATTTTTTACAGTAAAGCATATTTGCCCGAGTAGTTCATACAGACCCTATACTCTTTAAGATAGTCGTAATAACAAGTTATTTATTATTTTGTTAGCACGGCAGCTCTGAGCAAATATCACTTTTAAAAAAGGTCATATAAATGGTTATTAAGAACAGCAATAATTAAAACAACTCGTTAAATACTCTAACCTCAACCTCTAACCACATACGGGTCGGAAACACGACAACTGGGCGAAGGAAAATATATTGGAGCTTCACAAATAACAAAAGCGATTTCTATCACCACCATTCTCCTGTTGATCTACTCCAATTTAAATAATATTTACTATTTTTAAGCGTTCATTGGTATAGTTCCTTTCACGACAAGTGGCAGTAAGCCGCTGACATAACGCGCAAATGTTCCTATATGCATTGACGTGTGTTAGAATGAAATAGCAATCTTCTTTATTTCATTCTAACACATGTCAATGCGTAGGAACGTTTGCGCTTTATGTCAGCGGCTTACTGCCACTTGTCGTGATATAAACTCTATTGTGTATTTCCAAATCTTTCGCATTCTCGAGCTGAAACAAAAACGAACAAAGTGTCAACATCCATAATTAACTACATTATTTAAGTGATTAATGTACAAGACACGTTAAGTACAAGTTATTTTAATGTGCTTGTATATCATTCGCATTGTATCTATTTTAATCGGTTATTTGGTACTTGAAAATAATTTTATGTAAAGAATATTTTTTTGAACTACGCTTTATAAAAAGAGAATACGCTAAAAATTTAAAAAGATCTGTAAAATATGTCTTCTGCAAATTTTGGAAAATTTTCCAATTTGTTAATTTTAAAAAGACAGGGATTTAATTTTACTGACTTATGTATTGTCACTGGGAATCTGTCCACATGCAAAATGTCAAAATTCGATTAGAAATTGGGAAGTATGTAAAATAAGATTTGAACTTTTAACAAGCAAACAAGAATCGAAGTTAAGACAAGCGTAGTAAAACTGATCAATAAATAGAGATAATAAAATGAGATAGTCATTTATAATCTTGCCAATTAATATATTAATTTAATTGTCTTTACTTTTGAATTTTTTAATTTAATTACTGTGTGGTCAGATTAATCGTGTGGTGTCATTATATCGTCATTTGTTAGAAGATTATTATTCATTATTATTATTCATAAACAATAAATTAAAGTATTAAGGTACGTTCTGATTAGTGGTAGTGGTAATAGATGCCATTATAGTATTTCTGATAAAAAATTTATATACAACTTGTTTCTTTATACATAATTTCGTCTGCTACCACTACAATTACCACCAATCGGAACGCACCTTTATACAATGATAACGTGACATTATTATATTTATAGATAAATACAAGGTGACCATTTTATTCTATGGACAGTATGAACATTTTAACATTACTTCTATACAATTTTGTCTAAACAATAAAAATAATTTTAATTATAAGCAAAAGTTTCAAAGGGTAATTTCACAATTTTCTTAAATTTACCTGGCAGTAGATCAACAGGAAAATGGTGATTATAGAGAACGATATCGTTATTTGTGAAGCTTCTATATATTATTCCGTCGCCCAGTTGACTGTGTTCGTACAGACAATGCCTGTTGTTTCCCTTATGAATGCTTTCTCATATGTCGTGTAAGAGTAGTTTTTTGCGCACTAACATAATCACATAAGGTGCATTTATATGGTTTCTCGCCTGTATGCGTTCTTATGTGCCGTACAAGATGCTGATTCCTGCTACAGCTATAATCACATATAGTGCATTTAAGTGGGCTCTCATCTGTATGCGTACGCATATGTCTTGTTAGACAATTACTTCTTGCAGTAGAATAATCACATAAGGTGCATTTGAGTGGTTTCTCGTCTGCATGCGTACGCATATGGCTTGTTAGTTGATTGCCAGTTACAGTAGCATAATCACATAAGGTGCATTTATATGGTTTCTCGCCAGTATGTCTTCTTCTGTGCCGTACCAGATGTTGATTCTGTCTACAGCTATAATCACATATGGTGCATTTAAATGGTCTCTCGTCTGTATGCGTACGCATATGTCTTGTTAGTTGATAACTAGTTACAGCAGAATAATCACATAAGTTGCATTTGAATGGTTTCTCGTCTGTATGCGTACGCATATGGATTGTTAGTTGATGACTAGTTACAGCAGAATAATCACATAAGTTGCATTTAAAAGGTTTTTCGCCAGTATGTGTTCTCATATGCCGTCTAAGAGCAGGCTCGCCTGCACAAGAATAATCACATAAGGTGCATTTAAAAGGTTTCTCGCCTGTATGTGTACTCATGTGACGTTTAAGAGTAATCCTCTGTGCACTAGCATAAACACATAAGGTGCATTTGTATGGTTTCTCGGCTGTATGCGTACGCATATGTATTGTTAGATCACTACTAGTCCCAGCAGCATGTTCACATAAGGTGCATTTATATGGTTTCTCGCCCGTATGTCTTCTCATATGCTGTATAAGAAAAGTCTTGCGTCCACCAGCATAATCACATAACATGCATTTAAATGGTCTCTCGTCTGTATGCGTAGACATATGTCTTGTTAGTAGATTACTAGCTACAGCAGCATAATCACATAATGTGCATTTAAATGGTTTCTCGTCTGTATGCGTAGTCATATGTCTTGTTAGTTGACTACTAGTTATAGCAGCATGATCACATAAGGTGCATTTAAATGGCTTGTCGCCTGTATGTGTTCTCATATGCTGTGTAAGATTACGGTTGCGTGCAGAAGCATAATCACAGAAGGTGCACTTAAAAGGTTTCTCGCCTGTATGTGTTCTCATATGGTGTTTAAGAGTAGTCCCATGTGCACTAACATAACCACATAAGGTGCATTTAAATGGTTTCTCGCCAGTATGTGTTCTTATATGGTGTCTAAGATTATCCTTGATTCCACTCGCGTAATCACATATTTTGCACTTAAATGGTTTCTCGCCTGTATGTTTTCTCGTATGCCGTCTAAGATTACTGTGGCGTGCACAAGAATAATCACATAAGGCGCATTTAAAAGGTTTCTCGCCTGTATGCGTACTCATATGCCGTCTAAGATACCGACTTTGTGTACAGCTATAATCACATACGGTGCATTTAAATGCTTGCGCGCCTACATGTCTTCTCATGGGCAATTTAAGTGGCCTCTTCCCTGCATGTTTTTGCTTATGTGCTCTTAGTAATCGAGGTTGCGTAGTAGTATAGTCACAAATGTTGCATTTATGTTGCTTCTCTGATTTAGAAACTGCCACACCTTCTTTACGATACATCAGTTCTGCAGCTGCCTCGCCATACTCGCTACAGGGGAAGACATCGTCACGTTTTTCTGCCTTTGGAGCATCTATAGATTGGCCGGATACTGTTACAGACGTTCCAGTAAATTTCACTTCCTCTTCTTTGATGTCCAATCTGAAAAATATGAAACCATAGTTCTATCAAAACCACCCAACAATTCATTGAAATGACAAAGGACCTAGACTTAAAAGATTCCGTTATGGTCTCCTTTGATGGTATCTAACCTTTACACTAACGTTCCCATAGATTTCACCCTTGATATTGTGGCTCAGCTCTTGAATCAACATTTTTCAGATAAAAACAAAATTAACCATTTTAACTTAATTTTAAAACACATAGTTGAACGAAATTATTGCACTTTTAACGATAAATTTTATAAGCGAAACGGTCTTCCGATGGGGATGACCTTATCCTTTATTTTATCCGATATTTTCATAGATTTCATTGAAAATAAACACATAATTAGTAACAAAAACCCTTTTAAACATGATGTCATTACGTGGATTAGATATGTTGACGATATATCGTTTGTTGTTCTATTTCACTGTGATTGTAAACCAGAAGAATCTGTTTGAGCGACTTGAACGCGGTATTGGCTGTAAACATAACCTTCTCTCACCACATGCTTTTATGGTAGCAAGATTGACGGTAATTTCCTTATCTAGTTTTTTGTTTTGCGATTGCTTGATTTGTGGTTACACCCTATAAGTAACTAATCTTAAATTGTTTTGCAGTAAGGCCTGAGGACGAAACGAAATGTTTCGAAACATGTAGATATACACTCTATGAGTTTTATCACGAATGTTGACGATGATTTTTGGGTGTGGCGAGGTGGAATGGATAATCTTAATTCTTTTTTGGCTTATATCAATAATTTACATACTGAACTCAAATTCACATTAGAAAAAGAAATTAATTCTAAATTAAATTTTCTAGATTTAACTTTGATTAAAAATGACGACCGTTTAAGGTTTAAATTTTTTAGAAAACCAACTTCAGTCCCCACAATAATACCCTTTGACTCCGCTCATCCTTACTCCCATCGAACAGCCTCCTTTAGATACATGCTTAATCGATGCTTCACTTATCCCATTGATGAAACCTCTGGGATCGAAGAACTTAACTACATTTACGAACTATTCCGATTTTGTATCAGAAAGTAGCAGTTGATATTCATCTCTTCCGAATTATTTTCAGAAAGTACCAATTGATATTCATCTATTCCGATTTAGTATCAGAAAGTAGCAGTTGTTATTCATCTATTTCGAATTATTTTCAGAAAGTAACAATTGATATTCAGAAAGTAGCAAATGTAATTCAGAATTCTCCAGAATTTTTTTAAGGAACTTCTCTATACAGTGGGTCGCATACAGATCAAATGGATGTCACATGACAGAATGACAAAGCGTATTTTTACATCATGCACGCTCAACAGAGACACATAGTTAAAATATACAAAGTTATTTAATATTTAATTTTTAAAAATGTATACTCAAAATTGAGAACTTAATTAAGCACAGAAAAAAAACATTATTTCAAAACGTCAAATATTCCATTACTCTATGTACAATATGTACATACATACATACATACATACATACATAGACCTAAAATCTTGTCAGAAAATAACTGTTGCTAACAATATATTTATAATTTCCTCAGAAATTGTCGAAATAAAATATTAATACAGTTATAATTTTTTAAATTTACTGAAAATCATGTGTCAATTTGTGAATTTCAATTGACATATTCTGAATATCAACGTCTACTTTCTGATACTAAATCGGAATAGATGAATATCAACTGCTACTTTCTGAAAATAAATCGGAATAGATGAATATCATGTCTTGATTTCTGAAAATAATTCGGAATAGATGAATATCATGTGTTGCTTTCTGAATATCAAACGTTAGTCCGCCTATTATGCAGCGCGTCACTCTCACCGTACCCTACCCGATTATCCGAAAGCGCTCTTATGCTTCTCCCGTTTGAATTTAATAGCACTAAAGTGCCATAACTTTGTAGGTTAGGTTAGCCCTAACCTTAAGCTGTCAGATCAGATAATACCTGATACGATAGATAACTTATTCTAGTCAGTTTTACTTATCTCGAAGTAATCTTCACAACAAAAAACACTTGTATTGGCCGCTATTTATTTCATTTGGATTTCTACGAGCCAACCACTTTCTTCGCAGTTTAAAATCTTGCGGAACAGCTACAAATAGTTTATCCGGAGTTTTTATTGACGTATTTCTGCATTGCGGATTTATACACCATTTATAACCCATGTTTATGTAGAAATTGTGAAAACAACACATTATACAACACAATTACCAAATGGCGACGATGCCGATTCTGACAGACCATATGGGCCGATTTGACATCTACTATCGTGTGACGTCACACAACAGTAAGTATCGTTTTGGCGGGACTTTTTGTGATTCAATTTTTAACGCTGTTTTTTATGAAATATTGAGGAAATAATTACGAAAAATAATGCATTTACAATGTAGAGTGAAGGAATAAACACACTAACATGGTTTTCCAATAATAGTCAAATACCCTATTTAACCACACTTAAGCTTTACAAAATTTTACCCAAATTTAATACATACCCTGCTTACAAAAGCCCTCACCAAATTTACAATTTATTATCAAATTTCAAAACCCCAACCCCTATTACCGAAAAGTCGGGAGTCTACAAGGTCAGCTGCTCTCATTGTCCCTCCCTGTATGTTGGCCAGACTGGAGAACATAAAATAGAAACTGGTCACGTCATTAATTACAGAGATGTAGAACTTCTTCACACCTGCAATAAAGGGTACAAGCTCGACCTTTTTGAGCAATATTAAATTGAGAAGCATAAGATTAATAAAAATCTCAATTTGCTTAACGATCAAGTCTGTTTCCCCCACCAACCGCTTTTTAAATATCTGTTCCAGTCTGATTAATTAACTAAAATTTACAATCCCCTTTTTCTTTCATATTTTTCATTTATTTAAAAACTTTTATATTCCTTGCCGCTTGCTTTGCCTCTTTTGATTTTTAGTTCTTTGAACTCAGTCAACTGTATATACTACGTATAACTGGAAGGGACCCGCGCTTTATATTGAAAAGAGACAGAGAGATGACGTGGGCTATGTGTCACTGTCTACCGTAGATAGATAGCGGAAGGCAGTAGTGTTTCGCTTTTTTATTTTATTCCAGCTGAACCCATTGTCCTAGAAACCTCAAAATGGTCTCATAGTAAACCTAAATCTTTATATTTTTACCTGAAATTCAAAAAATTTGTTCCCAAATGTTTTTGACGCATTTACAGCGATTCTTTAACTGGGGTGCGGACGCCTTCATAAAAAAAAAAAAGGTAACCTGACGAGATAAGTATGCAGCTTTTGAAAACACCTATTCGCTACTCTAAACAAACAAAAGTTATCAATATAACCCTAAGTTTCAACTGTCTTTTTCTCGATTTTCTTTTAATGTAACGATAAGTTTTGTGAATTAATTTTACGACAATTAACAGATCTATCAATATCAGTACAAAAAATATGGGATTGCCATTTAGAAAGTGTCGATGACGTCATAAGTCGAAAACAATTGAAACTTGGAAATTAAATTTGATGTAAATATGTATATTCGGATAATTAAAAATCGACGAAAGTTTTCAAATAACAAACCGCTTCAGACATTGTGTCATGTTTCCTTACTTTACGCGCTCAATGTATGCATATTTCGAATAAATACAAATTTTAAAATGTGAAAAATAATTTATAAATATTAATATTATCGAATAAATATAATCAGCATTATGTGGATTAAATTTAATGTCAGAATGCGTTTCCTTAATTCAGTAATACAAAGAGCATTTAGTTATTGGACTGCAAATGTTTCAAATTAAGGAATAACTACTAATATATAATTTGAGAGTACCATCGCGAGCAAAGGGGACAGCAAAGTGAAATTAGGCACTTATATTCTCAACAATTTTAGTTGTGTAACATTTACTTTGACAGTATTTGTTAACCTATTACGTCTAGACTCTGACAGTATTTGTCAACCTGCAGGAAGTATGCCCTTCAGGCGATGCCGTGCAGCGGGGTGGTGGTGGGTTCTTTCCCTCCCCTCGCCTTTTAAAAAAAAAAAAAATAAAAAAAAAAAAAAAAAAGTATTTGTCAACCTACAAATTTGTTCCGGTTTCATCAATTTTATTCTTTGCGGTATTCTTACCGACACTTAATTCAGTAGCAATTTCTCGAATGCATTCCATCATGTAATCGAGTTTATATTATTGCCTTCTGAAATTCATTTCTTACGTCAAAATTCACGATGACATTAATGTGACATGACAAACGTCTGACATGACATTACGAAGCCCAGTTTAATTAGTGCAAATTTGAGTGCCTCGCTTTTTATGCTCGCGATAGCAACGCGATAGTACCTAGTCTGTAAATTTTAATTAGGCGGAACAGATGAATAAAATATAACTTATGTTAAATCTGCGATTATTATCTCATGTATTTAAACTGCAAAAGTTAAGAGTTGATTAATTTGTTCCAATTAAATTGAATAAGATATTACAAATAAAAACGTTAAATTCAAACCGCATACGGTCATAGTACCGTATGAGATAGAAAGAGATGGCTAGCCCACATCACTGCGGGTTGCATACCAAATGCATTTGCCTCACTTATTGATCATTACGGGTCCTTTCCAGTTATACGTAGTATATACAGTTCACTCTATCCACCATATTATAATACGAGCTTCTCATTGTCATTTCTGTTCCAGCAGTAACGCATAAAAATTCGTGTGCACGTATAAAAATTTTTAAATGTTAATCGTTTGCAATGTTAAATGTTTATGAACGCTATTTCTCCAAAATTCTGACCGTAAGTTCGAACTGTTTTGTGTGCTTTTGCAATTATTGTCAGATAACTTTTCAGATGTTTTTATGTTTTTATAATTTATATTATTGTCCCATTGTCTTCCGCAAATTGATATTGTTTTGTAGATTTAAGCTGAGGATGACAAGTTAGAGTCGAAACCGGTTCTAAATAAAATAAATAAACCCAATCAAAGGATAAGAGGTCTTTTAATTATCCCTTTATGCAATAGTTCTGTTTACTATACTATACAGGCTGTCCCATGCTAGATGCAAAAACTACATTAATGCTCTTAAGAAATTGAAATACAATATCCTTCCATATAAAAAAATTGTATTAGGGTATTATTAACTGTTTCTGAAATATTGTGTGATGAATGTAAAAAACGTTCAGTGTCCAAAAAACCATTTCGAGGATAACTAATCAAGATAAATAAACAAATTAACTCACTTTGGACAGTAAAAATATCACACTTTTAGATAGTTATTATTGATTTGCGATTCTAATATGATTTATCTGGTATATTGTCATTAATGGGCTATTTTTCACAAGTGCCAAAAATTTTTTTCAAACATTTCTTCTGTAAAATTTACCTTCCTTTGAAAATATACATAGCAAACTTGCGATATGAAAGAATATTATTATGTTGGCAATGCTCGTGGAAAAAAATCAATTCATAAGTGGTTTGAAAAGTCAGAAGAAGAATTGTTCGCCGAATAGGAAAATTTCATTATTTTAAACAACTAATAACAGACCAAAAGACTGTTATTTAATTTTTGATCTAGAATAAGAACAATAATAAGTAATCGTTTACAGTACACATTATGTTTTATTATAATTATACTTTTGATTTAAGTATTTTGTTTTGTATTTTGTTATATTTTTGTTGTTCTATAAATGATAAACTATTAAACAATTCTAAATTATTGTTTAATTTAAGTGATTTTGTGTGAAAAAATATGAAAACCAGTTTTTCAAAACCCAGTTTTTGTATAAACCCTATTATACACCTAATTTCACATTTAAAACTTATGTACAATAATGCATAAATTATTATCAATAATCTAGTTGTCACAGAAACCTAACGATTCTTCTCTTCATGCAGGAATTTTTAGTAATTGCAAATGAAACTATGATAACAAGAAGAAATTTATGGAATTTTTTGAGGAGAACCGGTTTCCATGCATGATGCCAGGGTATTGCGTCGATCCATGCTTGTAAAATTGCCTGGTTATACAATTTTATTAGGGGATAATGCATACCCCAATCTTATTTGGCACTAGCCAACCACTAGGGTGCATTTAAAGATAACGGACATTTGACACCTTATGAAAAGCAGTTTATCTATAAACATTCTTCAAACGTGCATAATTATTGAACATGCATTTGATCTTTTAAAAGGACGGTTACAGTTTTTTGAAAATAACATAAAATTGGTGAACATTGACAGTGCATGCACGTGTAGCAAATTCAGTTCAATCAAATAACTAATACTGACTATCTCTTTCCTGAGAAAGTAAACATTGGTCTAAGAAAGCATAAAAAATCGATAAACCTGCGGTTTTCTTTAAACTGATAGAATGCACTTACGTATATTCAGATGCCACTTCTTCATCAACTAATTCCGTACTGTCAATCTTCTCCTTTTTAACAATGGCTAAAAAAATTAAAATGAAAGTTAAATTCACAGCAATAAATTAATAAGCTTACTAGGGTCTGCGCCTAATCTGTTGTCGGTATTCTCAATGTTCAGGCAGAAGTCAAAGTGATTTGTTAAAAACTTTTCTTTGCTAAACTGGAACCCACATAAACTGCAAACAAATTTCGTGAGTGAAGGCAAGTCCTCAATAACATCAATTCCTTCCTCTTTGATTGATGATTGTTGCCGAAGCACACTCATATTTCTTTTAGAATTTCCACAAATCTATAAAACACGGTTTATGCTCTATAAAATGTCTAAATTTTTATCGTACTAGATTATAGTATTGTAATATTGTACTACTTACAAACTGTCTTCTCAAATATGTGCGGATTCTAAGGAAAATGGCGGGATTGCTGCTTAGAATTTAGGTGATATACCATAACCTCCAATAAACGAATTCTAGGAAACTGCAATAGATTCTACTTTAGTTGTATGCTACTCGGTAGAGATGGCGCTGTAATCATTACTCGCTGTCTCATTTAATGACATGTAGGATAGAGCCAAGGTCTATAAAGAGAGAGGTTATCCAGTTTGCTATCTTTCCTATAGTACACTTTATATACCCCCCTCAGATCCCTATATGCTCTACTTTCGTGACGTCACTAGAGTCCCGGCACACTTCGCATCACGTCGCATACATCGCTCGTTCAGTTTGTTCAAAGATACGTTTAATTATTGCCAGCTCAGCTCGTTATAGGTTTTTTAGTGAATTAGAAATGTTGCTTTTGTTCGTGTTTAATCGTTATTCTGCGTTTATATTGTTATATGCAATAGTTTTACGTTATTGGTTGTTTTATTAGTGTAGTATTTTATGAAGTAATTAAGTTAATAAAGGTAAGATATTAATTTATATTGGAAATTACATTATTCTAAATCATGTATCAATTTTAGATGCCTATGGTTTGCTCCGTACCTTACTGATTGGATTAACAATATCATGTTTTACTTTTCCACGTGATCAAAGTTTAAAGCAGAACTCATCCACAATTGGGACATTACTCATATTAAGACCAGCAAGAGCACCCATACTCCCTTCCATCCTGGATACGTCATTTATCTTTTGACGGCCTAAGAAATCCGTCGGAAGAATTTAAACGCTTGTTTAATAAAATGAATTAGCAAGTTCGAAAGACTTACGGGGGATGGGATTAATAATTCGAAAAGAATTAGCAGTAAATTAAGAAGAGAACTTTTAAAACAAGATCAAATTATTGATACCATAGTTTTGAAAGCTTTTGTCGAGCAAAGAATATATGTACGGATAAATTTTTTTAAATTTTACTTTTTCAACAGCAAAAAAATCTAAATATTTAGCGAAGAGTAGCTGATATTAAAAATAAAATTACAACAAAGATGAGAAAATTTGTACAATAAAGCTTCTTACTGATTTTTTATTTTTTCTTTGTACGTATGTTCTAACCAAATATTGTAATCAGGACAAGCCAATGAGTGGTTTAATAAGCAAGTTGTACCAATACTACCAATACTGATTTAGTTATAGTTTTTCTATTTATTTATCTGTAGAGTCGGTAAACCAAACATTCGACTTCAATTCCTGATAATTTTAGTGTTTCAACCCCCAATTTGCATGGTTGCAAAAATATGTGGTTGCCGTTATACCACCTTCGACTCCGGCTCTTGACTTTGTTTGTAGGTTGACTCCACTCACTGAATTTCTGCTAAATTTTGATTCCAACTGCAGAGACCTGGTTTAGCACAACACATTTCTTTAATCGGACATACATTACATACTAATGTACTTATTCAGCATTATTAACAAATTATTGAAATAGCATGTTGTGATAATCACATTCATCATTTTTTTTCCATCCTAACCATTTAAAAATGATCACAATAAAGATGCATTTATTTTTTCAATATAATTATGCACCTACTTAACCTAAATCATACAACGAAATAAGCATTCAAATTGGTGGCAGCGCACGACTCTAGTGACGTCACGATCTCCCTTTACCCCTCAAACTGAGAAATCGCGTACTTGGATAACCTTACTACTTTATAGACCTTGGGATAGAGCGGCTGCTATCTACGCTGGAGGCCCGGGTTCGGATCCCGGCTCGGGCAAAAATCAGTCCCTGCGTCTTATCCTATTCGACCAATGTTAAATTATCCGCGTATAAAAGGCGATGGGTAGAATGTTTTGTACGCTATGCGCAGACGCGCTGACTCAATTTGACCGCGAATTTTAAATAACACTGTTGCGCCCTAATTTGCGCATGCACGTAAAGCTCACGCATGCGCGTAGAGCACGTTAGAATTGTAGAAAGAAATGGAATGGAGTATTTTCCAGCTCGCTTTGAATCTTGAACAACCTCTCTGTCTAGCCGCAATATAAGTATGTATTACATATATTGCAAAAATCGACTGTCCTGGTATTTTAGGCAGGGAACAAATAGGAAACTGTAACAGATTCTACTTTAGTTGTGAGCAACTCAGTAGAGATGGCGCTGTATCATTATTCGTTTTCTGATTTATTTTATAAGAGAAAAAGCAATAATTAGGTAAAATTTTGAAAATTAAAGTTGACACATGAGATCGTTTTATCTCTCATGCATAAGTATGCACGATATATTATGTACGGGCTTCGTAATGTCATAGCAGTACGTTTGTCATATCCATATACGTATTAGGGATTTATATGGTCATATAAATCACATAAGTCTCATCTTGAATTTTGACATAAGAAAGAAAAATGGCGCAATTTAATGAATTTCGAAAGGCAATAATTCAAACTCGACTGCATGATTCAAACTCGAATCAGCATTCAAAAAATTGCTACTGAAGTAAGTGTAGGCAAGAATGCCGCGAAGAATAAAATATAAAATGGTTGAAACCGGAACAAGTTTGAAATTTAAACTTACACAATTAAAATTGTTGAGAATATAATTACCTAATTTCACTCTGCTGTCCCCGTATTTTTTGCTCGCGATGGAACTATCGGTACATCTGAATCATTCTCGGTACTAGTTCAAATCAAATCAAATCGTTTATTGTGGTTTAAGGTACATACAAATACTAACACAGGTACATACAAAATTTTATGTCCTACAATGGTTTTGTTCCTCCGTTTGAATAATAATACATATTTTGACGTTATCAGGTAACATACGTATCTACGGAGTTGAACAACAATGATAACAATACAAACAATTCTGAGTTGAGTAACAATACAGACAATTAATTGTCAAACTTATAACCTGCATCGCCAATAATTCACATTGACGATTTAAAATTTACAATTTGAATGACAAATATTTGATATATTTGACATATAACCATGGCAATCCTTTATGCCCTAGGGCGCATAATAGTTATTTAACCAACTATATATTAAAAAGAGCGATTAATGATCGAGACTGTTTAACGCTCGAGCGTTAATAGTCGAGAGTTAATTGTCTGTTTATTAAGTTAAATACTGCAAAATATCGTTGAAGCTAAATATCTCGAAAACATAGATACAAATTTAAAGCAATTTAATTTTAATTTATTTCCATTTTGTGAATAAAAAAAATTTAAACTAACATACATAAGTATGTTAGTTCTGAAATAACCTGAAAGGTAAAAATATTGACAACAAGAAATTGATTTTTGTATTTATTAACGCAAAAAAAGTAGCATGTAATCGAACACTTTTATGTTTATTAACATAAAATTAACGTTATATTTAATAAAAACACAACTACATTGCAATGTAGGAATTACATAAATTATTACACATTAAGCTAATAAATAGAAACATATAAATCATTATAAACCAATTCAAAGCATTCGAACAAGGTTTCGTTGTATGCGAAGATTGACAATAGATTTGTAATTATTAGTAAAATGTTTTATAAGGGCAAAAACATAAAATTGAATTTTCGTGAAAAAGATATTTTCCAGAAAATAAAAATAAAATATTATAAATAAATATTAAACATCTGACAGAAATTTAAAAAAATACACATAAACAATGTTATTTATTTCGAAGAAAAACGTACACCATGTACAGAGTCTATCCGAAGTTTATGCTTTTCTATGAATAATATAGATGAGCATGTCTATAAAATAAGTTATTTGGAAAATTATACTTTATTTGTTTGTTGTATTTATATATTTAGTGATTTTTATGATGTTCCTTATTTGAGAGTGAAGCGAAAACGGTTAAAACATTTTAGTAGCAAAGAAAAATGTTGCCTAGTTTAAAGTTAAATTTTTTGAATGCTAATTTTTAAGCATAATCACATAAGGCGCATTTAAATGGTTTCTCACCTGTATGTGTTTTCATATGCCGTTTAAGAGAAGTCTTTAGAGCACAAGAATAATCACATAAGGCGCATTTAAATGGTTTCTCGCCTGTATGTGTTCTCATATGGTGTTTAAGAGTAGTGTTCTCAGCACTAACATAATCACACAAGGTGCATTTAAATGGTTTCTCGCCTGTATGTCTTGTCATATGCCACCTAAGAGTATTCTTCTTAGACTAGCATAATCACACAAGGTGCATTTAAATGGTTTCTCGCCTGTATGGGTAGTCATATGCCTTTTAAGAGGAGTCTTCTGAGCACAAGCATAATCGCATAAGGTGCATTTAAATGGTTTCTCGCATGTATGTTTTTATATGCCGCTTAAGATCGGTCTTCTCAGTACAAGCATAATCATATAAGGTGCACTTAAATGGTTTCTCGCATGTATGTGTTTTCATATGCCGCTTAAGATTAGCCTTATGAACAGAAGCATAATCACATATGACGCATTTAAATGGTTTCTGGCCTGTATGTGTTTTCATATGTTGCTTAAGATTAGCCTTATGAACAGAAGCATAATTACATATGACGCATTTAAATGGTTTCCGGTCTGTATGTGTTGTCATATGCCTTTTAAGAATAGTCTTCTTAGCACAAGCATAATAACACAAGGTGCATTTAAATGGTTTTTTGCCTGTATGTGTTGTCATATGCCGCTTAAGAGTAGTCTTCTGAGCACAAGCATAATCGCATAAGGTGCATTTAAATGGGTTCTCGCATGTATTTGTTTTTATATGCCGCTTAAGATCGGTCTTCTCAGTACAAGCATAATCCCATGAGGTGCCCTTAAATGGTTTCTCGCATGTATGTGTTTTCATATGCCGCTTAAGATTAGCCTTAAGAACAGAAGCATAATTACATATGACGCATTTAAATGGTTTCTGGCCTGTATGTGTTTTCATATGTTGCTTAAGATTAGCCTTATGAACAGAAGCATAATCACATTTGACGCATTTAAATGGTTTCTGGCCTGTATGTGTTTTCATATGTTGCTTAAGATTAGCCTTATGAACAGAAGCATAATCACATTTGACGCATTTAAATGGTTTCTCGCATGTATGTGTTTTCACATGCCGCTTAAGATTAGTCTTCTGAGCACAAGTGTAATCACATAAAACGCATTTAAATGGCTTCTCGCCTGTATGCGTTCTTATATGCTGTATAAGAAGACTACTTTTTTTACATGTATAATCACATATGGTGCATTTAAATGATGTCTTCCTTTTATGCTTTCTCATATGATGTATAAGTGTAATCTTCTGTGCAGTAGCATAACCACATAAGGTGCATTTAAATGATTTTTCTCTTATATGCGTCAACATATGACTTGCTAGATCGCCATTAGTTCCAGAAGCATAATCACATAAGGTACATTTTAACGGTGTATCTTCTGAATGAGATCGCATATGCACTCTAAGACTACCTCTATTTGCAGAAGTATAATCACATAAGGTGCATTTAACTGCTTCCCTGCCTGGATGCCTTCTTATATGCAGTTTAAGTGACACTTTCCTTGCATTTCTTTGCTTATGTGCTTTTAGAAATCGAGGTTGCCTAGTAGTATAGTCACAAATGTTGAATTTTTGTTGCGTGTCTGGTTTACAAGCTTGCACGCCTTTTTTATGTTGAGTCGATTTTGCAGCTGCCTCACCATACTCACTACATGGAAAGACTTCCTCAGGTGGATCTATAGATTGCACACCCTTTTTATGTTGAGTCCATTTTGCAGCTGCATCGCCATACTCACTACATGGAAAGACTTCCTCAGGTGCATCTATAGATTGCACACCCTTTTTATGTTGAGTCGATTTTGCAGCTGCCTCACCATACTCACTACATGGAAAAACTTCCTCAGGTGCATCTATAGATTGGCCGGATACTGTTACAGAAGTTTCAGTAAATTTCACTTCCTCTTCATTGATGACCAATCTGAAAAATATAAAACTACTATAAGCAATAGTTCTTTATTATTTTTCTATATAACGGTGTTGGTCGCTTGGGTTGTTGGTTTGGTTGGTTGCTTGGTCGGTTAGTTGTGCAGTTGAACCGGCTTTTGAAGCGCCACGAAAGAAAAACCTGTGTTTTTGAGGTTATGGAGGTTATGCAATAACAAAAACCGAAAAACTATGTAAAACTTACTAATTTTTGTCTTCCCAGCCTAAATTTGATCAAAAAAACACGTTTTTGAGGGTTTCAAGGTCGCTATAAGTTGAGCAGTTCGCGAGAAAAACGCGAAAAACCGCAAAAGAATTATTTTTCCATTTTCTGGACAAACCGTACGCTTTACGGGAAAACCGAGCACACCGTTGAACTCAGCACAACCCAATGCATAAGCACGACCCCATTAGACAGCCCTATCTCTCAAAAAAATTTGATATTCTTTTCGATCTAAATTTAGCACATTGAGATAGAAAAAAAAATTACTTTGCAACCGTTGGCGATAGAGAGATTAACCCACCACCAAATGATAGATAGCTCTCGACGTGTACATCAAAAATATGTATACTTTTATATGCCTAAGAAGTACCATATTAAAGTTATGTGGTCCAATTCGCTTATTTTCGTGTTATTTGAAAAAACGTTATTTGAGCACAACTCAGCAACCAGTAGAGATAGAGGCCTGTTCTATGTAAATTCGTGATCAGCGCATCCATTTTAGTAAGATAGCGAAGGTTTTATATCGATCCGGGTCCTAGATTTCGAGGTAGGTGTGCCATTTCAAATTTAAAGTAAAAAAGTACGATTTTTATCAAAATTTTGAACAGTTGGCAAAAGCAAAAGTACCTCCCACCCAATTGAGATTTTGGTCCCTGGTACAGTTTTTGACGCCGATTACGCTGGAGTAATTGATTTTTTTCTATATGGAACGGTACGGAAGTTATGACTTCTCAAAGTATCAAAAACTGCTGCAAAAAGAGAAAACGTAAAAAACAGCCTTTCCTGTAAAGTAAACTAATTCCAAAAATGACACTAAATTCTTCGACTGTAAAAATGATTTAATTGTATTTAGAGTTTTCTATTACTGATAATATATTACATACAGAATTGTTACCCTTTATACTGTGTGTACACTTTTACAATGTCGAAGAGATTACTCAGTAACCCGTAGTGTAAATATCTAATTTGTTTTATATGAGTATAGTAATTTAGATTCGACAAGCTTTATTTTGACCTATTTAGACACACGTATTAAGACTTTCCAGCGAAAAATTCGTTAAAATTTTCACCGTAGCCCATTTGTTGTTGTTTACAAATACGTTTAACCTCAAAATAATTCAAATTTAACCGCAAAAATATCTGTTGACATTTCTGGTAATGCTTTCTCAATTTTTTCCTAGTGTGAATCTGGCGTCTGGTTTTATTCCTCCTAGTTATTAAAACGACTATAGCTCATGTCACGTGGCCTTCGACCAAGCATGCTACGTCACACCAATCCAGGGGCGGATACAGGGGGGGGCGCTTTGGTAGGGCGGAGAAGAAAGCGATTGCGATGTTACCGGCTAGGTCTTGTGTGTTTTTATTCGGTAGTTTGTAGGAAACAGTTATATGATAAAAGTTTTTTTAAGCTTTGGACCAAACTTGATGGCACTTATAGCTCAAGATGTCTTTTAGCGCCCCCCCCCCCCCCTTGAGTTTTTCTGTATCCGCCACTGCACCAATCACAGCGCGTTCATATATTTTAATATTATTAATTGTGTACGAACCGATTTTTTTTCTAAATAAAAACGTTTGCGGACGGTTGTGGTATACGTTTGGCACTAATATAGCGTATTAATTTTTAATTTTTAGACCTCTCTTGTTCAATTTGGGTCTAACAAATTTGCTTTGGCTTAGAAATAAGTTTGCTTCCGCCAAAGAAATCATATTTTGATTCAAATGAATATATTTTTAGTGTGAATACCTCATCCAACTGTATTGTTAGATGACGCTGTAAACACTCCCGTTGCAGTGTGGCCTTATCTTGAGTATAAATCGTAGTCTGGTAGAAGCCTGATCGCTCTGATCGATCTGATCACTCTGATCGATCTTTTCGTTCTGATTGATCATAATCGATTGATCAATCAGATCGATCTCCAATTGTGATCGATGATCGATCACAAATTTCCAAGATCACCCACTACCGCTAATTATAACGATATTTAGAGCAAACAAGTAAAGCATACCCTCCATCATCCTCATCACCTGAATCCTCGTCAGTATCTACAATTGCTTCCGGTGGCTCAATATAAATATCGCTATCAAGATCATTTGCATAAATCATTTTCAAAACTTCGGCTAGGGAAAAGCCCTTTCTAACAATCGAAATACAAATAAGTTGTTAAATAATTCTCCCTATGGACCTACATATACCACAAAGATAAATGGCCGAGTTGAAAAATATTTAGGTCTCCGCAAGGGACCTATTTATTATAATTTTCTTTAAAAATTCGATTTTTTTATTGAAAGATAAATGTTAATAAAAGTTTATTTATCATTAATTATTTTATTATGTGGATCCATGTGGGATTTGAGAAAGAATAATCTCGTAATCTTTTATTTAAAAAAAGAACAAATTCGAATTTTTAAAGAAAATACAGACTTTAGGCCTCCTGCGGGAGACCTAAATATTTTTTTAATGGGCCAATTTTTTTGTGTTATATGTGGGTCTATAGAGATAACTTTTTATCAACTTGAAATTTTGAATTTCCAAAATAACGTTTTTTCGATACCCACTATTATTCATAGAGAAATGCTTGCGTCAAAGCATCTGAGTCTTCCACTGTATCAGGTGTTTCAATAAAATATCGTCCATTGAAAAAAACGTTTTTAAAAAAAAAGCTGTGGGAGGATATGAATTGCCGCCAGACATTTTTATTTCCCTTAAAGAAGAGGGATGCAAAGATGCAAAATATTTTGCTGGTGCTGATTTTGTAATAAAACTGGAATATTTATGGAACATTTTTGAAAAGCTGGATTTCCTTAATGTCTGTCTGCAGCAACAGGCGCCTCTTGAAGTCAACGGAAAGTTTCTATAAAGAAACGTATATATAAAAAAGTATGGAGAAGAAAATTGAATAAAGATGCAGATAAAGAGTGTTTCGTAATATTACAGCAATTTTTGACGTCAAATGAATGTGATCTTTCTCATGATATAAAAACCATGTTTGAGGAGCTCTTATCACAGCTAATTATCTGCGTAGAAAAATATGTTCCGAATGAAAATTTGATAAGTTTGCGTGTATTCAAAATCCATTTAACACTAGTTCCGTCTGAATTTACTTCAGCAGAAGAAGAGAATCTTATCTTGTGATAGCAGTTTGAAAACAAAATTTGGCAGCGCGGCATTGACACAGTTTTGGATTTCAATAAACGATTAATATCCCCTTGTAGGTGATAAAGCTCAGCGGATTTTCGGCTTCGTATTTATGCTTCGCACAAATACGAAGTCGAAGTCACAAAAACGCAAATGAGGGTGGCCGTGTTCAGTTTATCTCCACGATTTGATAAAATGTGCAGTGCTTAGCAGGCTCATCCATCACATTAATTATACATAAATACTAATTAAATTTAATATTAATAAAGTTAAAAAAATAATAAAGAAACACGAGTTTTGTTATTGTTATCTCTTACTAATAGCCATCCTTTTACTTAGACTAGGGCGCCATAGAATTGTTTTAATTGATAAAGGGCGCCGCAACTAGGAAATGTTTGGGAACCACTGCCATACAGTATCGCTAGACTTTTAGGGTTCAAAGTGTCTATGTTAGAGAATGCAAATAACAAATGATATATCATAACTAATACTTTGAGTATTTACAACAAAACTAGGAGTATATAATAGTTCAACTATTTATTCTGCGGCATTAGTAATGTACCTACGCAAATTGGAGGTCCGTTTGGTTCAATAATCCCTTTAACATCCCTTAAACGGATAGAATGCACTTACGTAAATTCTGATGCACCTTCTTCGTCAATTAATTCCGTGCTGTCATTCTTTTCGTTTTTAAGAATAACTAAAAAAATTTAAAATACAAGTTAGAGTTTAGTCAACAGCGATAAATTAATAAGCTTACCAGAATCTGCGCCTAATCTGTCATTGGGATTCTCAATGTTCTTGCAGAAGTCAAAGTGGTTTGTTAAAAACTTTTCTTTGCTAAACTTGAACCCACATAAGCTGCAAATAAATTTCTTGAGTGAAGGCAAGTCCACAATAACATTGATTCCTTCGTGTTTAATTGATTGTTGTTGCTGAAGCGTACTCATATTTCTTGTCGAATTTCCAAGAATCTATAAAACACGGTTTATAACTATAAAATTTGGTATCGTACTAAGATTTAATGATTTTAACTGTAATTCGGTGTAATTGTATTTACAAACTGTTTTCCGTGTTCGCGTTCCTTTTGTGAAACCGGCGCGCTCAAGAATTTCATTGCATGCAACGCGCGTGGACTTTCTGAACCAGTGATCTGCGCAAATTCATTGCGCACATTGCGCACGCGCAATGTTAGGTAACTTCTCTGCAAGATTACCTCATAGAAAATGATTACCTCTAATTGTATTAGATACTTTGTCCACTGGTACAAACGAACCACGCTCCGCTCAACTAATATATCTAATATATGCTCAGATAAATAAAGAAACATGGATGGCCAATCTGTTATATAGCTAGCGTGCGGGTTTGTTTGTAATAGACATATCGCCCTGAGAAGTAAGGGGGAGGTACGCGAATGTAAACAAAACACGTCGTGGCGGGTATGAAGCGGGGTGTGGCGGGTGAGCTTGTTATGGTGGCGTCCTTGTCTCTCACCAGTCTCACCCGTGTGTTATAAGTTATAACATACCAAGGTTTGTATATATTATGTTCGCTACACATTTGCCCCTTCCTTTGGCCATCCATGTTTCTTTATTTATCTGAGAATATATGTAATACAACTACTCTAACGCCAGTGTTGCCAGTTTAGCGGTTTTGCCGCTAAACTGGCGGTTTGAAATTGCTAATTGCGGGAAAAATTCTCATCTAGCGGATAGCGGGTTTTCTGGCGGTCTGGTCTACATGTAATAACTTTGTCTAGCGGTTTTATACCCTTTCTACAAAAAACTCGGTCAAAAATAGATAATTTATCCCATGTTTCGAATTAGCAACGTACTTTTTTATACCTATTGAATTAGGGCAGGGTTAAAAGCAGAAGGAAAATGCTGCTATATTTATGATGTACCTTGCATGCTTCAATGAAAATTAAGACAAATTAAGTCCTATAAAGTTTTTACCGATGAAGAAGAACCGTCCGATATATTTAATTAATATGTTTTATTAAAATTGTATACAACAGTGTATTTTTGTTATTCGTTCAATAGACGTTTCTCGTTCTGGGTTCTTGATCTGACGATGTGCGCGCGCATTTCTCCCAGGACTAAATTAAGTTGGCAACTGTGCTTTGTAAAAAGCCCAATTAGTATCAAATGAAATGTAATTGATAAAAGATAAGTGTGAGAATGACATGCATTCATTGAAAACTGAATAATTATATGGAAGTGAACATGATAATCAAAATACCTACTGTGTTTTTAGGTTAGGACAGTTCAGCAAATTTTCAAAAGTACATAAAAACACGTACACCCGTTACACCCGCGGCAAGCTTTCTTGAGTTGGGATACGTAGATACAGAATACTTCATGATTAAAGCCGAAATTGGTAATTTTACATGGAATGCGTGTTTTCTGGGGATTTTAAGCGATATTACCAGATTTGGCAGCGGCGCCAAGTCTTCTGCGCATGTGGTCTAGCGTTTTGGGTCAGAAGTAGAAGCCCCTATTTAGAGAATATGTTTATTTAAAAGAATTATTTTTTATTTATTTCTATACTTTCACGTCGATCTCGATATGTTAAAAGGGCGATTTTATTGTAAATATGCACGTTTTATAAAAATTTAATGATATTGTTATTGTGTTATACCTTTCATTTACAGAATTAAATTTAAAAAAATAAAATAAATTATTTTTGTCCTTTTAGGAAGAATTATTTATTTTTATATTTTCACGATGGTCTCAATATGTTAAAAAGATATTGTAGATATTATTGACTTTTTATGAAAATTTAATACGAGGATGTTACTGGTGTTATTGGTTTTTTAACAGAAAAAATATCTATCTTTTTCAGAATTATTTTGTATTTACGTTCATATTTGCACGTGGGTCTCTATATGTTTTGTTTATATGTTTCTATATGTTTTCTAAATGTATTGTTTACATTTTTTGTACATATATTGTTTAAGTTTCTTTCCCTATTATTCCTGCAATAATAGTAGTGTTCGATTGCTGGCCGCGATCTTTTTCAACTGAGCGCGTTCTGTTCTTTTTGATCGCAAATTTGAAATACTTGCTTCCTATTGGTGGAATCAGTTTTGCTCAAACGTCAAACGAGCAATCGAACTGCACTTTAGCCAACTGAGCGCGAATCAGATTGAACAGAACTAAGCGCGGCCAGCAATCGAACACTACTAATATGATCTATTTAGCGGGTTTCTAGCGATTTTTAAAGGCATTTCTGGCGGGGCACTAGTTAGTTAAAACTGTTGGCTACACTGCTCTAACGTCACCACATCAGTGTGGAAAAAATGTCCGGTGTCAAAGTCAGCTGATGGCAAACAAAACTTACCAAGTGTTTGGTGTTTTTACGGGCGATTAAAATGAGTAAGAACCTCCAGTCGCCGACTAAATTAACGGAATTTGCGCCTCTGCAACCGGAAGAGAAGCAACAAGGAGTGACACAGTTTATTTCCAAGTTTTTCAAGCTAACTCGCTCCAACAATGCCCCAGAAAACAACTTACAGCAAGATAACAACAGTGATAAGTTGCTCCAGGAAAGCTTGCCAGCTTGGGCAATCGATAACTCATCGGAAAATGAGAAAAGTTTGAAAGATGGCGACTTCCCCGTAGATATCGGAGAAGGTCGAAGTCTACCCAACGTACTAAAACGAATAAGTAGCTTGTTGGCGTTGAATAAAAGTAGTGTAAGTGAATTTGTTCAAGTATAGAATAGTTTAAATTGTTGATGTAACTTTTAGAACTTGCAGAGTTACTCGGATTCTGATTTAAAGCAATATTGGATGCCAGATTCCGTTAGTAAAGAATGTTACGAATGCTGCGAGAGGTTTACAACTTTTAGAAGGAGACACCATTGCAGAGTCTGCGGGCAAATATTTTGCGCCCAGTGTTGCAATATCCAGATACCAGGGAAAATATTTAGGTCTTCAGGTTTGTGTTAACTAGTCCAATAAATTTGTTAATTGTAATATCACATTTTTTTTGTTTGTTGTTATTTTAGGTTATTTGCGAGCGTGCACATACTGCTGTAGAATAGTTATAGGGTATTTGGAGTCTTTAGACCTTGCTCCGGATTTGACTGCGTGCTTAAAACAATTGCAGGATAGCGTGGAGAATAAAAGTAACATACAGTCCGATTTGGCCACAAGTTTGCTGCAGAATAGGTTATCGCCTCTTGGAAACTCTATGGACTCGTTAGAGGTTGGTGGTACGTTGAGAAGGAAAGTTTCTGTCGGGTACCAAGAAGAGAAATTTACTCCTGGAAGGTACGGAATCTACAATAAATATTTTATTAATAACTCATATAAACATCAGAATAATACTTGTTTTGAACTCATAAAATACCAACAAATGAATATGTATTAGCAAAATTGTAAAAAAAATATTCTATATATGTAACGTGTTATTACTTAATTTGTTTATTTCCGAGAATATTTAATTTGTACACTGTTTCTTCAAAAAAAACAATGTTTTTTTTTGTTAGTTCCAGTGGAAATTATATTACGATCGAGGAAAGATGTAAGGCATTGCAAAATTCCGTATCTTTGAGAAGTTTATACGAAGAGATATGTCGATCGACTACCGGTATCATACTCAGGAAACAGAAGTATAGATTAAGGACCTACTCGGACAGTTTCTTAGGATCTGAGCTTGTCGATTGGTTAATTCGGCAACAAAAAGCTAATACAAGGTACCCACTTTTTCTATACATACTTATATTTTAAACTAAGAAGATGGTGTCACGATGGTGTCCAAATCAATTTGGCACTGTTCCAAGTTATAGTTCTTTTTCGAATCAACAAAATTCTTATTATATTTCCAGGATACAAGCGTGCACTTTCTGTCAAGCACTTCTCGAGGGGGGTTACATCGAAGCTATATCTGATCCGTCCACATTTGTCGACGGTTTTTCCCTGTACAAATTAGGGGTCGTACTATCTCCAGAGCCATCTCAATCAACCACAGAGCCCGTCACACAAGATGAACCCAGCTGGGTCAAGTTCATTCCGCAAGAATCAAATACAACAGGTACATTTGTACCAATAACCACTAATTCTCTGAATATACTTAAACGTTGTTTTTTTTTCTTTAATGTATTTCAAGATTCTGAATCAGACCCTTTGACACCACCGTTTGGAAGACAACCAAATCGGCTAACTTCATCCTCATCGTACACGTTGGACTTGAATATCAACGCAAACACCGTTTATTTGTCTAAACCGATTCCATCAAATCATAGCATCGCTTCTAGCGAGGATGGAGATTCTATCGATCAAAGGGGATCAAACAGTGAAATTTCTGTCGTTAGGACAACGGAACAACGGGAGATTGCACCAGAATCAGGTAATTAAATTTTAAATGTTAACAAAGTGTTTTGCTTATATCTACAGTTGATTTGGTTTGCAATACGTTGTTTTATGCTTGTGTATTTTATTTATTAATTTGTTTGTATACGAATTTCTCATTTGTTAGGTTGGTATAACCCTTCACAACTGAGGGAAGAAAACAACGAGAAACTTGCATATAGCCTTCTCCAGGATGGGTATAAGAAACACGAAGCTAGCTTGGTAAATCAACTCCTCAATCAGCATGGATTACAGTTGACTTGGGCCGAAACTTTGGTTCCTTTGATACATGAAATTGTCGATGTTGTAAGGCCAGGTAATTTGTATTTTTTGTATTTTCATAACAATAATTTGGATTTGGAATGTGTCCATGTCGACAACGGTATATAAATTAATACAGTCGAAAAAAAAATGTCTATTCCTTTGTAAGATATATAATTTCTTAGGTACCGGTTTCGTTGGTTACAACATCATCAGCCTAAATCTACAATAAGAAAATGTTGGTACGAAAACAAATAAATAACAATTTAACAGATTACTCACGTCAGGTAATTAGAAACACAAGCAAAGTATAGTACGTGTGCCATGTGTGAATGACGACAAACAACTGACATACGGCTGGAAGCCAGCATGAGGGATAACGAAAATATTGAAAAATTGGTACAAGGTAGACAACTTAAAGTTCATATATTTTAAAAATCATTTTAATGTAAACATGAATAATGGCTTTTGTTGGCTTTTGTGTGCCTTAAAGAAAAACTAACACCTAATTTTGCCAGAATAACCTCAAAACATATGAATGACAAAACAAGACAAACTCGTACATAAAAACTTGACCGATGAGAGACGCAAACATTACAAGACCCTCGTACAATGGAATCAAAACTATGTCTACTGCACCGAAAGTTACGAGACAGTTTCTAACCTTAGTTAAGTTTCTAGTTAAGTTTCTTAACTAACCATAATAATATTATCCAATACAATATATATATAGAAAACCCACTGCAGTACCTACCATAATTCCATATCACTCATCTCATCCTTTTTCACAATGCGTGGCCTCATTTCGTTTCCTTTTCAACCGTTGTTTAAAGTACCCTCTCAATTACAACTCCCGAATCGATGAATTAAATTACATTTATAACCTTGCTTCTAACAACCTGTTCCCTTTAAAACATATCAATCGTCTTTAACAACAAATCGTTAACACCTCTGATCCACTTTCCATACCTAAAACAAACCCATGACAAAATATATAAACCATTGATTTACAATAACGTCAATTTAAAACTTTTTACCACTTTTTACAAAATTTTACCCAAATTTAACATCTATCCCGCTTTTAAAAGCAATAATACTATCTACAACTTACTTTCAAATGTCAAAAACCCTAAATCGGTTATGGATAAGTCTGGAGTCTACTCAGTCAAATGCTCTAATTGTAATACTGTTTATGTAGGTCAAACCGGAAGGAAATGAGCAAAACGGATAGCGGAACACAAATCCAGAACCTCTTCTAACATTTATCAGCACGAAATTTCAACAGGTCATTGTATAAAATACAACAAACCTACACTTCTTCACAAATGTAATAAAAACTACAAATTAGACCTTTTAGAACAACTCGAGATAGAAAAACATAAAAGAAACCACAACACCACTTTATTAAATGATCAATTAGACTTCCAACAAAAGCCATTATTCATGTTTACATTAAAATAATTTTTGAAATTTATGAACTTTATGTACCAATTTTTCAATATTTTCGCTATCCCTCATGCTGGTTTCCAGCCGTATGTCAGTTGTTTGTCGTCATTCACACATGGCATACGTACTATACTTTGCTTGTGTTTTTAATTACCTGACGTGAGTAATCTGTTAAATTGTTATTTATTTGTTTTCGTACCAACATTTTCTTATTGTAGATTTAGGCTGATGTTGTTGTAATCAACGAAACCGGTACCTAAGAAATTATATATCTTACAAAAGAATAAAGTAATCTTTTTTTTTTTTTCGACTATATTAATAATTTGGATGTTTTGATAGCTCTATACATTTTCCAGATTTTAATCATAATGCCGAGATTATTGATATACGACATTATGTCAAATTTAAGAAGTTATCAGGTGGTACAAGGCAAGATTGCAAGTTAGTGCGTGGTATTGTTTGTACCAAGAATATCGCCCATAAAGCGATGTCTAGTAAATTTGAAAATCCGAAGATTTTGCTCTTGGAGGGTGCGATTGTCTATCAGAGGATTGAAGGAAGATTGATGTCTTTGGAACCCGTGTTAATGCAGGTACGTCATTGTCGTTTTACTATTAGTTTCAACTGGTATTAGTGCAAATTTATGGAGATTTTATGTTTTTGATGTAATCTTTGATGCAATCCGTTTTATTCGTTTGGCTCAAGTTTTTGCAGCAATGTACCTGTACCTAATTTTTGCTCTGTAGCCTAACGAGTATTTTGTTCACTAGATGAGGTACAAATTTAAATAGTAAAGTATAAATTAATCAATTTTCTACAAAGACATACAACTGTTTGTATTATCGTCTCTATCCTCTCATTATATTGTTTGCTTCAATATTTTGTTGGAGGTTGACATCAATAAACTGTAGAGTTGTTTCAAAATAAGAAGAGGATGTCAGGTGATGCCTGGACAATATATTCTCTAACAGAGGTAGTGGTGAGGTACTCTCTTCTTAGTTCTTCAAAGGAACTTATATTAATTTACTGTTCATAAGAAATAGTAACTAATCTCTGATCCAGGTTTAAAAATAATCAACCAGACATTCAAGACAGGTCTCTTAAGGAATATTATAAAATTTAAGGAATATTTAGAAAAGGAAAATTAAGGAATATCTATTTCATAATTTTATAGCCTCATCTTTGTTCCTTAAAAACAATAAGTTTATATTGTTATAGTGTCTTCAAATCCAGGGCTGTGTGTCAACTCCAACTCTTGCAAGATTGTATATTTTTCATATATTTATTTTTATAAAAGAAAACTTATAGGGGTTGTTTTTTTTCCCGCATTTTTCTTAGAAAGAAAATGTCGTATTGTATTGCCTAAAATCAATGCAGCTATAATGTTTTAAGGAATTGAGAAAACACATATGAATCTTTTTACCTTTTTACTACCTATAACATGAAATAGAATTTTGCAGGAACTTTGTTAGAATTTTGTTAGAATTCTCATTCGTGTAAAACAGCCGTAAGGCTCCGTTCTGAAAACATCGTAACTACAAAACAAAATATGTATTTAGATACTGTTTTTCTGTCAAGGGCCGTGTTTACACCGTAATTTCAATAGGGTATTTGACTGTATTAAAAATATGGCATGTATTATAGTCATCCTAATAGATTACAGTTTAAGAAAACTATTTGTTATTACTTTTCAAAAAAAAAATGCTTTATTTCTATGAAAAACCAAAATTAAAATTGAATTTTATTCACGTCCTATCACGTGATTGAAAACGCTCTGTAATTGGGTCAGTCTCCAGTGATGTCATTCGTTAGTCGGCCTTAGAGCGCGTTCGGTTTGTCAGGGTATGGTATGGGGAGAGCAATGCTCAGATAACTTGGGTCGGCTGTCTCTCTCTTATATGCAGATAAACGCCGTATGACGTTAGTCCGCCTATTATGCAGCGCGTCACTCTCACCGTAAAATACCGGGTTATCCGAACGCGCTTTTATGCATCTCCCGTTTGAATTTAATAGCACGAAGGCGTCATGTAAGCATAACTTTGTAGGTTAGGATAGCCCTAACCTTCAGCTGTCAGATCAGATAATACCTTTCGAAAATACGATAGATAACTTATTCTAGTCAGTTTTACTTATGTCGAAGTAATCTTCACAACAGAAAACACTTGTATTGGCGCCTATTTATTTCATTTGGATTTCTACGAGCCAACCACTTTCTTCGCAGTTTCAAATCTTGCGGAACAGCTACAAATAGTTTATCCGGAGTTTTTCTTGACGTATCTCTGCATTGTGGATTTATACACCATTTATAACCCATTTTTATGTAAAAATTGTGAAAACAACACATCATACAACACAATTACCAAACGGCGACGATGCCGATGCTGACAGACCATATGGGCCGATTTGACATCTTGACATCACATCATCTTGACATCTTGACATCACTAACCGGTGACGTCACACAACAGAAAGTATCGTTTTGGCGGGACTTTTTGTGATTCAATTTTTAACGCTGATTTTTATGAAATATTGAGGAAATAATTACAAAAAATAATGCATTTACAATGTAGAGTGAAGGAATAAACACATTAAGATGGTTTTCCAAAAATAGTCAAATACCCTATTTAAGGTCTTTTTGTTTGCGAAGACTTTGTCTATTAATTTTTACCCGAGGTAATATTTTACCTTTTAAGTCTCATCTTTGTTCCTTAAAAACAATACGATTATATTGTTATAGTGTCTTCAAATCCAGAGTTGTGCGTCTACTCCAACTCTTGCAAAATTGTATATATTATTATATTATTAAAAAAAGTTACTCAAGGTTTTTGAGGCTACTTATTTAAAATCCGCCAAAAAATAAACAAGGCAAACTGGCGGCAAATATCTTATTTAAAATTCAGTAAATGGGACTTTTTGAGGTCGCAAAATGAGCCCACAAAATGTCACGAGTTGTCAACAATAATAATAAATCTGGTCTTTTGTTATTGCCTGATGTGTTAGCTTGATTCTAAATATGGCATTATAAGAACCCAAATTAAAAAATTCAATAAAACAAAAAGAACGAAATAAAACCACTTCTTTTTAATATTCCAATGCCACAGTCTTAATTTTATTATACATTTTAATGTAAATGTTGATTCAAGTCAAATGAAATCGTCTTCAATTTTTAGGAACATGAAAGTTTACGTAACTTAGCAGCAAAAATAATTGCGTTGAAACCAGACATAGTTCTAGTTCAGCGTAACGTAGCTAGGTTGGCGCAAGACATTTTACGGGAACAAGGCGTAACCTTGGTGATCAACGTAAACCAAAAAATCCTGGAAGGCTTGGCCAGATGCATGCAAGCCGATCTCATAACCTCCCTGGACGCACATCTCATCGGAAAGCCCAGATTAGGCACATGCAAGAATTTTTATTTGAAAGTCTTCAAAAACAGTACCGGTTAGTAATTTTTTATTTTCTTCGCTTACGATATCAAATTTTACAAGGGTTTTTTTAGGGGAATCAAAAACTTTAATGTTTTTTGAAGGTCTTCCGCAGAACCATTTATGCGGAACTGTTCTATTGCGTGGGGCATCTCAAAACGAGCTGGAACGGGTGAAAAAAGTTGTGTCGTTATTGCTTTTTTCCTGTTACAATTGGAGGTTAGAAAAATCGTTTTTTATGGATATGTTTGCTCTGCCTCCGAATTTCAAGGACGATATTTTCGACGACAGTCGAGAAAATTCACCGACTATGGCGAAGCCTGCTAAAAACATCGGAGATGACGAGAATCCTCTAAAGTTGCGGAAAATCTCGAAAACGAGCCAGAATATTTTCGATGATAACGAGAACGATACGGACGTGTTTAATAATAAGGCGGAAACTCCGATGTCCAAGCAACCGGAAATTGTTAATAACAATTCCGATGAGAGGAAGATTTCCTCCGAGGTGGTGCAAGATTTCAGTGATCCGTTGCATTTGTATAGTAACGATGATATCGAGCTTAAAATAACGTCGGAAAAATTGTCGGTTGCTGAGTTGCCATTCTCTAATCAGTTTCGAAAATCTCTCGATGATACGATTTTGTGTGTCTCGCCTTTCCTAAGGTTTGCCGTGCCGTATTTAGAAACTGAGAATGGGAGAAAATGTAAACTTAGGAATTTTTTTCCCGATCAAATTTTTTGCAGTAAGCAGTTTACGAGTATGAAAAGAAAGACGATCAAATCGATAGAAGAGGACACCAAGCAGCATAAACCTGTAAAAAAGGTAAGTATACAAGATGATCATGACGATCTTCTATTATACATCAAATATAACAATTATATAATAATATAATTATATTATTATCTATTATTATTGTACATCACTGTATATGGAAAACAAAATGCAATGAGATCTTTTTAGCTAAAATATTTTGAATATTCTGTTTATTTCCAATTATACCAGAAGTATAATATAATATGTGTTTATATGAAACAACCTGTATTCTATTATATTTTTGAAATTGTTGTGCAGTTTCGATAAATGTTGTCAGCTGCACTGTTATTTTACTTATAAATCGTAATTTTGATACTATTGGCCATATTGTTGTAGAAGTATCATATTATCAACATGTAAATGAAGTTATTTTACTTATAAATCGTAATTTTGATACTATTGGCCATATTGTTGTAGAAGTATCATATTATCAACATGTAAATGAAGTTCTTGGAAATGTTATACAGGGTGTTTAAAATAACAGGTCAAAGTTGAATTAAGGCTATTTTACAGCACACTACTTATTCTAAACTTGTTTTTAGTAACTAGAAATAGTTCTAAATAATAACACTTTTACTAAAGTTTTTAACATTTGTAAGGATCAACAATGCCAAGGTGAGACTTTTTGATCTGTTTTGACATGTCGCAGTAACGTATACGTTTAATCTAACAATGACGTACTACGTTTTGCAACATTAAATTTGCTATGAAAACAAAAGCACCACAAGGAAAAAAGAAACAAATTTAATAAATTAAATTTCTATTCTAGTATTGTAGTATCTGATTGTATTAAACATTGTGCATATCAAATTACTCACAACAAATGCTGAAACTATAAGCAAAACAGAAGTTTTATAAGTGTTCAGCAAATTTGTTGGCAAAACATATGGCTTGTGCATATTCAATTACTCACAAACAAATGTTGAAACCATAAGTAAGTTTTATTTATGTCCACTGTCCAGCAAATTTGTTCGCAAACATATTTAAACTGACAATCTAACTGTAAATAAAAGACGGCCTATAAGATATCAAAAAGTCCTGTTGATCGGACCACAAATATAAAAGTTATGACCACATAGTTATAAAATGTAATTTCTTTATGTAATTTGTTTATTCAATATATCTCTGACATCATTAAGTATTTAACTGTTGTCTCCAAAGAACATACAAATCGGCACTATTTTGTCCATTTAACCGAGTTTCTGTCTCTAATAATAACAAACTCACCCATAATACATAGTGTAGAAAACAAAATAAAATTCATTCTAATAAAAACAGAATTAAATGCAAAATACGGTTATAAAATTGTTGTGAGGAAAGGAATATCTCCAACCAAATTCTCCTGCAAGGATGCCCTTACATCATTTCTAATTATTTACTAAGCTGAAAATAATAATTATGGCTGCACAGGTAATCTGCATAAATGTTTATTACAACATTGAACTACGGCCCTACTTCTCAATCTCTTTTTTTTTTTTATTTCCGTTTTCAAATTTCTGCCCCATTACTTTTGTTAATCGTACTCACTTTCGTTTGAAAAGTGTGTTTTGTAATTTTATTATTTACATATGTATGAAGGTAGGTACTTTGTCAAAGACCTAATAGAATGTTTAGTTTTATTTGTTTAGTGTCTACTGAGGCAACGTCCATCTCGCATGTTTTTCTTTTTCTACAATAACGAAACCTGGACTCGGAGTTGGAGTCGGCACATTTTTTCTGACTCCTCTGAAATTTGTCTGAACTCCGACTCCACAGCCCTGGTTTCTACAATAACACGTAGAATTTTTATGATTTTTGGCTAAACAAATAAAATGTTAATTTTAGCCTATTTAAAACTTATATTATTTTAACAGTTACACGTTTTTTTTTTTACTTTCAAATCAAAAGCAGGAGAATACATTGGAAAATACATTCTGTACATTATTAAAAATCAATATTGAATAGTATATTTGCTTAATTAATCTTAAATAAAATTATTTATTTATTATTTTTATTTTTTCTTAAATGTGTAATAAATGGATCAAAATCTGCCAGGGAAAGAGATGTAAAATTTGTGAGGCAAACTAATTTGTAAATATTCAATGACAAGAAATGAGTAGTTCCAGAATTGATATAACCTAAGCATGTCTAGTTAACAACAAAAAATTGAAAAAAAAAATGTTTTTTAGATAAGTAAACTGTATGTTTACCAATATTCTATAAAATACAATAAACATTGAGAATAATGTAATTTAATAACAAAAGAACAGCAAGAAGTAATCAGGATTTTATTGTATTATTGATTCTATTTCTTTTTATTGCAAGTTTATGACTAACAAGTTTTTCAATCCTAACATTTTTAATTGTAACAATATGTGAAATTACAATATGAAATAGACAAAACAAAAATAAATATAATTACTCTAGATAAATAACAATTTTGGATTTAAACTACAATTTTTGTGTTGAAATTGTAAAATACTAAAAATTAGTAAAAAAGCAGTTAAATATAAATAAACACCTACTTAAAAATAAAACTATTTCCTTTTTGTGACAATAATTTATTTATTATTTAATAGCAATTATTTATATAATATTAATATTATTTCCTGTTATTTCTAAATAGATCAAACCACCTCATCCGTTTGTAACAACAAAATTGGGTACCAACGTCAACTCTAACGAAGTACAAAATCTGTTGGCCCATTACCGTGCCTGCGGTGGTCGATACGAGAAAAAATCAAAATTAGCCGTAGTGGGAATAAATTGCGACGAAGATTTGAAAGAAAAGTCCGAAAGAAACAATGATCAAGAGCCTTTAGATGTGCTAGACCCGTACAATCATCAAAAACTGGACGCTCTCTATTATAGTTTTAGTCATAAGTCTGCAAATGCCCCCGCATTTTGTGTAAATCCATGGTAAGTCTTTTCTAATTCTAATTTTCATGAACTTTGTTTGAAATTATCTAAATTTGTACATTTGTTTTTAATTTCTGTAACTGAAAAATAACTTCTTTAACTTTAGGGTTGTTCATATGACCTTCTACAAAGACAACGACATTCCGTTGGGCTGTTTCTTAGAAAAATATTGCTTCCGAATGTCCTACGGATGTCAGTCGAAAACTTGCGGTGTCGCCATGATGAACCACATTAGACGTTTTGTGCACAACTCAGGGTGTATCAGTATTTCTCTAGACGTTTTAGACAATAAGATAGCAGAGGACAAAATAATAATGTGGTCGTGGTGCACCAAATGCCAAACCTGCTCTCCGAGCGTCCCGATGTCAGCCGACACTTGGTCTTTCTCTCTAGCCAAATATTTGGAGATACGGTTCCATGGCGGCTTGTATACCAGAAGGGGAAACGTACCTTGCCCGCACAGTTTACACCAGGATAATTTGCAATATTTTAGTTATAATAATATTGTCGCAACGTTCGAGTAAGTCTTTTTGCAAATATGATAATAAGTTTAGGTTAGATGTGGGTTCGATTGGGTTTGACAGTTATACAAAATAACGCGCATTTGTTGTGACAGCTTGCTTCCAGACTGTTTGAGTATAAGATATTACTTATATAAGGTGGCTTTGAACCATTTTATCTATAAAACAGAAATCAATCTGTCATCAAAGTATTTGACAGTTAATGCTAAAAAGTGAGGTTAGAGTAAGAATTTATTTGTAGTGTATAATTTTTATAATAAACGGCACTAATCACAAGAAGGGGGGAAACAAGCTGTCATCATAAATCAGTCAAACTATTTGGCAGATAGTGAAAGGCAAACAAGCTGTCATCATGGGCCAGTCAAAGTATTTGACAGCTAGTGTTAAAAGTGAGGTTAGAGTAAGACAACATTTGTAGTGTAATTCTTGGTAAAATAATAAAAGCCTCTGATTACAAGAAGGGGAGAAACACCCTGTCATCATGGGTCAGTCAACATATTTGACAGCTAGTGTTAAAAGTCAGGCTAGAATAACAAAGAATTTGTAGTGTAAGAGTAGTGTAAGAATTTGTGGTGAAAGAATAAACAGCTATGATCACAAGAAAGAGCCAAACAAGCTGTCATCATGGATCAGTCAAAGTATTTGACAGCTAGTGTTAAAAGTGGTGTTAGAGTAAGAACACATTTGTAGTGTAATTCTTGGTGAAATAATAAATGCCTCTGATCAGAAGATGGTGACGAAACAAGCTGTCATCATGGGTCAGTCAAAGTATTTGACAGCTATTGTTAAAAAGTGAGGTTAGAGTAAGAATCATTTGCAGTGTAATAGGGTATTTGACTATTTTTGGAAAACCATCTTAATGTGTTTATTCCTTCACTCTACATTGTAAATGCATTATTTTTTGTAATTATTTCCTCAATATTTCATAAAAATCAGCGTTAAAAATTGAATCACAAAAAGTCCCGCCAAAACGATACTTTCTGTTGTGTGACGTCACCGGTTAGTGATGTCAAGATGTCAAGATGTCAAATCGGCCCATATGGTCTGTCAGCATCGGCATCGTCGCCGTTTGGTAATTGTGTTGTATGATGTGTTGTTTTCACAATTTCTACATAAAAATGGGTTATAAATGGTGTATAAATCCACAATGCAGAGATACGTCAAGAAAAACTCCGGATAAACTATTTGTAGCTGTTCCGCAAGATTTGAAACTGCGAAGAAAGTGGTTGGCTCGTAGAAATCCAAATGAAATAAATAGCCGCCAATACAAGTGTTTTCTGTTGTGAAGATTACTTCGACATAAGTAAAACTGACTCAAATAAGTTATCTATCGTATTTTCGAAAGGTATTATCTGATCTGACAGCTGAAGGTTAGGGCTATCCTAACCTACAAAGTTATGCTTACATGACGCTTTCGTGCTATTAAATTCAAACGGGAGAAGCATAAAAGCGCGTTCGGATAACCCGGTATTTTACGGTGAGAGTGACGCGCTGCATAATAGGCGGACTAACGTCATACGGCGTTTATCTGCATATAAGAGAGAGACAGCCGACCCAAGTTATCTGAGCATTGCTCTCCCCATACCATACCCTGACAAACCGAACGCGCTCTAAGGCGGACTAACGAATGACATCACTGGAGACTGACCCAATTACAGAGCGTTTTCAATCACGTGATAGGACATGAATAAAATTCAATTTTAATTTTGGTTTTTCATAGAAATAAAGCATTTTTTTTTGAAAAGTAATAACAAATAGTTTTCTTAAACTGTAATCTATTAGGATGACTATAATACATGCCATATTTTTAATACAGTCAAATACCCTATTCTTGGTGAAGTAATAAACATCTCTGATCAGAAGGAGAAAAACAAGCTGCCATCATGAGTCAGTCAAAATATTTGGCAGCTAATGTTAAAATGTCAGGTTAGAGTAAGAAAGCATTTGTAAGCTGCGTTCGGATATTGTACACCGTTACACTTTTTACACCCAATAACACGTAAGTGTCATTTGGACGGTGTCAACGGTGTAGAATATCCGAACGCAGCTGTAGTATAATGTAAATTATAAATTAGGGAAAGAATAAACTTCTCTGGTCACAAGAAGGGGGAAACAAACTGTCATCATAGGTCAAAGTATTTGACAGCTAGTGTTAAAAGGTGAAGTTACAATAAGAAAACATATTTTGAAGTGTAATGTAAATTGTAAATTGGTGAAAGAATGTTCTCTGATCACAAGAAGGGGAAAACAAGCTGTCATCATGGGTCAAAATATTTGACAGCTAGTGTTAAAAAGTCAGGTTAGGTAGTGTAAGAAAACATTTGTAGTGTTAATGCAAATTGTAAATTAATAACAATAAACTTCTGTGATCACAAGAAGGGGGAAAGCAAGCTGTCATCATGGGTGTGTCAAAGTGTTTGACAGATCGTGTTATAAAGTAAGGTTAGAGTAAGAAAACATTTGAAGTGTAGTGTAAATTGGTGAAAAACTAAACGCCTCTGATCACAAGAAGGGGGAAAGAATTTGTCATCGCTGTCAGTCAAAGTATTTGACAGCTATAGTGATAAAAAGTTAGGTTATAGTAAGATAACTTTTGTTGTAACTTTTGTATGTGATTTGTATGCTGCCTATGATTCACATGAAGGATGGTATTCATCTCAGAAAATAACAATCAATTTCTATTTTACAGATACACACACATTCAAATGTGGGAGATATCTTTGCCTCCACCTGTTATAACGATAGAGTACAACAAGAACAAGCAGCATAGCGACATGATAGAGGAGATTAAAATGATGGCGTTGAAAGGGCACGAAATTTTCTGTTTGGTTTCCGAGAAATTAGCGGCATTGCCGCCTGATTTCGACGGGTTATCCAACCTAAAACAAATGCAAGCCAAGGAACAATCGGCTTTCAAGCAGAAAGTCGAGGAGGTGCAACTGAAATTAACGTCGCCCAGTCTGGAGAATACGTACGATGATTTTGCTAATCCAAATTTGGGTGAGTATTATTATTAAGAATGGATAAAGCACTGATATTTAACACTGTCAGCGTTTCTTTGTAGCTGTCTCACTTTCCATTTGATTTATTAGATCTCTAAGTATTTACTTTTATAGAGATTCAAATAGCTGTTTGGAGAATTTCTGACGCACTCGTTAGGATTAAGCGGTTGATTGTTGAGGCTGTCGAACAATGGAATTTGAGGTTATCCGAGTCGATAAAAAAGCGTGATATTGATAAGAAAAGGGATAGGACTTCGCATACAGACTTGGAGAGTCCGGGAACTCCGGATTCTAGGAGTAGTATAACCACATCAGAACCGGAGATTAAAGACATCCCTTCTGGGGCGATAACTAAGAAGATACGAAGTTTAGACCAAGGAGATGGTAAGTAATTAAATATTTATTTGTTTAACTAACTTAGCTTGTCTACAAGAACTAACTATTTTGGTTAAGTAGTACAACAACAAACTTTTGATAACATTAGAAACAACGAGAGAACAAGAAAGCTTAGATCCTTGGGGTATAGAGTCACCGGCAATTCTAAATTCGTTTTCAAATATGTCATCGACTAGTTCCAGTAAAAGTGAGGAATCAACTTTTGTTAGGCCGTTCAGGGCGTTTAGGCACCACAGCAGAGATTGTGTAGACAAACCCAGAAGTAGTACTTCAAAATTTAAGGATACTTTTCAAATAGAAGGTATTATATTATTATTTCTTGAAGATGTAAATGTTCCAATGTCTTTATGTGTTGGCATACTCTGTGAGGTTAAGGGTTCATTTACAATATTGTTTTTTTTTTATTTGCTCTAATATTAGAAGTAAGAAGTTTATCAGAAGGTATTTTCTTTTACTTATTTGGTCAGGTATGACCTTGAAGCACTGTCTGCATTTCTTTGCGGTGCTATACCTGGTGGTGGTAAAATAAATCTATCGAACAGACACTGTAAAATTTTATACACAAAATCGGTATTCAGGTGAAATATGAGGAAGCTTACATTTTAGCATTTTTTTGTACAAGGATTAGGTGTTCAAATTTCAAATAGTGGTGGTATGTTTTTGTATTTTGTTTGTATGCAGGGTGTGTTGTTTTCTATCTCAAGTAGATTTAGGGATGATAGAGCATCATATTTATGAAGAAGAAATCTAAAAAAACATGTTGTAGTTAAAACATGACAGTTGCCGGGGTATAACCTTCAGAATGTTATAATAATAATAAAATAGTATATTATAATGCAAGTTTTATAAGACAAAAGTTGGCGCACAAGTTGGAACGAAATGGAACGAGTGCGCCAATACATGTTATAAAACAAGTGTTATATACTATTTTTCTACTTTGCGACATTAATTTTACATAAATTTCGAAAATTGCAGTTGTCATCTCCCAATCCAGAGTAGTTGTATATTCAACAGTTGGTAGTTGTGGTCAAATTCACTAATACGATTGACCGGAACCAATAGCGATTGAGATTTCAGCCTTATTTGACACTTGACGTCAATATCATCAATCTTGGAAAACTAAAAGTTACTAAAAGTTTCTAATCTAGTGTTTTCAAAGCGACACCGAAAGCGGTTTTGTTATGAGTTTATAACGAACGCAAAGTAGAAAAGCAAACTTTTTTAAACTTTTATGAATATTTTTCTGAAATTAGTAATCCTCTCATTGCATTATATTTGAAAACTCAATAAATTATCACCCCAGTAGGTTATCTTACATATCCTCGTCACTAACGTTATTTATTTAAAATTCCCGCAATTTTTGGTCAATGATTTAAAGGACTCATGCCTTCAAGTTTATCAGATGTTGACCCAAAACATCAAAGGAGTCAACCAAAGTGAAGTGAAATGTTTGTAGAATTTTTGTTCATAAAATGTAATGATTAATGATCTAGATCCCATAAAATATACACAGTGATCTAAAATGACTGAGGACAGGTTGAATTTCCCGCCAATTTGAATAATTCTGATGTTGGCAATGGTTGCAAATGACAGCTGTTATTTTGGTCCAGTGGCGTAGGTGTTCCTTCTTGTAAAGAAAAAAAGCTTAATTTCATTTAAGACAACTGGATGAACTTACCAGAACAATGAAAAGTCCTTAATATTATGTATTTTTAGAAAGACTCTTCAAGAACCCAATAACAAATTAATTGGGAAAAAAGATGAAATATCGTTGCAGAGGACCGTAACCCTTAAGTGTCGTTTACAACCACTTATCTTAACGTAACGTACGAAATTGATCCGTTCCATTTACATTCACTTACGTTGGGGTGTTTGACATGCGCATTTGACAGTGACACAATATGAAATCCATATTAAATCTATCGTTTTAATTATACAATATGTTTATGTACACGCAAGTTGGATCAAGGTTCCATCATCCGTGTTAATAATCCGTTAATCGAGCTAAAAATATTGCAAAACAATACAAAGATAACAAAGTTCAAGTCACACGAATTAATTTTTAGGTTATGTTACTGTCACTCGCTGTAGCAATCATCCAAATTGTCAAAAGCGAGAGCTTGTGATTGGTGCACTTAGTGCACGGATTTTCTTAAGTTGAAGTTGAGTGAACAAATCCGTACGCTACGTTAAGTTTTTCTAGGTTAAGTGAATGTAAACGAACACATATAATTCAATGGAGTTCAACTATCTCTAATGTTTAAGTTTTCGTACGTTAAGTTAAGTTAAGTGGATGTAAACAAGGCTTTACTGACGAGTTCACTATGGTATCTGACGGTGATCATAACCTGTATCATGCACGCATACCATCTTAGTAACACTAAATAAGTTCAAAACTGTCGCGGGAAATTCAACCTGTCCTCAGTCATTTTAGATCACCCGTTATTGAGGACGTAGTGTTTTTTTATAGAGGGTAATTTATAACTGGTGTTAAAAGTTACGTACAAAATTAAAAAAAGTAGGTATTAATTGTGGCATATTCATTTTCTTTTGTTTACTGTTTTTGATGCAGGATTTGAATTTAATTTTCTGCAAGCATTTCATTGAGAGAAGTCTATTTTGCTGGTACCTATCCCAACATATGATAAATATATGTGCACCTCTTTCAAACATGTCAACAGAAAGTGACAGTCAATATGACACTCGCCAGTACTTACTGAAATGCCTGTAGTATGGTACAGTATGAAACCTGTGTCTACTATGGTGACTTTTTGTACGTAATAAGAAAAATATCATGCGGAATCAGCAAGATAAATAAATGTAAATGTTTTCTGTCTTTTTTTATTTTGTTTTGGGTTATGTTATTGTATGGGTTATTTTGTATAATGTTATATTGGGTTTGTTTTGTAAATGTGAACGTTTTGTTTCTACTCCTAATATGTAAAAACAATTTCCAACAAACTCGTTTTGCAAATTTTGACTCTACTATACAGTGTAACCCTGTGTAACTATAGTCTATACCTATAATGGGCCAACATTTTGAGTCAATAATCTGCATTTTCAGTAAAAAAAGAAAAGAAAATAAAATCAGGTAATTCATTAAGATTCCTTTAATAAGTTTTCAAAAGCTGACAAAAATATACAAATATCCAGTTTAAGGAGGAAATTATTATTATTTATTATTATAAAAAGAAGGATTCTGTGTATATGTAAGAAAAAAACAGAACTTTAATGTATTTTATGACTATGACTAGTGTTTTTAATCATTTTTAGGACATAGTGTTGTAGTAGTTTAATACTAATTCGTAATTTCAAAATTTTAGACCTATGAATTTGTTTGATACCTATACCTGAGATTTATGATAAAACTTTCCCATTTGGCATTTGAGTGTAGAATTGCATTTGAAACAACTATTCCATTGACATTTTTATTTTAAATATAAAAAATTAATAGTTTACTCCTGAAATTCTTGTCCACCCTACTATGGTTGTCGACTTTTTAGAGCACTCAAAACCCTTTATGTTATAATTTGTCTCGAAAAATTAAAATTTTTGTCCTTTAGGGGATACACTGTATAATTTTTGATACTTACCTTATTATTTGTTTCATAATGATATTGTATTTCTACAATTCTATTCCCATTATAAAATGTTTAGATAACGCGCCACCATCGCCCAAAGCACACCATCGCTCACAATCCGATGGAACGATATTATCGCAGTATGACGATGCACATGACGGAAAGAAAGAAGACAAGAAATCGGTGAAGCACATATTTTCACAATTATTACCGTCCACAACACCTTTTATCCCGATACTGGTAAACATCCAATTAATTCATTTGGACTATACATATTTTAATTAATAATTACCGTAATTTTAGAACCCGTTCAATTCATCGGAACATTACATGCTTCCAATCGGTGTTTATTTCCCTATTGTCGTCTACGAGAATGAACCAAGTTCCATAATCGCTTACGCTTTGAATTCGTTCGATTATAAGAGATCGTTAGAAGAGATTTTATATAGAAGACCGCAGAGCAACGAACAAAGTCCGAGTCCTATACATAAGCGGTACTCACAAAACGATAAAGAAAAATTGGAGAATAGCGATGGAAGTGAAAAATCGTCCGGATTATTATCATTTCTCAGGACAAATAATTCTAAGTCTGATCTTTTGAGTAGTGTGAATTCAACATCGGAGTTAAGGTAAGTAAAAATGGTAAGGAGTGGATGTAGAAGTTGTTATATCAATTTCTTGTTTAACAGTCAATCTACGGATCAAGTACAAGCTGGTGAAAAGTTGGAAGACCCGAAAAAAAGCAAAAGCGCGCACATAGAAGTTCAGTTTGAGGATTCGAACTGTAACTTTTTCTGTCGGATCTATTTTGCCGAAAAGTTTGCGCACCTGCGCAGCTTTATGTTGCCGATAGGGGAAGAAGCTTACATCAGGTCGTTATCTCGTTCTATTCAGTGGAACGCAAGAGGCGGTAAATCGGGATCATCTTTTTGCAAAACTACAGGTAAGATTGTTCAAACTACACTTATCGGGGAAAAAAATGAGACGACTAAAATTTTGCTAAGCTTTGATGTTTATTAGCTTTCGCAATATTTGATCGATTGATGATTTTGGATAGGTCCTCTTGTACTGTAATAGAAACTCCCTTCTATTCTCTACATTTTGCTTTTTAAATCATTCCAATGTCCGCATTTCTCTAAACTATACCCACTTTCAAATTAAAAAAATTTACATAACGTGCGTGCCGGGGTGGTACAAATTGGTTATTTTTATTTAGAAAGCAACGATCCCCCCAAATCGTTTCCAAATCCAAAAAAAAGTGGACACATTTTTTTTTTTTTTCGAAATTTTGGTTCTTAATGGTGCCTTTCGAGGCCTCAAATTTACATAGGAAAATGCATGGGAAAAAGACAATTTTTGGTATTTTTCGAATAATAGGGTATTTGACTGTATTAAAAATATGGCATGTATTATAGTCATCCTAATAGATTACAGTTTAAGAAAACTATTTGTTATTACTTTTCAAAAAAAAAATGCTTTATTTCTATGAAAAACCAAAATTAAAATTGAATTTTATTCACGTCCTATCACGTGATTGAAAACGCTCTGTAATTGGGTCAGTCTCCAGTGATGTCATTCGTTAGTCCGCCTTAGAGCGCGTTCGGTTTGTCAGGGTATGGTATGGGGAGAGCAATGCTCAGATAACTTGGGTCGGCTGTCTCTCTCTTATATGCAGATAAACGCCGTATGACGTTAGTCCGCCTATTATGCAGCGCGTCACTCTCACCATAAAATACCGTGTTATCCGAACGCACTTTTATGCTTCTCCCGTTTGAATTTAATAGCACGAAAGCGTCATGTAAGCATAACTTTGTAGGTTAGGATAGCCCTAACCTTCAGCTGTCAGATCAGATAATATTGGGGTTACCGATACTTCAATAGACTACCGATTCACATCAGAAACCTACCAGCACCAGTCTTCAAAACTAAGATATGGGCCGATTTGACATCTTGACATCACATCATCTTGACATCTTGACATCACTAACCGGTGACGTCACACAACAGAAAGTATCGTTTCGGCGGGACTTTTTGTGATTCAATTTTTAACGCTGATTTTTATGAAATATTGAGGAAATAATTACAAAAAATAATGCATTTACAATGTAGAGTGAAGGAATAAACACATTAAGATGGTTTTCCAAAAATAGTCAAATACCCTATTGTTCGGGGTTTGGGAAAACTTAAGACTAAAGTTATAGGACTTGTAGAGGACTTTCCAAGGAAGAATTTGACCTATCATACATATGGATTTGATGGTTTTTTTTTAAACAAATATGGGGTTATTAGCTAATAACATAGGTAAGAAACCACCTAACATTTAATTTTACAAAAAACCTGACTTCTACCATAATTAGAACAACAGTTGAAAATTAATAATGATTGATAGTTTAAACAATAGGAACAATTTGTTTAATGAATAATGTCACTCTAAGATAATAAGCTGCCATTTCGAAAACAGATGTCCGATGGAGTTTCGAGAAAAGTGAATTATTTAATCAAATGGAATTTGTTTAAACAAATGGAAATTACTTGACAAATGTTTATAAAATAGACATTAGACTTATAGTAATGATTTCTATGAGAAAAAAGAGAATGAAGTGATTGGAACGGTAAATTTTCTGAAGAATGTACATTTTTCATTTAAGTGTAGTTTTCAGGGCACTGTGGGGGTGGGTTGGGGGCGTCAAACCCATATGTATAATAGCTCAAATTCTTCATTGGAAAGTCCTCTACAAGTCCTATAACTTTAATCTTAAGTTTTCTCAAACCCCGAAGAATTATTCGAAAAATGCCAAAAAATGTCTTTTTCCCATGCATTTTCTTATGTAAATTTGATGCATCGATAGGCACCATTAAAAATCAAAATTTCGAAGAAAAAATAAATACGTGTCCACTTTTTTTGGATTTGGAAACGATTTGGGGGGATCGTTGCTTTCGATCATCACAAAAATTTTTGCAATGCATTTTTTAACCACCCTAGTGCATCCAAGTGAACGTAAAAAATCCCAAAAAAGGAAAAATACTACAAAGATCTGTGCATAAAATCAGGAGAAACAGTGTTTTGCGATTATCTCAGAAACGATAACTTTTCTGGAAAAATTGTAATATTTTCTATAAAATGTTGTCATTTTTGTTCAAATAACTGTTTGAAACATATGCAGTAAATTTTCTGAGAAGTAGTGTCTACATCAATTTTGGAGCCTTAAACAGACTAAAGGGTATTTTGCGGTGCTGCATAAAAGAAGTTTTTTTAATATTGTAGAAAAAAGTGTAAAACAGATATAATGGTTATAACTTTTTTGGTTGACAGATGAACTTAGCACTCTCAATTTGTGGCAGTCTGGCATCAGATTTTGTACCAGTGTGATACCAGTGGACTTATAATATCCCAGCAAAACAAGATTCAGGCCATTTTGAATTTTGAAAATCTGAGAAGATTTATCCAATCCGGCATTATTTTTACAGTTTTGAGCACCATATTATATCCGGCATTATAAAGTTTGACAATGTGCCTTCAATTTGGAAACAGGGAGTTTAAAATAACACAGGAAACAAGATTCATACAAAATCTTTTACATTTCTGGTCGCCATATTAGTTCCTCCATTTTAAATTTTGACAATTTGACTTCAAATTTGGGATAAATGAAATTCAAATGTCACTTAAGATAAGATTTATGTGAAGACAAGTTTTGTGCATAGTTTATCGCAATATTGGATATTTGAATTTTGAAAATACAACAGATCTAGAATCAGAGAAATGACATGAAATACGTTTTATGCAAATGGAATTTTTTTTTAACATATTTGTGCTATATTTTATAGACATGATATTTTGAATCTGCAATATTCAATAGTTACGGAAAATAAGTTTCATGCAAATCCAGTATATTGCTCAATCCAGTTTGTTGCGACGTTGGATATGCCATTTTGAATTTTGAAGATCCTACATTAGATTTGGAATTAATAATCTATTCTAAATCTGATATCTGTTATTCAAAAAATAAAAATGGCACAGCAAATAACTTTCATAAGAACTCGGTATTTTTGGTCCCCATATTTAATAGGCCATATTTAATTTTGAAAATCTGACATGATATTTGGAATCAGCAATCTTCCAATATTAAAGGAAATAGATTTACAAGGACCTGCGGTGGGACTCTGTGCACTGTCGCTTTCATGCGATATATCGCTTTCTACCTTAATGGCACTCTGTGCAAATTTCGACTATCGTCTTGGTTACCCCTTCTACTACCCAAACATCGCCTAGACGCGACAGCTAGGGAAGTGTCGCCAAAGAGAGAGACATATATCGCTTTTGGTTGGAGAAAGATAGAAACCACGGGCATTGCTTTGCATTCTTAATACATTGGCACTGACATTCATATAATAAGGGTTAATCAGTGTCATTAGGTTTTTGTCTGGACAAATGTTCGAAATTAATTTGGCAATCGTTTTTGTATATTCATATAAACAGGGTTTAACAAAATTATTTGGTTAGTTATACATAGGTGGATTCTAGAACAAAAATAACAGAAAAATAAGCTTCGGTAAAACAACTGTCAACACGAAAAAAAAGCCACCTCCTGTCACTGTCAATACAAAACGTCCAGTATATGCAACCACCCAAAAATTACTAAATATTTCCGAAGGCACCCGAAGGCTTGGCGATGCTGTCACGGAGTACCAATTATGGTGACTGTCGCCGGAGATGATCGGTTGCGATAGTAGAAAGCGATATGTTGATAGCGACAATGCACAGAGTCCCACAGCTGACATTTTTTATATTTTTAGTCGCCATATTGAATCCACCACTTTAATTTTAAAAAATCTGACAACAGATTTGGAAACAGAGACCCCAAAAAATTTTGAAGATCCGACATTGATTCGGAACCAAGGTTCTAAATCTGATAACTGTTATTCAAAAGAAGAGCCTAAAGCACCTGCAATACTTGTCAATGGCACGATTTATCTTTTTTTAGAAATCCTTGATAAATCTTTTAAAATTTTTTCTAGTAAATTTTGAAGAGGCTTATCTTGTGGTGATTAAGATAATTTTTAACAGAAGTAATGATAAAATTTAGAGACAACAACGAGACAAACAAGCAAAATGATTGATAAAAAATTTAACATTGATAACGGATACATGACCTTGACCTTGTACCTGCAATAATAAAAGTTATAGAACATCAAAGTTTAGAAGCATTTTAGGTGTTTCATTTGTTTCTTGCCAGTGTCTAAACTTGTAAAATGTTTATCATCGATATCCTTAAATTTATTTCTAGATGATCGGTTTATTTTGAAAGAAATGCCGAAATCGGAGATACAATTATTCTTGGAGTTTGCGCCGAATTATTTTCAGTATATGAACCACTGTCACGAGACGGCACAGCCGACTTTGCTCGGAAAGATTATCGGTATTTACCAGATAATCTTCAAGAATAACACGACAAACGCTACCCTAAGAACTCATCTTCTCGTTATGGAGAATTTATTCTATAACAAAAAGGTAACTCAAAAGTTTGATCTCAAAGGTTCGATGAGAAATAGGCTCGTGAATCCCGACAACCAAGATGGCGAGATCGTTTTATTGGATGAAAATTTATTGAAAAGTAAGTTGTGAAGAATTTTTATTTTTAAAAGTATTTTGTAGTAATTTTTTTAAATTTTTTATTCTAGTGTCCTGTGATTCCCCGCTTTACATTTTACCACATTCTAAGGCTGTGTTGACCGCGGCAATTCAAAAAGATATCGAATTTTTATCTGCGCAATCTGTGATGGATTATTCTTTATTAGTTGGCCTGGATCCGGAAAATAAAGAGTTAGTTGTTGGAATAATAGGTAAGTATTTTACAAATATTTATCAAAGCATCGTTAGAATCTTTTTTAATTTAATTAAAGATTATATAAGAACTTTTACTTGGGATAAACGATTGGAAACTATGGTGAAAAAGTCGGGAATTTTATGGGGACAAGGAAAGTTACCAACCATCGTATCTCCGGAAGAGTATCGGGACAGATTTATAGAGGCTATGCATAAGTATTTCTTGGAAGTTCCGGACCAGTGGACGAGTCTAGGTAAAAATTTAGAATATTGACGATCATAAATTTTTATCGTAGTTCAATTGTTTCTGTAAATGTTTTTATGACCTCAAAATGTCGTCCAAATATACACTACTTTTAAGTATTTATAATTTTATATGTAAGTACACTCAAACATTCAATAAATGTTAAAATTAGCAATTGCTGGTTTTTATTAAAGTAAAATGCATTGTAGAGTGAAATCCAATAAAGTAATTGAATGAGTAAAGATATCTATCTGTAAGTTGTGAACACGGTATCTTTATAGGACTACAAATAAAGAAGTTGACTACAAAAATAAAAAAATTACTTGTTTTGGTGTTTTCGAAATATCTCTTTATAATTTTATATGTAAGTACACTCAACCATTCAATAAACGTTAAAATTAGCAATAGCTGGTTTTTATTAAAGTAAAATGCATTGTAGAGTGAAATCCGAGAAAGTAATTGAGTTAGTAAAGATATCTATCTCTAAGTTGTGAACACGGTATCTTTATAGGACTACAAATAAAGAAGTTGACTACAAAAATAAAAAAATTACTTGTTTTGGTGTTCTCGAAATATCTCTGAAACCAATTGGAATTCAAATGTTTTCTCAGCGGAGTATTAGAGAGCACACAAATCTGTACTACTTTGTCTGTTTAACCGACTCTCTATCTTTAATAATAACAAAAGTACTTGTACAATGCAATGTCCAGTGATGCACTGCATATGCGCAAATTCAACCGGATGGCAATCTGACAGCTATTTGAAAATGAACTATACAACAATGGGGCCAAAATTCGCCAGAAACTTTGTAAAATTGTAACATTAGCTATATAGGATGTCTCACGTAACATGATGTACTATGCATGTAAAAATGCGGTACACCGCATTTGCAATGGAATATACTGAATATTTTTTGCTTTGTAAATGCTTCTTTAACCTATATGCTGTCATTATGACATTAATCATAAATTACTTGTTTTAGTTTTTTCGAAATATCTCTGAAACCATTTGGAATTCAAATGTTTTCTCAGCGGATTCACAAATCTGTACTACTTTGTCTGTTTAACCGACTTTCTATCTTTAATAATAACAAAAGTACCTGTACAATGCAATGTCATGCATATGCGCAAAATCAACCGGATGGCAATCTGATACCTATTTGAAAATGAACTATACAACAATGGGGCAAAAATTCGCCAGCAACTTTGTAAAACTGTAACTTTAACTATATAGGATGACTCAAGGAACATGATGTACTATGCATGCCAAAAAGAAGTGGTACGCCGCATGGCGCATATGCATATGAATATTTTTTGCTTTGTAAATGGTGCTTTTTTAACTTTTTACGCTGTCATTATGACATTAATCATGTTTGGTTAACGTTAGTGTCCTTTTAAATGTTCGATAATAACTTGACAAATAAAAAAGACAGAATTGCATGATGTAAAAATGATCTGTACCACTTTTTTACATCATGTAATTCTGATTGTTTTTTTTTCATTTGTTAAGTTGACAGTGGGCACATGTTTATATACAGGTGTATAACTAATTGAGTGCAGGCATTTGGAGAGCTAATGTAGCTCTATATGAGGAAACAAATTTAATAACATATTTAAAAATATTTTAGTTGATAATTTGATTGTCCCTACCTCCATGTTTTCATAAAGTGTAGTACTACGGTAAAATGTGACCCGCACCTATCTCTACAACCAGAAAACAACGCAACACGGCAAACACCGGACTTCTCACGGCTCGCTCAGCAATCAGCTGATCTGGGCACAGGATCTCGCGGAGTAGGTAAAGGTACTACTAGTCCTAAAAGCGTGAGTTGTCAAATTCTGCTTTTTCAATCATTAGATTAGAAGTATTTGTGATTTTACTCTAATTATGAAGAGCTATAACCCCTAGAATTTAATGCACTCATTTAATATACACTCTGTATATCATACTATCATATTTATAATGATTAATTTCAGAATTACAGCATATAGGTTATAAAAGCACCGTTTGCACAGCTAAAAAATATTTTCAGTTCCTATATTTGGTTACATCTGGGTTGCATATGTGGTGTACCACCTTTTTTGGCGTGCATATTACATGGGGATCTCGAAAACTGCGTTACGAGGTCTGTTAATAGGTCAAAAATTGTGTAAATATGGACACTTTTTATGTCAGTTTTTAATTTTCAAGAATTTTGCGGTGGTTACTAGATATTACAGAGAAAGTAAAATATGTCAATTTCTTTGTTCCTGAATGATTTCCATATTATGATATTTAATAGAAAGTAGATATTTGTTTTTTTTTATTTCTTATGGAGGCCATGTTTAATCTTTTTGATTTAAATAGAATTTTTAAAATGCTTTACAACCATGTATAATACTTTATGAAATTATCCAAAACGTTTCAAGTTTATATTTCTCTTATTATGGAAGTTGTTCACGATAATATATAAATTGATAGTTTTTACATTTTCCGTCATATCTAGTCACCAATGTAAAATGTTTAAAATCTGAAAATTGTTCTGTGTAGGACTCATATTTACACAACTTTTGTCCTATTTAACTGACTTTGTATATTTTACAGTTACAGAAATCTCTTCGTACATGTTTGGTGAGACACGCTGTATAAAATTGATAGGTTATCACATACAACTAACCTTTCCTGATAACCCTCCGACCATTAAATAATTTCTTATTTACATATTTAGTCTTAGTCTAGTGCAGAATGAAGCAAATACTCCTTTGTTTAATTTTGTGTTCCTCGCCACTCTTCGTAACATCACAAGAAAAATGTAAACAAAATCCTCTATTAAGCAAAAGTGCAACGATCATCAAAACTGATGGCGATGATTGGGTCAATGAGACAATCGTTGCTGTCAAAGAAGACTTTGAAAATGCGTATAAAATAATTATCGAAGACCAGGATATACCAATCCTATGTCCAGAAACTTTTAAGGATTTACGACTACTGTATTCTCTGTCAATAAACCAAAGTAGGATTCAAACGATAGAACCAAAAGCGTTCGACAATTTACCGAGGATCAGGAATTTGATGATAACATACAACCCGCTAACTACAATCTCTTCTGGACTTTTTGAAGGCATGGTGGTTCGAAAATTGACACTATCCAACAACAGAATACATACAATCGAAAAAAACGCTTTTTACTCAATGGTTAACTTAGAAGTTTTAGATTTAAGCTATAATGCCCTGGGTGTATTCAACAGCAATTGGTTTAATTATTTACCAAAACTATACCGATTAAATTTCAATTTCAACGCTATAAACACTTTACCTTCGAATGCCTTTGGGAAAATTATAAAAGAGAAAAATGTGAAGGATAACTTGGAACTCTGGTTTAAGGATAATTCCATATCAACACTCGATCCTCAACTTTTCGGAGATACCATGAAAATAAGTGATCTTTGGTTGAGTAATAACCAAATAACTGTCATTCCACCATTGGGATTTGCAAGGGTTGAAGTCCACACTTTGTTATTGGATAGTAATCGATTGAGATGTTTACCAAAGGCCACTCTGCAAAATCTACATGTGCAGGAATTTGATATTGATGATAATAAGTTCGACTGTGATTGTTTGGAAACCGTTCGAGCATGGGCTGTGGAAAATAAAGTCAAATTGCAAACGCTGCGGATCAAATTGGCTTGCATGCAAAGCAAAATTGAAAAATTGCTAGAATTAAGAGTTGATGAGAGTTCGAAATAAATGGATGCTTATTATATATTGTTTTATTTTTTTCTGTTTAGTCCAGGTAATAGTTTTACATGGAAAATATTAAGGAAGTTTTGAAGCTTTGGTGTTTTGGTATAGCTTAATATGTGATTGATATCAATGTATAAATTGTTATTACATAACAATGTTTTTGTTATTAAGCTAAATCATGTAGATAGTATAACAATTATATTTTTCAGACTTTCTTAAATTTAACAACATATTTATGCGTGTTTTAGTTCGTAATATATTTTCTTTGACAGCGATAATAGTGAGTTCTAATTATACACTGAGCGGCATAAAAAACGCAACAAAATGTGTGCTACCCATTGTTGCGCTCTTCCATTTCAGCAATGGTGAATAACGTTAATGCTTGTTTTCTTCCTACAGTTTAAAGCTTGCTGTGGGGTGCACCGACAAAAGAATTTAACTTTAAACAAAAGGAGCTTGTAGTCTCGTCTGTTCTGATCACTTATGTTTTTTGTTCAAGTTTCTATTGTTGTCAACGCCAAAGTTACAAACTCTAAAAGATAACGCTGCTTCTTCGGCAGCGCCATCAGAAATTAAAGAAAGCCGTGGATAACGACAAAATTTAATTAAACTGTGAAAGTAATGATCAACATGTTAATAACGAGTATTGCCTCCCCTCGCTTGAATTGTATTCCTCATCCTTCTAGGCATACTTCGAATTAGGTTTTGAATCTCATTTTGGGGAATCTGGTTCCACTCTTCTTCTAGCCCTATTCGGAGATCATCTAGCGTTTGTATCGCGGCACCACGGTCTCTAACTCGTCTCCCTAGCATATCCCACATGTGTTCTATGGGGTTTAAATCAGGGCTACGTGCAGGCCATTCAGTCAATGACGTTAACGACACTAAACGTCACTAAATGTTTTTGTTGATTACCATGGCTAGCTTTAATTTCTGATGATTTCTGAAAAAACATAAATGATCAGAACAGACGAGACTACAAGCTCTTTTTGTTTAAAGTTAAATTCTTTTGTCGGTGTACCCCACAGCAAGCTTCGAACTGTAGGAAGAAAACAAGCATTAACGTTATTCACCATTGCTGAAATGGATACATATTACCAAAGTTCAATAAATAAATGTGAAAAACGTTTTTCAAGATTTCTAGGACCTTATGTGTTTTTGCTGTAACTGTTTTAAGCAAACTAAACACGTTTAAGATCAAATTAGTGCAATGGCGTAAGGTATTTGATCATGTTTTCTGTCGCAAGAGCATTTTATTTTTATTTTATTTTTTACTTTCTCATACATAGTATGACAAAGTATTGTAATCGTGCCGAAAAAATATTTTGAGATTTTTGGGAAAATATGTCCTTTTGGGGCCCCTGAACATTTTTGACCAAGGTACAAAAAATGTCTGTGTATGTATATGTGTGTATGTCTAGGTATCGGGACAAAACATATTTTAGAAGTTTCATGACCAAACTTAGAGCTGAAAAAGTTTTTGTTCAAAACGGTCCAAAGGAACTACTCTAAGCATTTTTAAGGATTTTGCAAACAAGTTTCTGTAATTTCGTCAAAATAGTTAAATAATAAATTAAAGTAGAGGAAATTTTGTGTAATTTATGTCTGACATTTTTTGTAAAATTAATAGTTTAATTGCATAAGCAAATTCTATTTGATCAAGATCGGTCGTGTCTGCATTAATATAAAACTAGTTAGCCAGGATGTGACAGATATTTTCATTCTAATGACGGTAGGTAGTGTCAAATGCTGATGTTTTCACAATAGCTAACGACAATAAAATCAAAATAACTATCAAATCCTGGCTAACTAGTTTTATTTTAATGCAGACACGACCGATTTTGATCAAATAGAATCTCATGCAGCTAAACTATGTTAATTTTATATACAGGATGGTTATAAGGTTATTCTGGGGTCAATTTTGAGAAAAAAAATTATATAAACATATGTCCTAAAGGTCTTCACTTTTGTACTACAGGGTGTTAAGAAAAAAATCTGTATTGTTAATTTTGATGACTTAAATACGTGACAACTAAACTAGGTAGACAACTGTCAAAACTGTTTACAAAACAAAATCTGCTTCTTACCTACTAGATACGTTTTAATCCGTGATAATAACAAATTTCATAACTACATGCAAATAAATGAATTTTATTTGTTTATATGCGAAAACCGTACGTCAAACGAAAAGAAAATCAAGAGACCAGGTTTGCTCAGAAAGGAATGAGGATTTCAAAAATAATTTTACTTTGAGAAAAAGCAGTGGTGTATCACTCTTCTCTTTAAAATGATTCAGTGCAAATCCCGCACGAACGCCACTAGCAAAAATAAAAAAAAATAGATGCGTACTTCGTTTCACAAGAATATGTAGGGTCATACCAAAGTTATCATAAAAACAAGATTTTTTTCTTAAAACTTTAGCACCCTGTGGTTCAAAAATTAAGACTTTTAGTTGGGACATATGTTCATATGAGTTTTTTTCTCAAAATAGACCCAAGAATAACCTGTTATTAAGAATCAGCCTGTATAGTATGATAAAGTCATGTGCCTGGCCACATCAAATTTTTACCAAATCTACTGTTTTCGAGCAGGTGCACAAATAAGAACTAAATTATAACTCCGCCATTTGCCCTCAGATTTCTAAAATTATCTTGTGGATTAAAAAGGAAGGGAAAGATTAAAATTTAGATTTAATAAGTAAGACTTCAAGTTAAAAGGGTCTGTTTAAGCTAAAATTCCCTACATTTTGTATCTAACGTTTCTTTTGTCTATGAACTGATACAAATAGGATATTTAAAAAGAAACTTATTTCAGGTGCCATCTTTACAAGACGGCAGCGCAAGCGGTATCCGGCCGAGGTTGCAAATCATATACATATATTAATTAATAGTTTAGTAGGATATCAAAAATGCCAAAACACGGAAAAAATGCCATGTTCCGTATTTTCAGTTACCTAGCTCAGTGGTGTCTAGACTAATTTTGTTATAAATCAACGACAGATATTCTAGTAACGTATTTTTGTGTGCTCTAATTTATCGATACGGTATGTAGGACACCGTATCCCACTGCTCATCCAAAAATCATTTAGGTGTTCGACCGTGGTTGTCTAAATCTAGTACGCTTAGCAAGAATTTTCAATTTGCAAGTATTTCTCTCCATGAGTAGTATAACCATAGCTAAGATATAACCCAAAATTAGCAAAATTATTGCTGGCGCTGCATGTTCTATCCCAACTTGAGCAAATTGCACTGTCGACTGACATGTAGGTTTCTCATGACCAAATACTTTATTTTGTCTGTAGAGCAAGCCATATTCGACCAAACGTCTGTAACTAAAATACAATCAAATACGAATACAAAAAAGAATGTCTCAAGAACATTTTGACAGCTGTACTTACGTTACTGAAAGAATCTCATTGTATGGTCCATGCTTTTTAGCAACCAGGTACAGCACTGTTGGTCTCATCGCCTCTAACTCAGTGAGCTCACAAATCTCCTCATTACTAAACTTTCTAGCAATATAATCGTATGCAGTGATGGCCTCCACTAGATAGGCAAACCCCGCTTTTTGGATCTTTGCTATTCCATCAGTTTGAGGATAAAATGCGATTTTTGACTTATTTAACATAGCTCGATTTTGGAGATATCTTAATGTGGGATGGTTGGTTGCCTATTTATAGGAATTATATTGAAAATTTTTAAAATAACAATATTGTGATCAACATACGTTTAAAACTCTTTTAAAAGCGATGCCTTCTATACCAAGTTTGAAGTCACTTTTGACTAATTCGTCCACATCTTTAAATGTGTCTCGTTTGTTGTTGATCAAGGATGATACAATACTGGATGTGTAATAATTATACAATAGGAAGGTAAGCATTAATAAAGTGAAGAGAATCAGTCGACCTGTTGTAAAGTTCATTTCCATACTAACTCCTGGAACAATACAAAAACGAATCAGTTTTGAAAATTGTACATGTACAACGTAAATAAAATACCTTGTTGGCAAAACGCTGACACTATGTAAACAATGATGTATGCAATAGAGTATGTTGATGTGTCTTTATACAGTTTTCCGTGAAGAGTTTGCGCCATGAGAAAGAAGAAGGAAATGATAGCAATTGAAGCCAGGATGCTGAGCCATGTTCCTAGAGAAAATGGTTTGATATATTCGTCGTACATCAGACCAGGCATTCCAGGATTTCGAAATATAAAACAAGTCCTAAAAGAACAGTCAGAATATTTCCTTCTATTACAACCTGAAAGAAATTTGGTGGTCCACATACAGGCTAGTTATTAAGTAGCATATAAAATCGATAACTCCGCTAATGTTTGCGATAGAGCAAACATCTAAAAGTGGAATAGCGATTGAATTACAGCGCTTATGCAGAAGTTATTTTCAGACTTTTCCAATTTTTATTAGTTATGAGGTCAACCATTTATTTTCTAATGAAACCTATATTTTTTATTTTGGTAGATGTATTCTATAGTATAAAATTTTGAGTAGGTTACATAACCACAAATCACGAAAAACGGCCTTAAATTTTTACTAGTAAAGATGAAGGACTACTACATGAAGATGGTCCCAAGTTTCCACCTTGGGGTTTTTTCGATATATTGCTCCGAGTTCATTTTTTTACATGACTCTAAAATTTCCGAGAAAAATGCGAACAAAATCAATTTATTTTTTATTTTCGCAAAAATTATTCTATTATGATGAAACTTTATGAAAGTATGCCTTTTTATGTCTTAAATAAGCATTCATTGCTTATACACAAAATATAGTTTCTAAGATATGCACTTTTTCAGTCAAAACCTTTTTTTTACAAAAATAAATTCTGTTGTGAAAATTTCATCGTAGAGAGTTTATCTGGTGCTTGTTTTTTTTTTTACATGTACTTTCCGATACGATAATAAAAAATAATAGTCCCTACTCCCTATATAACAACATGCTCAAAAATTGAAAAAAACTCAAAAATAACTTTTGCAAAAATTAATTTTTCATTAATTGTTCATAATTTGTTTAAATTTTAAGGACAATTGAAAAACTGATTACACTCTTCAATAGTACGGAAAAAAAAGAAAAGAAACGTCTTTCATTCTTTGATGGCCCGAAACTTAATTGTTTTACAGTAATGCTATATAAACATTTAAATTAGAATAATAACGCTTCGCATAAGTAAGCAAATAATCATCTTTGTAAGTACGTAGGCTTTCACGGCCAGAATCATTTAGAAAATAAACTGCTTCCGGGTTATGCCGTGTGTCAAAATTTGTTAATGCTGACGTTTCGCGAACCATGTTGCTCGCTTCTTCAGAGCTAACTGAATACTGAAGACCTACCAAAGAAATCTCACTTATATACCTAAGTTTACACCCCACTGCGCACACCTGGAGCTACCACTTCCATGTGCTTTTCCACCTGACCGCGTTAGGATCGATTTCTAGACCCTACTAATGTCAGTGCCGTCCTCGCGATTGATGTCAGGATGTTTGTAAATTTCGATGGCTTCTCTAATAAGCCTTCGATGATAATTACCCACCGTTGCCAACATCTTCACGTCATGGAAATCCATTGTGTGTCCCGACTCGTGGCAGTGTTGAGCAACAGCGGACTGTTGAATCTTGCCTAGGCGGGTGTCCCTACTCCCTACTGTGCTCCTTGATTTGACATTGGATGCTTCGTCCTGTCTGTCCTACATAGCATGTTCCGCACTCACTAAGGGGTATACACCTACGTTCTTCAGGAGTGGTGTGATATCGTTTGGGTTAGGCAAAAGATCTTCGTGCTGGTGCTCTGTACCTTACCGTGATACCCGATTTCTTCAGTAATCTACCGATTCTCTCTGATACCCCACTTACGTATGGTAAGCAAGCGAACCACTTTGACTCTTGCGGTTCCTCTGAGACGTGCGGTTTTCTTTGTGTGACACCCCTTATGTCAGACTTGGTGTATCCATTCTGACGCAGGGCCCACTCCAAGTGTTTGAAGCGGTAGCTCCAGATGTGCGCAGTGAGGTGTAAATTTAGGTATATAAGAGAGATTTCTTTGGTAGGTCTTCAGTATTCAGTTAGCTCTGAAGAAGCGAGCAACATGGTTCGCGAAATGTCAGCATTAACAAATCTTGACACACGGCATAACCCGGAAGCAGTTTATTTTCTAAATCATTTTTGTCTTAGAATAAAAAATATCCAATACATAAGGTTAGATCATGAAAAAATCTGCCACTTTAGTAGAGGTTACTACATAACATAACCTCAAAACTTCCGAGAGAAATGCCAACAATCTTTTTTTTTTTATTTTTTACTCTAAATTTCCACAAAAATAACTTAGTTTGACAAAACTTCTGAAAGTACCTATATCTTTTTATATGTTAAATAATCACATTTTTTTATGAAACAATCTAGTAGTTTTTGACATATTCATTTTTCCCGGTCCGAAACACAATTCTTTTAAACAAAAAAATAATAAATTAAACAAATTATGGACAATTACTGAAAAATGTATTGTTGCAAAAGACAATTTTGAGTTTTTCAATTTTAGAGCGTGTTGTTAATATTGTTATTTTTTATTATTGTATCAAAAGTACCTATGTAAAAACAAACAAAAAAATGAGCACCGGAAGCAACCTGTAAAATGATCCAAATCGTTGGCATATCTGGTCTATTATAAAGCGAAACAATTACATACCTAAACAAAAAGGTTCCAACGAGAAAATCAAATGTTTCAGCACGGCCAACAGTAATCAATCCTGAACTGCCGCTAATATCAGCAATACCTTTAGATATAACGTTGGCCAAACCAGTTTCGGTACCATGTTTGGTAGAACCAAACCATGATGGCGTTTCTACAAGACTCCATCTAAAACACCATCTTAAAGCAATCTTCTTAGAACTTAAAATATAAAACATTTTACCTGAAATTATGTACGTCCACAACATGATCAAAAACTCCAAAATTCGTTTTACTGGATGTATCAAACTGCTTCGTGCGCTGATCTGCTAAATACGCTTTCGTATCTGGATATTTTTCAGTGACGACAAAAGCAACTTTCAGGAATATATCACCAAAGTTTCTTCTCGTTTCATATCGAGATGTTTTCGAAAATTCAAAATTACCGTCGGTGTAATTTAACGTATTTTCGAATTTCTTTTCTGTTAATGGTGCGACGTTGTAAATTTCATACAGGAAATATTCATTTTCTTCTTTTAAATTGCGTACAGAGATGTAAACGTTGGAATCAAATCGAAAATCAAATGTTTCTAATCGCTCTTTTACTCTGTAGAAATCATTGTTACTTTTGCAAAGAATAAGCCCATGCTTTTGTATGCGATATTTTACATATGCGAGTTTCTGAAATGAATAAATTAGGAACATATTAATTTATATATAAGCTTATATGATTACTTCTCTAAGAAAATTATCCCAATTTCCACAAGTGATATCAACCACAAACCCAAATCTATGGTTGAAGTAGTCTTTTTGATGATATTGCTTTGCTTGGATATGCAACAAAGTTCGAATGTTGTTTCTATGCAGATCATTTAACATAAGGATAGTTTCTCTTGTTTGGTAACATGTATGCAATGTAATTAAATTTATGTGGTTTAATTTAAAAAAGTCGACCAGGAATTGAGTATCACTTCCTTTGCATAGTTTTGAATACATAATCAGGACAAGAAATATCCTATAAAGTTTATGCATCGTTTTAGGTAGACAGAAAATTTTGGACTAAGTAGAAAATGTCTAAATTGCAAACCTATACGTTTATTCACTTTGGTTTTATATTCTATGTGATGGCAATAATAAATTGTTTCAAATTGAGCATTTTACTGCAGTTAACAGGTCGATTTATTATGATAACCTGTTTTATCGACAAAATACACTGTGGGCCAAACAATATTCAGTAAATTCAATAATTTCTTGCTTTGCAATCCACGGGAATTGAGGTTTTTTTGTCCCACCCAATAACTTTTTAACTGATAACGAATTGATATAAATATATTATAAATTGATAACGTTTTTAACAGAATGTAATAATTATAACCAAAATCCAATAACCAGTATCGATTTTAAAATATTGTTAGATTTTTTACAATTTTTCTCAAAGAATTACGATGTTGCCAGATGTTTAGATGGCGCCACTATCCGGCGCTTTGTTTGATTCTATTCGTTTTCTGAAGAATACATTTTTTTGAAAAACCCCATTCAAAATCCATATCAAGACTTGAAATATTTATAGTTAGTATACCTTGATTAACAAATCAATTAATTTTATAAAATAGTTCTTATTTTTCTCATAGTTTAGTTGTATTTATACATGGCAACGGTGGTTTCTACCAGTAGCGACATCTGTGGACATCTGTGCGTTTATCTGGCATTTATCCATAATTGCATTCGATGAATGCAATTTTTGCATATTGTTGAGTTATTATCGTCATCAATTCGGTAATTATTCGTCATTGGCACGTCATTAGTGGTCATTAGCATCTGTCATGCGCGTTTGGCGGGCCATCGACCCAGGTCGCATCGTTCGCGCGAACTTTTAGGTTAGGCAATCTCAAACAAAGCAAACATCGATGTGAAACCAACGATAAATATCAACTGAAACAGCTAGAAACGGAGAAGAATAAGCGCAATGTCGAAGAGTAAGGTAAGCGCGGAATGGAAGAAGCGCGTGAAGCAGGAATACATGCGCTTAAGGCAGATAAAAAGATACAAAAGGGCGGACGAAGTAAAGGTATCATGGAATCAAAACAGAAACAGGATGAGCGAAATTTTAATAAGCGAGCAGAAGAGATGGACCGAGAGCAAGGCTGTGTGGGTGAATTCGCCCGATCACCCAGCGCACGTTACGTGTATGAAGAAAGCCGAAGTTGTCGGGAACGAAGGTAAGTAATTATTATTCGAAACTACATAAATACATAGTTCTAGTTTTTTGTTACGAATCGCCTTTGCTTAGAAATACCCATAGTAAAATTGGTAAACTAAATAAGAAACATCAACAAAAATATAAAAAATGTTTTGTTTGACTTGAACAATAATTACCACGTTAACTAACATTATTTTACTCATTTTTATTGATGCCACGTTATGCTTAACCTTTAACTACACGCGCTGGCGTATAAAGTACACCATTTTCTGCATCAGCTGCTGTTTGTTGGTTATCGCAGACTTCGCCCGATGGGTGTATAAAATACACCACGTAGTTATGTTACATTTCAGGGCGCGTGTAGTTAAAGGTTAATATGGTTAAAATTGAGTTATTTGTGCTGTAGTTAATAAAGAAAATATTAAATAATATAAAGTATCCAAGAAATTCTAATTTAGATAGTTGAGAACAGTTACAAATAAATTGTTATTTTAAAAAATTCAGGATTATTTTATCCATTTTATTTTATTAATATTGACATTTTTATACCAAGTATACGTACACCATATTTGATTGTCAAACGTAAACATTTTATCAGCTTTCATACGAATATTTTTGAGAGAAAGACAATTGTGACAAGTGATTTTACATTTTCATTATGACGTCATTACATTTTCTTGTGCTAAATACCAGACCTAAACTCATTTTTCAAATATAATACTTGTGTATGTATTTTTACAAGACTTCTAGATACAAAACGACCAACACACAGTTAATTATCAATTACTATTCAACTATATTCGATAATATGTAAAAGCCCATTATTTCAGATAAAGAAATAGCTTTATAAAATTGAAAAGTAATGTGCCTTGGGATATTAAGGCCCTATATACATCAAGAAACTGTAGCTAAAAGCCTCACTACTAAAAATTGTACTAAACTGTCTTTGAAAAGAACAAACTTGTCACCTCCACAGGTTCACAAAAATATGTAAATTGATACTTTTGGACAGAATGTTATTTCATCAAAAACAAGTTATTTTGGAAAGAATACATAGAATTTTAGAATTAGAACAAAAGATACCTACTTCAATAACATAAAAATTCAATATTTTTTGACTACCATAAAGAAAACAAAAGTTGCTCATGGGTTTTCAGCTTTCTTTAAATCTACTTAATTTATAAATTAACTAAATTATCTACAAACTTAATTAAAATTAATTATATATAGTATTACATATTTATATAAAATTAAAACTAATATTTTTGTCATTTTTATATCGTAATTTTTTTATTTAAATTGTTGGTGTCAATTTCAGAATACAGTGGCTATATATAAAAAATATTCATTTAATACTTCATTCTGAAAACATCGCAACTACAAAAGGAAATATTTAAATACTATGTTTTTCTGTCGTGGGCTGCGTCTTTGCCGTAGGTAATGTTTCGGCTTAAAGCTTTATCTATAAAGCTTTACATGCTTTACTCCAGTCTGCGATGAGCTGACCACACGTGACAGCAGAAAATGGCCATTGTTTACATTTAAGACAATTATCGCATATTTCGGTTAGCGGAAAGTTATAATATTTTGGCTGAAATTGTACTGAGATAAAAACTCTATTGTGAGTTGGGGGGGGGGAGTTATATTAAAAAAAAAGATAGAAGTAATATTGATTTTTATCTTGCCAAAAAATTATTTTTTGCTTAGAAGATTTTACACTGAAAATTTCATCAACTTTGAACAATAAACAAAGCCTTAAACAGAAAACGTTTTAGGAGAGGTAGAACTGGGTCATAAGTTCAATAAGTTCAAAAAACTGCACCTAATATTGAATCTGTTTTGCGTAGTGACATTTGTCTTATTCCTTATTATATTAACTTACCTTATTATCAAATAATCGGCACAACTCAAAATATTACGTCTTTTATAGTTTTTTTTTTCTGTAAAAAATAGAAGCTTTTGCAATTATATTTTATCATTTAATTCATAAATGAAAACTAATTAATATTGCTTAGAGTAGATGTCAATAATTTATTCAAAATGCAAGAACCGAAAATGAGCTAGAATCGGTTGTCATTTGTTCCATATTTTTTGTTATTAGACAGTGTGTTTACTGATCATTTTTTTATTAAATTAATAATTCTAAATATCACTTTATGTCAAAAAACATGTTAGTTAGAAACGGTGCTGCTTGAAAACAAAATTTTTCGGGCCAAATACGATATAAATCTAAAATGCAACAAATTTTTTTTTTTAGGATTACTGAGAAAAGATATCTGTATTCTGTTTTAAGACCAGATTTAAAGAAAGTGTTTGTTATCAAAAAGTAGTAAACTGATATTAAATTGAATATAAGACACTTGTCCCAAACGAATTTAGTCCCCGAGAGACTAAAATCAAATTAATTATCCCAATAATACTTTAATAAAATAATTGATGATCCCCTAACAATTTTAAAATTTTTTTTTAAAACTCTTTTAGGAGATGTGCAAGTAACACCAATTAAGATCATAAACGCAGTCACTCCGATCCCGACGATGTACACGTGGGCCCCGATACAGCAGAACTTTATGGTAGAAGACGAGACAGTATTACACAACATTCCGTACATGGGCGACGAGATTCTTGACCAGGATGGTACGTTCATCGAAGAACTGATCAAAAACTACGACGGGAAGGTGCACGGCGACCGCGAGACGGGATTCATAGACGACACGCTGTTCGTCGAGTTGGTGCACGCTCTAATGCAATACCAGGAGAAGGACACGAAACCGGAAAAGAAGGATACAGCGAAGGAGAAGGGTAGTAGTAAGGATGAGAAGGAGGATAAAAGTGAGAAGAAAGAGGAGCTGGACTTTCCGTGCTTCACGATTTTTCAGGCCATCTCGAACCAGTTTCCGGATAAGGGACGGCCGGAGGAATTGAGAGAAAAGTATGACATTAAATTTGATCAACTTGTTTTTCTATATGATTTTTAATTTTTTTAATGGTTTTCTATGTTACTACGCTTATATTAATTTGACTAGTTGTTTGTTTGTTTGTTTATTTGTTTGTCACGTTCAAATCTTGTAATCGATATTTTGCGTACTTTCCAATGTCCAATCGAGTTGAAATTTTGCATGTGGACAGACTTCATGTGACAGTAAGGAATCAATAAAAAAAATTTGAAAAATTTGTCCTATCGAGTAGAAATTTTGCCTGTGGACAAAATATTTCGGTGATAATTCATAAATCAATAAAAAGCAATGGAAAATTTTCCAAAACTTGGAAAAGCTGTCCAATAGGCAGGGCCGTCCTAAGATATTCGACGCCCATGGGCTACTACTTCATAAGAAAATACACGAGATAGCTAACGGATGCGGGGTGACCGACAAAGTTATTCAAAAGTGTCAGAACTAGAAAAAGCCAATTCATTATCATTATACTAAACAAAAACATAATATTTATACAAAATTCGAAATAAAAGACAAAATGAAAAAACGAAAGCTTATAGCAAACAAAAACAAAAGTAACTTACATATTTGTTGTCCGTGCTTTTTCTTTTACAAATTGATATTACGTATTAAAGTTATTAAATAGGTCACTGTATATAAATAAACTACTCAAATAATTTAATTTGCTCTGCCCTAAAGAATTTGTAGTAGCATTACTAAAAATCCGCAGTGCGTAGTGCTGTGGCCACGTTAGGAAATGTAGACGCAATTTTTGAGTCGATTATTTATTATCCTTGAAAACTTACCAAAAGCTTTATGTTGAAACATTTGATTAGATTTGCCATCAAATATAAAATAATCTTAGAAAAACATAAATGTGCAGTTCCTGTACTGCGGGAATTCCTACAAATTCCTTTTATAAGGAATAAATTGGCTTTTAAACCATTCTTCCATATAGTGTAGGAAAATTAGCTTTTTTAGAAGAAAAAATTTATAAAGTTTTGAAATTTTGGTTATGAACTCTCAGTACGCACCCAAATACAGATTCGAAGAGTTCCCACCTCTCCGGTGGGAGCTTCATCCCCTTTTGCTCAAAAAACTACCCCCAATCGTGACTTCGCGGTCTTTTTCGACGTTTTGCTCGTAAACCGCAATTTTTACGAAAAAATGTTAGAGGACTTTTTATATTCTCCATTAAATTCTCTATAAAAATGTCTCTTACTATTTTTTGCGTATCTCCCACCCAACGCTCGTAAATGACCTTGGAATATAGTCATAGTTTTCAGCGCGAAGAGAAAAATGAGCCCAGCGCCGTTTTTTGCGGCGATTATCTCTAAAAATGTTAGTCTAATTAGCAAAAAGTGTTCCGAGATTTGGTCACGCTTCCTACTTTGCGCGCTCACTGAATATTTCTTAAAAAATAACAAAAAAATCAATAAGTAAGAACAGTTCATAAGTGAGTAATAACTTTAATTAACTGTAATTAACATTTCTAAAAATATTACACCTCATAACAAGCCCATATAAAATAAAAGCACAGTAAATTTGGAACACCAAAGTAAAAGATGCAGTTATCAGTATTAACAATGAACAACAATGAAACCATGATCAAGTAGACCAGATTCTCATATATTTTTTCACGATCTCATACATGTTTACTAGATGTCTAATATATTTTGATAAGTAAAATATGGCAAACCTAGGCTGGCACATCATAGAAAACTTGCGCTAACCGAACCAAACGTTATGATGTTTGTTATTGATACTCCATATATAAGTAACTTGGGAAATTCTTAGAGCAGACAATACAATTTTCTATTTCATTTAGAAGAGGTTATTTGGTTGATTTTGTCATGAAGAGATTTATAATAAAATCAACTAATATCAAAATAACTAATAATAACATAAAATATAACATCAATAAAAATTGCCGCCCCCAAAAGGTTGGCGCCCTAGGCCTAGCCCTGTGGTTAGGGTGGCCCTGCGAATAGGGTTGAAATTTTGCATGTGTGCAGATTTCCAGTGACAATGAATACAGTACACTCTCGCTAATCCGACTCCGTTTTTGCATACCCCTATTCGAACTAATGAGTTGTTTGGAGTACAAGGTTGCCTATTGATAGCATGGGCATACTATGATTTTTCTTTTCGGACGAGGGTTAAAAAGTAGGTGGGGCATTCGGGTTACGAGGTGGTGCAGAGTTGTAGGCCGTTCGGACTACGGGATGGAAAAGAGGATTTTTACATAAATTTATTTACTACGCTTAACTTCAATTGTTGTTTGTTTGTTACGTTCAAACCTTATAATCGATATTTTATATACTTGCAATGTTCAATGAGTGAAAATTTTGCGTGTTGACAGATTTCCGGTGTCAATGATAAACCAAAATTTTTGGATATCTTCCATATTTTTTAAAAAATTTTTATTAAGATATTATTTTATAATAATTTTAAGTTTATTTTAAGAAACGATTTCTCTCAATAAGCGTAGTTTTTAAAAAATCATTTTTTTACATAAATTAATTCTAATTTGTGCTATTTTGGAAAATTACAAAATTTGGGAATATACAGTTTTCTAAAATAGAAAATTTTTAAAATTCAATATTTTGCAAAGTTCAAAGCCTTGTAAAATTTAAAAAAAAATATTTTTAGTTAATTGTTTTTTATGAAGCGTAGTTTTTAAAATGTATATTTTTTACATAAATTTTTTTATCAATCGTAGATATGTTGAGCTCACTGAAAGGATGGATCCGAATGCGTTACCCCCAGAGTGTACACCAAATATCGACGGGCCGGTGGCAGAATCGGTACCTCGGGAGCAAACACTACATTCATTCCATACGCTATTTTGCAGGAGATGCTTCAAATACGATTGCTTTTTACATCGTAAGTATTGTTTCCAGTGTTTTCTTACCACATTTTACTTCTAAATTAAATACCATTTAATTTGTATCTGTATTAGATAAATGATGAGCAAAATATAAAACAATGATTCTCAGATAATTCTTGAAAAGTAGTTACAGTAATTTTGCCCAGAGGTCCAGAGGCTCTCTACAACATCAAGTTTTTGACCTATCACAGACTAATATTCACTTTCTATTGTGCATGTCAACTGAGAGAAAAGTCATTACATTAGCTGTTAATATGTTGTAAATCATCAAAAGAGGGGTGGATGACACGTTGACAGTGGTTACACATCGGAAAATTGCTGTAGGTGTTGATTTGTTGAATATTCTAGCCTTGAAAAAAAAATTGAAGTTATAAATAATTTTTCTTATTTTTGGAATAGAAGAGCTAAATACTAACGTCACTGATGTATGTTTAGCAATTTTCATTTTTTACCAGTTTAGTAACTTAGAATTTAGTAAAGTGTGTCCCCTGATTGAGTTACAAAGGGCAAAGAAATTTTTATTATTGATTTATCAATAATATCTCGGTTTGGAAAATGCATCTGAAATATCGAAACTCCTAAATCTTGTAAATTGTTGGTTGTAAACAATGAAGTTAATCAATCTTAATCTTATAGGTAATATAACAGCGTAATTTACCGTTATATTACCCCATAAGATTAACATGGACTTCGTAAATTACTGCGGTAATTTAACATATTTGTGTGTTGTGAATTACAAATATTACTAAGTAATTAGTGACATCTTTGCAGACACTCAAAAAGGACATCAAAAATGATAAATTTGTTCTTACCACAACATGTAGTAAACATGAATTTACCTATAAATTGATATATGGGTGATTCTACGATAAAGGGTCACAAAGTTTAGATTTTGTGGCAAAACAATTAAATTGACAATTTTGGCTTATTTTGACGTGTTGACGTGTGTTAACAGTTCCTAGATGAAAGTTTATGAGAAGGCGAGTCATTTTATTATTTTTTAGTCATTTTAAAACAGATCAGAGGAAATACTGTAGCCAGGGGAGAGACATACTTTGCAGTATAGGATACAAAATGGACTGAATTGCGACTGGGATGTGCATTAACGAAAGAAAATAATTAAGTAATTATAACAAATCAACATTTATGAGAAAGTAAACGTATTTCTATATTGCAAGAAACTTTCTGCAGTGCATATTTTTCCGGGTCGTTTTTTATACGCTGGTATCGTAATCTTTCTGCTTGATGCTTTTTCTCGAGGCATTCTTCACGCGTTAATTTTTTTCTGTTCTCCATGATCTGTAATTCAACCATCATCAATAAGCTAAATTAATACAATAAATATGCAACATGCAAGTAGTTGATATTTGCTTCAAATTGTGACACTATATATTTAGAAGCTTCCAAATTAAATCTGGTGGGTTAAGTACCTACTTCTAAATTATATATTTCAGATATTTCCACATTATTTAAAAGTCTACATGTGGCCCAAGATAAGTGTACGATTAGATGAAATATTATGTTTAACTTGGCAAGCATAATTACATTGATCCATTCTACTACTTACCAAACGATAACCTAATATTACATATGTCGTCTCTTCACAAGCGTTTCGATAAAAATTAAATCGTACACTTAATGTGGGACTGATGAAGGAAATGACAATAAATATATTATGTATCTTCACTGCTCATTTTATATCTCCCCTGCCCATTTATGAAACAGGGGCATGCCAGGGGAGAGACGTTTTTAAGAACTTTTTGTCATAACCAAAAAAGTAATGTCTGTATTGGGTAAACCAATTAGCAGGTACATTGTGTCACTTATTACAGCAAATAAAGAGTAAAACTACAATGATTAAATATATGATTACAAGTTACCACTTACCAGGGGAGAGACGGTAGTGATCGTACGAAACACGCACAGCACGTACTTGTGTGACAATCACTGACATATGAGAGCATTTGAACGACTTGCGACATGCTTGTGACTAACTTCACGTCAAACAGAACCACCACCCAGTTATATGTATGCGAGCGTGAAATATACTCACTGTAATTTATAGATCAAAATATGACAGGGGAATGGACACGACAGTTGTGGGACAAACTTTAATTTGAAACTATCTGATGGTAACAAATGATTAAGTAGCTCCAGAAATGATATATGATTGATTGTGTTGTCTAGTAAGTCAATGGGTGTTGTAATGTATAAGGAAACGTAATGCATTTTATCTTAACTTATTTACCTAAAAACGAGCCTGGGACAGGCCAGGGGAGTGACATTTTGGTACATTAAACGTGATTTTGAGAAAATTTTTATAAATCTAGTTATAAAACAATACGGGTGGTAAACAATGTTCATTATCATATCATGTGACATTATAAACAGTTTTGTTAAAAAAATGTTATTTTTCTTTGTTACTACCAAAAATACCACGTAGAATCACCCATATAACATGCGAGAATTGATACAATATTAAGCATAATATAGTACTCAATGTAATAGCCTCTTTAAATTTTAATGACTTCAATCCATATGTTAGACGAGCACAATGGATGAATAACCATTGACACAAGTACCACTAAAACTGGAATTACTGATTAAGAGGGGCGTTTGTCCATATACCAGTTACATGCAAAAGACGGGCGCATAAAAAGCAGATCGGAATCAAAACTACTGCACTGATGTGTAAAAGTAAGGTACTGTTGGAATGTGCAAGCATAGGGCATTGTTCCGGGATAAATATAAAATTCAACCGCGCTTGCTTTAATCATGAACTTAGTTAGAGAAAAGAAGCTAATTTATGACAAAATATACTGGTTGATTTAATATGCTTTGATGGTGATTAAGTTAATAGCATTAATCCCGGAACAGGTGCTAATTTATGGGTGGCATTTTAAGACATAGGTCTTTAAAATTGACCCAGCCGTTATCAAGTTGATCTGCTTTTTATGCAATTGTGTCGAATTACCACGAACTCTCCCCGCGGAGCTCTGTAAAGCAGGTTTCTGGAATAAAGCCCACAAACCGAGACAAGGGAGAAGAGTACCAACAGCTCAGATCAATAATAACTAACAGTTCACAACAACTACAGTAGATGCCTAGGCATCTACTGTGCAAGGGCAGAAATTAGCTGAACAAATTAAAAGTAATTATGTTTGTTTTTACACAAGGACTTGAGTACAATGGTTCACCGTTAGCTCGAACCACATCCTGGGCGTACTACAGACTCAAGGCCGACGTTGATCTCACTAGCATAAACGGCCCTCTTAACTTCTTTACTTAGACCAGAAAATGTATGCAATTTAGTGGTTTGAACATATCCAATGCATTTTCTAATCGGGAGTTATTTTTGAAAACTCAATCATAAATATTTTTATCCTCTTTCTAACTCATCCGGGGACATTACTGTGTAGTGCACCTGATTCTCAGGTTTGTATATTCTGTTATGCTGCTCTACCAGGAAGCCAAGGTAAGGTCATCTGACCTTCAGCCATGGTTCATACATATCACCTAGATTAGACATCATAATCATAGACATAAAAAATTCATAGATTTTGGTTTTAGAATTTACCGAAAATATTGGCTAAGGTATCACAGGTACTATGTTCTGTTACTCACTCCCATGTAGGTTATGTTTTTGTTTAGTTTCCTTTTCTTAATTTTTCCATATTGTGACTTAAACTGTAATAAGTCATGGTCTTTGTCAAAGAAGATTTCTCTGTTAAATTATTGCTGATTTCTGATTAGGTTTGCAAGCCTGTCACCCAGGGCCAAACTTGCAAAAGAGACGAGGACCTGATTTGAAGCCATTTACAGATCCATGTGGTGCACATTGCTATATGCACCTGGTAGGTTATTTTTTCTCTCTCTGAAGGTATATAAATATAATTATTAATATATTTACTTACTATCAAGGATGGAGTGAAAGAAAAATTAGCAAAACAGGAACAGGACGAGAACGAGAAAGTGAAGGAGAAAAACCTGAAAGAAGCTAGCACCAATGGAGACAACAGCAAAAACGCAAACCCTAGAAAAATTTGCAAGCAACAAAGTGTCGACTCTGGAAATGAAGCCAGCTCCGAAGATAGCAACGACAGCAACAAATACAATAAAGGTACCTAAGCTAACAGTTATTTATTACTTATTATAACTATTTTCGAAAGGAAATAACATTAAAAATTGTATCTCCGTCATTTGTGGACAAGTCTGACTTTTTTTTTTTTTAAGAAAGAAAAAAATCAACGGATCTGTATTGAGATTATTTGTTTTTAGAATCTGCAGATGGAAATCCAGTATCCACGATAACCTCCTTCAGCCTTTTAGGCCTGATGGGTGACGATGACAGTGAATGGACAGGATCGGACCAAAGTTTATTCCGGGCCCTGCACAAAGTCTTCCTTAATAATTACTGCGCCATCGCTCAAATTATGCTGACCAAAACCTGCCAACAGGTATACCACATAAAATAACAAACAAACATTCTCTTTTTATCTGATTTTTTTAATTTTCGTTATAGATTTACCATTTTGCACAGAAGGAAGCAGCCGATATACTCATCGAGGACTCCATGAGGGACTACACGCCGCCAAGGAAGAAGAAGAAGAAACACCGTCTGTGGTCGATGCACTGCAGGAAGATACAACTGAAGAAAGACTCGAGCAGCAATCACGTGTACAACTTTACACCGTGCGACCATCCAGGTCAACCGTGTGACGCCCATTGTCCGTGCATTAGTGCTCAGAACTTTTGCGAGAAGTTCTGCCAGTGCAGCTCTGATTGTAAGTACAGTATTTTTTATATCCAATGTGAAACTTTTTGGCTCCTGATTGTACACTAATAATTTTGTACTTTTTGGGATGATAGGGCTAAAAAAAAGGGTGTTCTTCCTTTTTTAATGTTCAATATTTCGCCAAGAACTTGGCTTCTTCAAGAACTAAAAATTTAACACGCAATTGCGTGTCAATTGACAAACAACAAAACATGTTAAAAGCTGATTATACATACCTAATAACTTGCCTTAAAACAGCGATAAGCATGGACGTTAATAACATTGCAACGAACTAAACAGAACGCACACACAGAGGTTACGGACATTCAAGCTAAACTGACGGCTGTGGACATCGGAACAACTTTTTCGCTCAAAAAACGGTAAACCTGCCCCAATAGAATATCGCAAAAGATTCCATACCACGACAACAAAATACTTTGAGAAAACCCGCACAATAAAAATCACAAGGTACATTACAAAACAAACTAGTGTAAAAACGAATTTTTAACAAAAAGCAATAAATTAGTCAAAAACAAACAACACAAAAAAGCAGCTCGCTTAAATCGCTCACACCGACAGCTGTATCATTAAAAGCCCTTGAGTGATTATAATCCAAATTCAATAAAAAGCTGTAGATGTTGCTCAAGTTTTCGGTGTCCGACCGCAAATTCATGGCATTACTAGTCTGGTTTATAGCTATCATCTCTGTGTGTGTGTGTTCTGTTTAGTTCGTTGCAATGTTATTAACGTTCATGCTTATCGCTGTGTTTTAAGGCCATTTATTAGGTATGTACAATCCGCTTTTAACATGTTTTGTTGTTTGTCAATTGCGTGTTAAATTTTTAGTTCTTGAAGAAGCCAACAATAATTGGCGCAATATTGAACATTAAAAAAGGTCTAACAAAGAACACCCTTTTTTTGAGCCCTATCATCCCAAAAAATACAAATTTAGTATTTTTTATGTTTGTGAATGATGAAAAAAGAAATATGTGTATACCATAAAATGGATTTAAAATGGAGCCCCAATACTCTCAAGAACATACACTTTAGCAAATTCGCAAATTTGTTTTAAAACCACATTATTAATTATTATGAGTTTGCAAACTAATTCTCTCAAATTTACCATTTTACTTTATATAAAAACTTTGTCATTGTGCCCATCTGTGCAGAACACAAAGTTAATGGTCGGGCTAAGGACTATTATTTCTGGTCAACAACAGGGGTATTTTCCTGGACCAATGACAACTGATATCAGATTTCTTCTATGAAATCTAAACCTGAAAAATATTGACTTAGGCATGGTTTCATAATATGACAGTTCCTCAAAAACAACAATACTGTCAGAAAATAGTATATTATTTGACGACCACAAAACTAAGGATATAAATCGCGAGCATGAAATTTATATCAAATATTTTAAATGTAATTGTCAATGACGGCGAGGCGAACTGTCACATAACTGTTATCCATGTAGGTTTTGACAGACTTTGACATTAGCGTTGTATAATGATGAAAGTTCGTTCAAATAATGAAGTCATTATTTGAACGAACTGTCATTATTATACAACGCTAGTCATTATAATCATTGGCGTGTATCATGATGGGGATTATATAGTCATAGATACGTATGCAATGAACTTATTATATGTGAGTCGTAGATAAATTTTTTTATAAAGTCAACATTAAGTGTTGTTATCAAGTTGTATGGTTAAATATACTACATTTTAGTAAATTTTGGTTTGTTTCCGCCATATTTGCGCTAGGCATTTTACAGTATGCAAAGCTAACCACATATCATCTGTGGCATGTGGTCTTTTCATTACAAGCTTCTTCACAATAAAACATGGGTTTTGGAAACTCCAAAAAATCTGCCACTGAAATGAGAATATTCTGTGGTGCAGATAACCTCCAGGTCAACTAAGATGTTGATATCAACCCACTCTAATAGAACTACCACTACTTTTGTCAATCGGAATGTATTTTACTCTCGATGTATTTTACAAAATACCCTGTTCTTCTACATTCTTATCACCTGTCTTCTAACCACTAGTACTACTAGTACATCTTCAGATGACAAACTTGTATTCATCAAGTTTGATATATATTATGAGCAAATCAAGCAAAAATATTAGCAGAAGTGATATTTGTAGGTTAGGATAAAGCTAACCCAAACTAACCTATGGTAAAAATTGGTGAAAATCTTGACTTTATTACACGAGGTAGCTTTAGTTTGACTGATATGTCAAATCAAAAGTCAAATTAAAAAAAAAGTTAATCACCTAACCTAAAACATAAGTCAAGTGATGACAGTTGTCAAATTGCATAATATACCAACTGCCCAAGAATAACAACCCATTAATTACTCACCATTTACAATAAAATTGTATATTTTTTTTTGATTGAGGTCTACAATAATTGTATAAACAAGCATTCAAGTATTTTCATATTTTGGGTGTATTGTTAAAATTGAGAATTTATGGGATAGAATGCTTCAATTTCTGGAGGGAACAAACGGCAGAGGGAACAAATTCAGCACATGCTTTTCTGTCTGCACATTATATAGTCGAGTTATTTTAGATTTGGAGACACAAATAACTTGCCTGCTAATGACAATAATACCAATGGAACCCAGAAAAATGACATGAACATCATATCAAAATGTTTACGGAGCCTTTGATGATATTATTATTGTAATAAATTAAAAACTGTCAATGATTGAAAAATTAGAAATATTTGAAATATTGTCCACCTATGTTTGCATCAATATTGAAGACATAGCATATGGGCACCTGTTAAACAAACAATTAATATTTATTTTGGGGTTGACATCAATGTTCCATGACATAATAGACAAGACAGCATAAAAAAACTAAAGCAATAGCAAACACAAAGAAATCCACTGTTTTTCCATGGGCGTGTAATTTGTGGTTGAAAATAGATGTTTAGCAAATTCCTGTTTTGTGTTGTTAGTGATACAAAATTTTGTATCAGTTTCACTTTTTCTTTTAGTTAATTTACTTATCAATCACTTTTTGGTTCTACTCGAAACATGATGTTGCTTGCCTTAAAAAAATATCAAAACTCGTTTTTCGACAGCTCTATTTCTTCTTGTCATTATTTTGACCAATTTTTGTTTTTTGTTCAACACTTGTTTTCTCCGAATCTTATTTACTAGAAACAAAACCAGTAGAAACTAAATCGTTCCCCTATTTCAGGCCAGAATCGTTTTCCTGGATGCCGTTGTAAGGCTCAGTGCAACACCAAGCAATGTCCATGCTATTTAGCGGTACGTGAATGTGATCCCGATTTATGCCAGACATGCGGCGCGGATCAGTTTGATGTTTCGAAGATCACGTGCAAAAATGTTAGCGTACAACGTGGATTACGTAAGAGTTTATTTATTCATTTATTTTATTTTCCGTTGTTTTTTTGTCCTCTTAAATACAAATATTTCAGATAAACACCTGCTCATGGCTCCATCGGATGTTGCTGGCTGGGGCATTTTCCTGAAGGACAGCGCACAGAAGAATGAATTTATATCGGAATATTGCGGAGAGATCATATCCCAGGACGAGGCTGACCGCCGTGGAAAAGTTTACGACAAGTACATGTGCAGTTTCCTCTTCAATTTAAATAATGGTAAATTATTTTGCTTCATAAGTTTCATAAGTTAATTTTAATTTCTTTTTTTAGACTTTGTAGTTGATGCTACAAGAAAAGGCAACAAGATCCGATTTGCCAACCACTCGATAAATCCAAATTGTTACGCCAAGGTTATGATGGTCAACGGAGATCACCGCATCGGGATTTTCGCGAAGAGGGCCATCCAACCCGGCGAGGAACTGTTCTTCGATTATAGATACGGACCAACTGAGCAACTGAAATTCGTCGGCATTGAACGTGAAATGGAGTTTTTGTAATTTTAACCTGTCTTCTCTGCTACCTGTTCGCTAATATTATTTTATCATGTCATTTGTTTTACGTAACTTTATATGTACGAATCACCGTTTTTTATTTCTATATACAGTAAGGTAACCATTCTAAGTACACCTCTTATGTGTTCTGATCACCCAATAAAGTTAAATAAAACCAAACTATGTATTTGTGTTATCTTTATTTTTACTTCCCACATTTTTTAAAAGTAAATTTTTAGTAAAAGCATGCTTCCTTTCAGCCAATATTGGACATCCGATTCATTTGAGCTACTACAATCATAAATGACACGATTTTCTGATAAAAGAATGGGGTTATGTCTTTCTATTGGCATGGTAGGTTGTTATATTCAGATATACCATGTGTGCTAATAAACTAGTATCAATTTGCGCAAAATTATTTTGCGACGGTGGCGCCAGGGAATCCCCCGTGGGAAATAGTTGAACTAACCGCAAAATTATTTTGCGACGGTGGCGCCACGGATTCCCCCGTGGGAAATCGCTGAACTAACCGCAGAATTATTTTGCGACGGTGGCGCCACGGTTCCCCCGTGGGAAATAGCTGAACTAACCGCAAAATTATTTTGCGACGGTGGCGCCAGGGAATCCCCCGTGGGAAAGAGCTGAACTAACCGCAAAATCATTTTGCGACGGTGGCGCCAGGGAATCCCCCGTGGGAAATAGCTGAACTAACCGCAAAATTATTTTGCGACGGTGGCGCCAGGGATTCCCTCGTGGGAAATAGCTGAACTACCCGCAAGATTATTTTGCGACGGTGGCGCCACGGATCCCCCGTGGGAAATCGCTGAGCTAACCGCAGAATTATTTTGCGACGGTGGCGCCACGGATTCCCCCGTGGGAAATAGCTGAACTAACCGCGAAATTATTTTGCGACGGTGGCGGCAGGGAATCCCCCGTGGGAAATAGCTGAACTAACCGCAAAATTATTATGACCATTTGCTGTCCTCGTTTTTTTGCTCACGATATTATTAAAAATGCCACTACTTTACTAAATAGATTTGATGAGTTAGTTTGGGAAAAAAATAAAACAACGGATAAGTTTGTACACTTTTAAATTATCCAATGCAATGCAGCTTGATATACAAATTAGTTAAGATTTTACAATATAGTACATAAAGTATTAAACTTAATACTAAAAAACTTTGTCATATAAATACACTACATAAATCATACGAATTATATATGTATTATCCATGTATATCATTATAATAATCATGATAAAGAACGATATCAAAAGAGGTCCGGAGAAGGTAGTGAGAAGAGTGCAATTATATCAGTTTGTTTATTTTAACCATATTGTTATTATGACTTATCAATTAAGAATGTACAATCTACATCTATACATTATCTTTATAAGCAAGAAGCTGCTCTTTATATTACAGACACATAGGGTTCACTTTTGTTTTTTTTTCTTCACGTAATTCGATAAACAAAAAGAACAATATATCATATATTCATAATATATATACTAAATATATATTAAATATATTTGCATCTTTGCACCAGGTATTTTGCACAACCGGATACCGAAGTCAAAAGTTACTGAAAGTTAAACCCGACACATTTCCTAATTTTCAAAACGATATGTTCTATTCTATTATTAAATAAAAATTAATTTATTACTAACGTGTCAGATTTAACCCGAAGTAACGATTATTTGGTAAACCGTCAACCACTAAATCATGTTTTTAACACGACGTATCTATCAACTGGGTCAGATTAATAAATATTCTTTACCAAAATAAATTACATATTTTGATTTATTACAACATTCGTACGCACCAGTCACACAAATCTATAATCTCAACAAAAAGAAAAAACAGGGATAATAATAATATTAACAACAATTAATCAATGCAATAGAATAAATATGAATAAGTTCAAATAGTTGCAAAGGAATAGCTAGATAACGGAGGATAGATAAGTTGGAGGAAACTAATACATGTACAATTCTAATATATACCGCGTCACCCGAATAAAATTATGTAATAAAATTGTTACGCACTTATATAAAAAATATATATGTTTAGGTTAAATAAGTAATGTACAAGTTTTTTTATTCACATGGGGGAGGAAATTAATGTACTAGAGCTTCTTTTTTTGGTTACATGTATATTTTTATAAAAAAAAGTGTCAATGCATTGTTGTCCTGCAGTTTATAGGCAACCAATTATACGGTATTGAGACAGCAGCTCTAATTTGTAATGTTGGTTGCCTATAAAATGTATTGACACGAATCACTAGTATGTATACAAAAAAAGAGAAACTCCTGGTACATTCTAGTTGATGTAAAGTAAAAATTAATAATTAATTTGATCACATTTTGAAAGAATTATTCTGACTTAGTTAGATCACAATGAAATTATGTAAAAACGGTGATAACTTGGTTGATTTTTCGTGTTTTAATTTCGTTTAATCGTAAGGATAAACAACTCCGGTTTGTTTGTTTCAACTACGGATTGTCAACAATTAATAAATATTTCATGCACGTATGAACGACTTGGTCCTTTTGCAAATTGAATAATTCTGCGATTAAAAATACGAAATAAAAATATTATGTATAAAAACAATTGTTTCCCTCAAGATTAAAAATAAAATTACACTTATCGAGATTCAAGAAAACAAAGCGAAAGAAATTTGTGTGGCTGGTCAAAAAGCAAAAGCTTTTCCTCTTCGTAGATTTTTCTCTGGTTTTTTTTGTTCTATAAAATATATATATCAACAAATAAGTCTATTGACTAAAAGAGTCGCACGCGCGCGCGCGCGCCCTCTCTTATTAAATTATTGTATCACACAGCACTTGCACTTGGGTTTCTTTTTTATGACGACGTGTTCGACTTGGTTAGAATCGGCGGGTTTTTGGGGGGTAATCGTCCCCCTTTTGATGTCGACCGCGCCGGGTTTCGTGTCGTTCTGTAGGTTGCCGTTGGTGGCGCTGTTCGTCTTCGGCGTCGCCGCCAAGTCGTTATTCACTTTTTTCGGAGATTCTGTAATCGGTTCGACTGCTCGTTGCGGCGAGTGCGACGTGTTGTTGTGGTCGGTTTGGTCCAGATGGGACAACGGGGATTCACCGCCACCTGTCGGCGTGATTGGTTTGCCGCCCTTTATTAGCTCTACAATTTCGTCCGCTTCTCTGCTGAGGTCGCCGCCGGGCCTGAAGGGATTGTCCCAACCACTGTCCGTACTGAAACAAGAGAAAGATTTGGTTAGAGTTAAATAAGAAGATGGCAAAATTTGAAAAGTAAATTTGGACAACAGATATTGGACATTGGACAAAGACCAAAAATACAATGAAAAACTTCACGTTCAACTTCAAAGAATCAGAGCATGAGTCTTAACCACCCCAAACCCCATACGAAGCAGCTGTTAGAGGGTGTAGTGGTCACTAGACTACTGGCTGATGGGCTATGGTTTTCTTCTCAAATTGCAGAATTAATGCTTTACATTTTACAACAAAGCCATCTGTTCAAAAATTAAACCAAGCTGCACTTTCAACAGCAATATATTTGGCAGGAATCAGAAGTAAATTTTTGCAAACTTTGTTGTCAACTGAAGACCTATTTTAAACCAACTTCAACAATCCGCTTTATTACCTATAAATTCGAGGGAAATATATCACTTTTTTTTTGTTAACATCACTTGATTGGAATCCATACCTTCAAACGAAATAACCGCAAATATTTATGGTGTTAAAGGTACGCTGCAATCCTATTTTAGTCCGGAAATTATTACTGATTAATTTCCTACTGAGGTGGAGCTTAAAGCTGTGAGCTTCCCCGGAAATGAAGAACGTGGCTTTTTCAGATACATGAAAGATTTATACCAGCGATTCTCAAACGTCGCAAAATTATTTGTAAACATTAGCGATTAGCGTAAACTCAATTATTGATATAACAACACGTGTACGAAAAAAACAAACGTCTCATGATATTCACTAGCCCAATAATGTGAAAGTCGCAGGTCCCAGTACAAGCAAACCAGTAGCCAAAAATGATAGAAGAGTCCTATATCAATTTCACTTTTAGTTATCCAGAAAAAATATTACATTCGGATTTACATTTAACAGAGAACATGGAATAGATTTACTACAGTGTGGAATCTGCTATGAAACTACTAATAACAACTACTAATAAACTAATGAGACATTTAGAATCAAATCACAATCAATAAAAAAGTAAACCCAAGGATTTATTTTGAACAAAACGCTATAAATGAAAAACAAGTAAATCTAATTTGAATCAAATATTGAAGTGTTCATATTTGGAGAAACATTGTTAAAGCCTTGGAATTTTAAATAACATTAGTGCTATACCCATGTCAAATGATACGGTTAGTTGCTGAATAGAAGACTGTTTCTAATTTATTTAAAAATAAAAATCTATAATAAATCTAAAAATAATAATCTATAATAAAGTTGTTATCAACAGAATCGAGGATTATAAGCAACTCTGCTAATAATTTCTTTAGCGACTTTGTTGTTATTGCAAACAGCGACTCTATCGGTCAAGGACGTTGCAATATAGGTAAAACTACGAGAGCTGAAGGTGAGTCATCGATTCCAGCTGTTATTTTGCTGATACGTTACAGACTATTCCCGTGCGCTAGAAAGAAACAGAGTGCTTTTTCATGCGTCTGTTCTTACGTTTTTAGGCGATGACTCACCTTCAGCTCTCGTAGTTTTACCTATAAAAGAAAATTCTGCATGTGGATAAGCATGTACAAATCATTCTTTAAACTTGGTGTGTGTACATGCAGCTTCTGCTACAGTAAATTTTATAGCATTTTTGGTACGATCGAACATTTTTTTCACGTTTTCGTTTTTTCGTCTTCCACTCATTGATGAGATATTTTACTTTCTGTCACTGGTCAAGGTGCACAGCGTAGAAACTCGTTGGAACGCAAGGGGAATAATAATTGTAAAAAAAAACATTTCTTAAACATTTTAAGTGCGTTGGACAAACTAATATCTGAGGAAATAGTTATTTAACCAACAAGTATATTAAAAAGAGCGATTAATGATCGAGACTGTTTAACGCTCGAGCGTAGCGAGAGCGTTAATTGTCGAGATCATTAATCGCCATTTAATATTCGAGTTGGTTACAAAATTTTTTCGTCGATCGTATTCTTCTAGTGTCGTCTACATAAATTTTTCTTCGCCAATGTCTTTTTAGGTTATATGACAATTTATGTAAGTTGACACTGACAGTTCTAGAGGGCGGTATGTTTTGATTGGAAGGTTTCATTTCACAAATTGGCGATTGGCCCTGCGATTACCCCTGCGATTGGCCAATCAAACGACGTCTTTACGTCGTGTGATTGGCTATAACAAATCATGCATTAATAGAAATCGTGCATTAATAGAGTTGTTTAATAAACGATTTCCTATTCACTAAACTGACTCATAAATAAACGATCGACGAAGAAAGATACTAAAACACGACCAGACGCTGGAATATTACTCCACTCATTGGAATCTTTTTCTTTTCTGTGTTAGCTCAATTTAATGCATATCCGTCGTTTTGGATGTTTACGACCCATAACAATATCTCCAAACAAAGGGGTTAAATATCCAATGTGACTTAAAACAATTTTTTTACAAATGTATTTCAGTGGACCAAGGGGCACGCTAATGCAAAACGCAGTTACAGCAGTCAAAAAAAATGTGTGAAGAGTTGGAGATTTCCACTGACCCTCGAGTTAGAAGGAAAAAGATTATGAGTGGTGAACATTCGCGAGTCGTGGGGATATATTTTAGAAGAGGAGATACAACGGGTAATGCTTTTGTCACTGGACAGAGTTCTCCAAGTAATAACAGTTTGTTTTGAGCAACTACATGTCCTTGCAGAAAAGTATGATTTCCTAATACCATGTAATCTTGTCAACACAAATTTTGAATATCACGTGAATAACTTTCTTGTCATTGACGACGAGCAGTTGGAAAAGCGGACAAAGGCCTCTTGAAATTTTAATATTCATTCAAAAGTACAGGCTGGGCAACTCTGTTCCAAACATAGTAATATTGTTAAGAATTTTTTTAACATTAGCCGTAAGTGTCGTCCGTTGTGAAAGCAGCTTGTCCAAACTAAAATTGATAAAAGCTATCTTCGTTCAACAATGAGCTATTTATGATGGCGAAATCTAGCGATACTTTCTATAGAGAGAATTGAAGAATTTTCGAATAAAAAAGCAAGAAGGATAAATTTATCAACACGCTTACATGTTATGTACATTATTATATGTATATTGTAATTGTACAATCCATGAGTAGAATCTGTTTAACCAAAAGCCATAAAATTTGTGTTTATTAATTTCTGTTGATGTCCAGTAATAACCACCATCACTTAATTTTGATTGACTTAGAAAGGGCGGCAAAGTGGTGACCGCCCCAGGCGGCAAAAGCTCTAGGTACGCCACTGGGTTTTACGTTACTTTTATTTCGAAAAATCTAATCACCTGGCATGCTAGTTGGGACAAAATATATCTCGACCAGTCTTATTGACGACGCTGGTAGGGGTAGACTGTTTGATTAGACGTATTCAATTTAACTTTTATTGGAACTTTTTTGCAATAAGTTCACTGCAAAAGCTTGCTTTCGAGATATTTCAAAAATAATTATATGTTACATACTATACAGAGGCTTGATACCATCTGGCCAACAGATATTGAAATTTATGGTATTATTGAGAAAATTGTCAGCGTGTTGTTACTAGTTGATTTGCAAACACACGCACAGTAATGTGTTAATCTTTCAGATGTCGAGAAGAAAATGTCAGTGGGTATCAACGATTGCAAAATATTGATTTTCGTAACTATGGGTAAATCTTTATAAACGACGGACTCCTATTCTAATATACAAAAAAGAACTACCAAACTTTACAGTTTTTTTAGCTCTTTTTGATGATTTCACACTTTTGCAGCTTATACATTAGTGGTATTTTAACACATACCATTCTATGGATTCCCTGGGCACTTTGACGACATAGTATACCACACCGCCATGCGTGGTAGCCATGCTAGGCATAGCAGTCAATCAACAATCACCACTCGAATTTAAACCACCCTCAAAATCACTTAATTTATTATAATAATTTAATATTCCAGAACTCCACTGCGACAGTTTTCAATATTAGCGACACTAACATACATTCCAAAAATAACCACGTCACTGCAATACGAAATAAGACAAACAAAAAAACACACACACGAAACGTTGCAGGGTAAATATAAACACACCAAGCCCGAAGATTATAAATAAAAATCACCCAAACTAATAAAACCGAACAGTGAAGGTTAAACGGTTAAAATAGTAACATCAAAGCGCAGTTAGCGGCAAAACAACGGTAGAGTTGATTTAATGTTTATTGAAGCATCCTGCTTCCGACAACATGGCATGGCCAACTGGTAAATTGTTTAGGCGCAATTCCAAGCACATTTTCCAATACGCACTACAGTTATGCACCGTTCGATGATGTACTCTTTTTCCGCGCACCTATTATGTTTTAAAAATATGACTACTTATACAGTTTTATATACAGCTACATATATACTTTTGGTTATTTAAAAATGTGACGCGAGTGCGTATGAAACGGTATATCTTTCGATTTTTGGAACGCAGTCAAGTATTTCGGTGGAAAGTCAGAACGACAGTACGGTGAATTCGCGCGGTTTCAGCGCTCGACAACTACTGACTTGGTTTTAATTTTAGGATCCGAGTGCTCTCTGATGGTGAGGATAGTTCAGCACAGTGACGCACCTACGATCTATGCGCCATGGTAACGATATGTTTGTTTTTCTTTGCGAGGATAGCGTATTATGTCACGCCCGATGATGGGTGCGATATTTTGTTTAATGCATCGGCCCACTGCGATGTTCTGTTGTGTGTGAGTTATGGACGTGACACCTCGTTGTTTACCTTTTGTTTTTTTACCACGTACCACTCGCTATTCGAATTTTATTTGCAGAGTTGACACGACGGACTTGTTTATGTTTGATTTTCGGCCTTGTTTCCTTGAAGTGTCAAATGTGCATGTCTATTTCTACTGACCACGGTAGCTCAATTGGTTAGAGCTTCCGACTGAATATTATAGAAGTTTCTGGTTCATATACCGCGTGACCCATTCCATAAAGGCAGTTTATGCTTTTGATTTATGAAATAAGACGATTTTGGGGAAATTAATGGGCTATTTATGGAGCAAATTTGTTATACGAATTTTTGCTTTTCCGGTAACGACGCCATCTTTGATATTTGGAATCAGCTGATTTCGTTCAATCGACTGTTTAGCCAAAATGCATAAAAGCTCACTTCAGTCACCATAAAAAGAACTCAATGTTACAATATCCGTTAAAATCGATTTATTTATTATTACTTTATCATACGCAGTATTGTAATCGTGCAAAAAAAAATTGAGATTTTAGCGGAAATATGTCTTTTTGGGTCCATATTTATAAGTTTCATGACCAAACTTAGAGCTGCAAAGCTTTCTGTTGAAAAGGGTCCAAAGAAAGATTTTGCAAATAAGCCGCCATTCTAGGAATTTCGTTGAAATAGTTAAATAATAATTTAAAGTAGAGGTAATTCTGAATAATTTATGTCTATGACATTTTTTGGTAAAATTATTAGTTTAGCTACATGAGCAAATTCTATCTCATCGAGATCGGTCGTACTGCATTAAAACTAGTTAGCCAGGATTTGTCAGATATTTTCATTCTAACAGTAGGTAGTGTCAAACGCTAATGTTTGGACAATACCTACTGTCAATATAATCAACATATCTGTCTAGTTCTACTAGTTTTATTTTAATCGAGACACGATCGATCTCGATGAAATAGACTCTCATGCAGCTAAACTATTAATTTTATATATAGTATGATAAAGTCATGTGCCTGGCATCAGATCTTTTTTTGTTTATTATAAGTTTCGGCTATTTCAACTAATTCGTGTCTATGAATTGATACCATTGATAAAAGAATCATCATCATCACCAAGACATTAGCAAAAAGACATGTTGCCAATGTCTTGGGGATAAAAATTAGAAATGCTCCTAGAAATCTTTAAATACATACTTACAAATAAAATATCTTTTAAAATATCTTTTTTCTTTAATGTGTTAACTTAGTACGTAGATACATATAATATATAAAAAGTATTTTTATTTTTTAGGTAAGTAAGAATTTTTTAACTATCATTACTTTGCTTAGCGCAATTATTAGATTAATAAAAAATTTATTCATAACCTTTTGAGAGCAGATAACATTTCACAGATTTCCAATTTGTTTTTCTTATTGCCAAAATTACAATAACTGATATTGAAACAAAAATGAAAAATTGAAAGCCCTGGACAACTGACAAAACCGAAATCGAAGTAAAAAAAAACTAGCTTCTTTCATAGAATTTGGATCTGAAAACCTGAAATTGTAAACTTTATCTACATTTGATAATCAGTGCAAAAAAACGCAAAAATACACCTTATTTTCTCAAAAAGTAAACATAATTCAAAATGTCTGAGGGCAGACATTTTTTTAGATTCTACGAAAAAAAAATCAACGGAGAATCTAACTATTTTTTTTGCTGTTGGTCAGGGTAGTCCTATAGTTTCGATTATTGTATTTTTTGACAAATTTGATATAATTTGAAATCTGTGATATGCATTGATATCTAAAAACTCAAAAGATTTTCATAATTTTAGTTATTAAGATAATAATAAATTGTGATATAAAAATTTATTCAAGTTTTTGTTTTAAATAAAATTTAATTCTATTTTCTTAACTTTGACAGCCGCTAGCGAACCACAAATATTTTAGATTCATTTTAGATTCATTTTATTTTAGATGTTATAACATTTTGATGGGGTTGTCTTTATAAGAAAGTAAAGAAAATAAGAAAAAATAAGAAGCACCCCAGTATACATACAAGGTGTGAATAAACTAAGGAATAATGTTTTATAATTTGTTTTTAATAGATGTGTGTTTTGAGTAATTATTCTGCAAGTTTGTCATTTTTCTTTCGATTTTTTGACAAAATAACAGGCTGTAAAAGAACTAAGGAATACTACCTACAAGTAGCTTTTTTAATAGCTGTTTTATATATAATTTTTAAAATAATTTTGAGTGCTATTGCTGCGTGTGAAAATGTTTAACGACAACTATGTCAAAGTCATATTATAGGTTAATAATATGGCGACATACAGGATGCAAATTTTGAATAATCCAAAAATTACAGCCACAACCTGGATTGAACCAGGGACCTTTGCGTAAAAATAAAATAAAAAATGATTAAAATTTGCATTCCGCCTGTATGTCACTATGTATGAAAATTCGTAAAGGATTTTTTTTTCTGAATGTGCAAAATTTGTCGCCTTGCATAGAAAAAATTTCAAGAAGTACAGTTAAAAATCGTAAGATATTGACCACTCTGGGTAGATTTTGTAAATGGAAAGTATAATACAAATCTTAATGAACGTAAGGTTTTCGAAAACTTGAGACCAAAATGAAATAAAACGTGATTTTTGCATGGTTTTGTTAATTACTTGCATCTAAACCCAAGGCCCTAGAATCTTCAAAAGATTCTCAAAGTAAACCTAAAACTTATAGGTTGACCTGAAATCATGAATGCTTTTTTTAGGTGTGTGAAGCATTGACAGCGTTTATTTAAGTGCGGTGCATCGTTCAAATAGATCCAAAATAAAGTTGGGTTTAAAAACGTTTCAAATTGAATAAGTTCCTAAATTATTGAAAAACAAATATGCCAAACATGCAGAAAAAATAATTTTATTTCAATCATTTTGATTTAGAGTTACAATTTAAAAAGCTATTAACAACAATATTATTCTTTAGTTTATTTACCATGTATATGAACCAACATACATTTGATTATAATACTTCCATACAATAACAATATCAATTTCGCGGATTTGAAAATAAACGACAGAAACAAATTTAAATCCGTTAACATTCAAATCTGATATATGCAAAAACAAACGATCAATCACAGCAACTTCCAGGCAACTTATGTTTGGATAAGATTTATATTTAGTCTAACAGATTAGTAATATTATCAACAAAGGTCACAAATGTTAAGAATGTGTAGCAACAATTGTCACTTTTGATAATAAAATATTATAAACTGTAAATGAAATCAAATTCTTATCTCGTTTCTCATTTTCATTTTGATGTTTAATTTCATAAAGAAAGAAATCTTTGAAACCACGATTGAACAACAATAATAAATAATTTACAAAAGAATTTTAATGCAAATTCAACACAATTCAAACTATTCGCATTCGATATTTTAATTATCTACACCTGCAACGTTTCTTCTTTAAATCAAATGCTACAAAACGAAACTTTAAAAACTTTAAAATAATCGAAGAAATAAAAAATATGTTTCACCACTATTTTACCCGCACAATACCAAAAAATCCCAAATTATTTACATTAAAAACGCATCGAAAACATAATTTACGCCTTTAGGTCGACACTGAAGAATCAACAAACACAACACAGACCATAACCACAGACACAGCGTGCGTTGGATAGAGACTGTGTGCGAGGAATCGATCAGAGAGGGACCAGAGCCGGCCCAGGAAGTTTTCAGTTGGTGCAAAACGCTTGCGCGCCGCCGTAGCTATGCAGGCGGACGAAACGTCACCGTTGCAATTAGATCGCAGACGGCCATGCTCGATTGGGTGGAGGCGCCGGTAGAACGCGCGACCCCAAAAGGTGAATTTTATACGCGCTAATGTGACAATCGATTAGGCACAGTAGTCACTTTGCTGATACACTGCTCGAAAAAATTAGGTGAACACTTTTTTTCGAAACCTGTAACTTTTTAAATAATTGTTTTAGGCAAATCAAATTTGGTATGCTTTTAGGGCATATATTTAACTAAAGAATATTACAAAAACAATATTACAATTCTTAGTTACTTCTAAGTTACACTTAAAAATGTAAATTAATAACGCAAAACTAAATGGAAACAATATCAAGTATGCTTTGAATTCACATACTAAAGATGACAAATGACTTCAGTTGTCAATTTTCGTTGATTAGAAACGTCATTAGAAGTAAAATGATCTTAGTGAAATGCAAGTTGCTCGTGCTGTCGCCCTTATTCAGCATGGCCACTCTACATGTTAGCAGGCACCTTCGAGTTTCCCCTTCTGTTATTCAGCGTTTATGGAATCGGTTTCGGGTGACTGGCCAAAACTTTTTACAAGAACGTGGAATTCAGTATTCAGTGGTATTCAGTGGAATACTATGACAATCATTTCCATTTTGTTGTGCGTTATTAATTTAATTGTTAAGTGTAACTTAAAAGTAACTAAACATTGTTTTTGTAATTTTCCTTAGTTAAATATATTATGCTGTTGAAGTATACCAAATTTGATTAACTATTATTTATAAAGTTACAGGTTTCGAAAAAAGTGTTCCACTAATTTTTTTGAGCAGTGTATAAGGTAAAAAAAAATTTTTGTTTTTAAATTATTTGGTTATTGAAAAAAAAATCAAAACATTAAAATAAGTGATATCTAAATTAAAACTTTGTCCAATATCAAAAAATCAAATGAATGTGTTGGTATTGTATGCAAATTTTGACATTTCTATTTTGCTGCTAATACAAAAACAGACTTCTGGAAACCGGTTTTATAATGTTCAGATACAAACAATATAAGCAGTAAATGAAAAGATTTGTACACAAGATATAAACAAAATCTATAGATAACAGATAAAATATTGAAATACATATTTGAATTTAGTGAATAGTTTTAGATTTTTCCAAAGAATTGTCCTGAACAGTTTTTCATCTATAATATCAAAGGTGTTAATAATTAACAAGTATTGTTTGTTTCAAGACCGCGATTTTCTGTAACGTCGATGATATAATATTGTTGCAAACATCTGTAAATCTGTTCCCAACAACCTCAGTTTTGAACTGTCCTTTTCAAAGTCGCAGTGAAAATGGTACAACTTCTGTACATAATATGCTAGACTAATATAACTTGTATTCGTTGTAGCTAGTCCATCAAGTATTTAAAACAGTTCTATCTGTTTTAAAAACCATGTTTCGAATGTAAAAGAACCCGACAAATCCAAAGACAATAGTTATATATGATAGGAGTGTTAAAAACTCATTACTTATACCTTATTACCTATTTCAATTTGTTTATTTCAGAGTTTACTGGCCTTTTTTTCTCTCTCTCCACGTAAAAAATAAATTGCTTTTGTTAATGTATACAACATTTAAAAATAATATCGAAGCAAACGTGGTGCCATTGAACAGGCAATGACAAACTAAAATTTATGATCTCAGAAACTATAAATGAAAATGTTCTTAAAAAGTTACAGCCGTTTGAAATAATAGCAAAACTGCATTTTAAACGGAATTGAAATTTCTTTGGAAACCCAATAAGAAGACATGAAACTTTTTACTCAAAATAATATTTACTAGTAGAGAAACAAATGTCAAAAAGTTTCATATGTATTTTGTTTCTTCATCTGATTTATTTATTTGATTTCGTTATAATATTTTGAATTTTTTACTTAATTTTATTTACTTTTATTGTTGTTATAGGTATTGATTATCTTCTTCGTCGTTCTCGAATTGTTTCATATGAATTTTATTGTTAATTTTTCTTTGTTTTGTTAATTTTTGAAACGGTTGTAACTTTTTGAGGATTTGAAAAACAATTAGGTCCAGATGAAAAGTTCTACTCAGTATCAGATTTACTTTCTAAAAATAATATAGTTTATATATTATATAATAAATAATATTTAATCAGCATTGAAAACTGAATCGATTTTGCGATGTCCGTCTGTGTGTCTGTGTACACTGTACACCATAACTGCCGTAATTTTGGAACTACATATTGAAAAACTACTGACATTTCGTATACAAGCTTATCTCTTAAAAAGTAAAGACAAGCCAAATGGGGAAAATGTGTGTGTGCAAAATTGGTTAACTCATTTTTTTCTCTTCCTAATAACACATCAAACAAATTGTACGAGAGTGGGGCGTAATTTAATGGAGTTTTAATTTTTAAGAAAAGGATAAATCAAAATTGTAAAACAGAGAACTCTAGGAAAAATGGATGTTGTGACTTGAATATGAAATTGCGTTTTGGGTAGAATTATTTGACCTGAAAACGAATACGGGCTCAAATTTTTCTATCGCGTAAGGTTTTCGAAAAATATAGGATCAAATGTCAAGCAATGTTCCTAGAAACCTTGTACATTTTCCTGTAATCTTGTTTACACATGTTTTTAAAGCATTTACTTCTTTAAGCAGTCTGTAACTTTAAAGGTAGCATTCGTAGTAAAAGTAACTAAACATTGTTTTTGTAATTTTCCTTAGTTAAATATATTATGCTGTTGAAGTATACCAAATTTGATTAACTATTATTTATAAAGTTACAGGTTTCGAAAAAAGTGTTCCCCTAATTTTTTTGAGCAGTGTATAAGGTAAAAAAAAATTTTTGTTTTTAAATTATTTGGTTATTGAAAAAAAAAATCAAAACATTAAAATAAGTGATATCTAAATTAAAACTTTGTCCAATATCAAAAAATCAAATGAATGTGTTGGTATTGTATGCAAATTTTGACATTTCTATTTTGCTGCTAATACAAAAACAGACTTCTGGAAACCGGTTTTATAATGTTCAGATACAAACAATATAAGCAGTAAATGAAAAGATTTGTACACAAGATATAAACAAAATCTATAGATAACAGATAAAATATTGAAATACATATTTGAATTTAGTGAATAGTTTTAGATTTTTCCAAAGAATTGTCCTGAACAGTTTTTCATCTATAATATCAAAGGTGTTAATAATTAACAAGTATTGTTTGTTTCAAGACCGCGATTTTCTGTGACGTCGATGATATAATATTGTTGCAAACATCTGTAAATCTGTTCCCAACAACCTCAGTTTTGAACTGTCCTTTTCAAAGTCGCAGTGAAAATGGTACAACTTCTGTACATAATATGCTAGACTAATACAACTTGTATTCGTTGTAGCTAGTCCATCAAGTATTTAAAACAGTTCTATCTGTTTTAAAAACCATGTTTCGAATGTAAAAGAACCCGACAAATCCAAAGACAATAGTTATATATGATAGGAGTGTTAAAAACTCATTACTTATACCTTATTACCTATTTCAATTTGTTTATTTCAGAGTTTACTGGCCTTTTTTTCTCTCTCTCCACGTAAAAAATAAATTGCTTTTGTTAATGTATACAACATTTAAAAATAATATCGAAGCAAACGTGGTGCCATTGAACAGGCAATGACAAACTAAAATTTTATGATCTCAGAAACTATAAATGAAAATGTTCTTAAAAAGTTACAGCCGTTTGAAATAATAGCAAAACTGCATTTTAAACGGAATTGATTTACTCAGAATGACATTTACTAGTAGAGAAAGAAATGTCAAAAAGTTTCATATGTATTTTGTTTCTTCCTCTCTTATGTATTTGATTTCGTTATAATATTTTGAATTTTTTACTTAATTTTATTTACTTTTATTGTTGTTATAGGTATTGATTATGTTCTTCGTCGTTCTCGAATTGTTTCATATGAATTTTATTGTTAATTTTTCTTTGTTCTCTTAATATTTGAAACGGTTGTAACTTTTTGAGGATTTGAAAATCAATTAGGTCCAAATGAAAAGTTCTACTCAGTATCAGATTTACTTTCTAAAAATAATATAGTTTATATATTATATAATAAATAATAATATTTAATCAGCATTGAAAACTGAATCGATTTTGCGATGTCCGTCTGTGTGTCTGTGTACACTGTACACGATAACTGCCGTATAGGTAAAACTACGAGAGCTGAAGGTGAGTCATCGATTCCAGCTGTTATTTTGCTGATACGTTACAGACCATTCCCGTGCGTTAGAAAGAAACAGAGTGCTTTTTCATGCGTCTGTTCTTACGTTTTTAGGCGATGACTCACCTTCAGCTCTCGTAGTTTTACCTATAATTATGGAACTACATATTGAAAAACTACTGACATTTTGTATACAAGCTTATCTCTTAAAAAGTAAAGACAAGTTGAAAATGGGTAAAATGTGTGTGCAAAATTGGTTAACTCATTTTTTTTCCTTCCAAATGACACATCAAAAAAATTGTACGAGAAACCTTGTATATTTTCCTGTAACTTTGTTTACACTTGTTTTTAAAGCATTTACTTTTTTAAGCGGTCTGTAAGTTTAAAGGTTGGATTCGTATTCAACTTTACATAAACCATAACAAAAGTCACCTAATTAACTAACCTATATTTTACCTGTCTCTTTCTAGTACATTTTCTTTGCAAGGCCATAAATTTTGTAAATTACCTTTAAGACAGTTAATAGATCTATCAATATCAGCACAAAAACATGAGGTCGCCAATAAAAAAAATATCAATAACATCATAGACACAGTCAAAAATGTTTTCTTTTTGCAAATATTGCTGTCTTTAAATATTTCTCATCGCTGTAGATCACTCTGTATGACAGCAAAACAGTTGAAGAAACAGTTGTTATTGTTTATATATCACCAGCTTTTGAGGTGTACGTGCTTGTGGACAAATGTATGTAAATCTGGACAATACTAATATAATCATAATACATAATACCATAATATATCCCAGACAATAAAGTGATTATTAGAAAGTCTCAATGTTGTCTTTAGATAATAGGTTTAATCTTATCAAAAACAAGGATTAAGAAATAAATATAGCACGACGTGAGTGTTATTTTTAAACAACACCAGGTTTTTTATCACCAATACAATTTAATTAGCTTTTAATTCTTTCTAATTATACTGTTGAAGGATTAATTTCGACTATGTTTTGTTACATTAGCTACTACATACATTTCTTTTTTATATTACGTCATAATCTGAATAGAACATAACTATATATACTAAAATATCTTCAAAACAAAGCACTATCATTAGGACGTGGCCATACAAATGTTATTGAACTCGAATTCATTCGTGAATTGAACCCTGTTCGTGTCGAAAAGCAATTGTCTGGAAACGTACATAAAAAAGCTAATTACTTTACAATCATCCAGTAAAAAATGCTATCTTTTGACGGAATCATGTGTCATCAAAGATTACTTTAATTCTTCTGATATTTTAGCGTTATACGTGTAGTATGAAGAGTATTCGAAAGTACATACGTACTGCATCGTTTCAAAGTTTGACAGTAGAAAGTTTAAAGATTGTGTTTGTTTTTTGTCGTGCTCTTCAGTAATGTGAAAAAAATGCATCTCGTAAATAACTTTATAGCGCCAAGTGCGAACAATCTGACAGCTTGACGTACTCGACGGATTAGCGAGCAATCACGCCCTTAATCACGTTAATGCTGGCCTATATTTTCCTCGTATTCGAGTATCAACAACGCCAATGCAATTATCGGAAAAGGTCTCCCGCCGCGCCAAAGGTTAACCTAACAAACGACCGACACCATTAACACTAAACTGCACTGCTTTCTTTACCTTTCCCCTACAGGAAAGGTCACAACGAACTATCATCAAATTTCCAATTTCCGACAAGCATTAAAAATTACTTGTTAATAATATGGTCATACAGGCGGGAAAAAATACATTTTGATATGACGTTTAATCGATTACGAAAATAAACACTTGTGATCCATTTATTTGACACAATGAAAAACACTTTTTAGTAAATGATTTTGCGTATTCGTTAATATTGTGTTATCAATATAATTTTGAGTTGGGTTGGGTACACAGATTTTTTGCTTTTAGGAAACATATTCTTTCAATTGTTCTCTTATGGATAAAAAAGTATTTGCTTGATTTAAAACAAAATGTTAGGTCATTATACTCTTCATTATTTGCTTGTAAAGTTTATTTTGTTTGCATATGTATTTATTTAAATTGAATAAATACTGTTGGATACAAGAACAAATTTCCAGTTGTAGATTTTAGGTCAAAACATAAATTCTTTACACATACGGTCCTTTGTATTAAATAAATATTACTTATAAATAAATATAATTTGTTTCCATAAATGAATTTACCGTGTGTGGTGGTAACTACGACACAAATGGAAAGCATTTTTATTATAAATTTTTCGGAAAGTTTTATACTTCATAAAAATTTCTGGATTGTCTTAAACCTAAAATGCAAATAATAGAATTATTATTATTATTATCTGCTTGAATGTACAAGGGTATTACCAAAACTTTGAAAACCTCTCAAGAGTAAAGTACCTTTATTTTATAAGGTATGCAAATATGTTATTTTAAAACAGCATTTTGAAAAATGGTAATTATTAATAAAAACACCCGGTATATACAATAGAGAAGGTAATTATAATTTCATATTTGATGACCTCCAACACTAACAACTTCTAAATAATTATTTCAAATAACATTTTTGCATATCTTTGGAAATAAAGGTACCTACTTACTCTTAAGCGTTTTTCATTAATTTGGTAACACCCTATACATGGAAGCGGATAATTACATTGTAACATTACAACAATAATAATAATGAAAACATAAACGTTTTACTGAAAAAAATTTTCTGAAAAATTGATAATAAAAATTGTTCGCATTTGTGCCCAAGTTAGTGTATATATAAATATACATATATATATATATATATATATATATATATGTATTATTATTATATATTATTTTCCGTTTTGAGGATATCACAAAATAATGCTTGAATTAAACCTGGAACTTTAAAGGTAATATAAAGCGTTTCGTTTCTTTCTTCATAGTTTCCAAGTTCAACTTTTAATTTCAATCTACTTAGATAATACTTCAAGGTCGCGTTACTTTTTGAAGAGTTCTTTTAGAATTATTTACGTATGAAATCAAATTAAATGTTTGAACCCTTGGACATTAAAGCTAGATATCCAAAACTCACGTGACAGGTGGTCAGACTTTTGTAACCGCGTATCTCCTTTTACAACAAAACAAACAAAACATAACCCCGCATTGTAAATTTGTAATATCATTGTTATCTACAACCGTAATAAGTAAAGTCATATATTATTATCACATCTGTCATTTTTAATTTCGTTTATCCAAGATTGCGTCAAATAAGGCAACATTATAATCAACGTATAATCCTTGGCATCATTAGGAGGATTCATTCACTACCAAATATAGACACATGCACAAAGTAATCCTACGATTTATTTATTCCTACAAGTCATCACTTCGTCTAAATATCTAAATAAGTAAAAGAAATAGATACTACTTTTAAGAAAATAGCATCAGTATTAATAAGTATTCCCACACAAATTTTACTCATTAATATTGACTTCTTTCTACATTTCCTTGTCAAAACAAACAATACCTATGCACAAAACTACTAGATTATGTAATTACCTAGCTAAATCTTTATAGATTCTACAAAACCATAAAACTATTCTAACCTAACCTATACGTCAATAAAAACTTTACCTTTTAATATCCAATTTTAGTTCCATAATTACTCTAAACAATCCAAAACAACTGACCAACCTTCACAAAAACCGTACGTGGCACACCAAAAGCACACAGGTGTGTAAAACTGGTCGTTTGAGATATTTGTCCACAAGTCTGTTATCTTAATGGCTCTTTATCGGGTATAAAACTCGATAAGGAGGCATGCGGTTATGCAATATCGCCGTACAAGGCTAGCTGGATGCTTTTTCGATGCAAAATCATGTCGTTCAATTTTTCCGACTCGAAGTCGAGTCTGGGTCAACGAACGTCGGCCTCTCTCGGAGCCTTTCTCTATTATCTCCTTTTACCTTCTTTCGCCTGGTGACTCACGCTCGGATTGTTCCAGCGAGCGCCCGTCTAGTTGGCGTACGGATTGCCGACGAAAAAACGCCTACTTGATGCGAGCGACGCGGTTGCCGGGCGAGTTGAAAAGTTTGCGCGCTCGGTTTGAGAGTGCAACTTGAAGAGATCCAGGGCGTTATGGAGCGCTGTTAAAGTTGAATGGTGATTGTTTATGATGGTGTGTACGGTCGAGGGAAAATGAAATGTTACTAGGTATTAATGTTTTTGAGGAGATTTGCATTAAACAACCTATATTGATGAGTTTTCTAGTGGTGTACATTAAATTTAAGGTGGAAATAAGTTTCATCTATAATTATTTTAGCTTCTTTTAGAAGTGATACTTTTATTTTCTTTCGGCTGTAGGTAAGTACACTATGTAGATGCATAATAGTAAATCCACAAAAACTTTAGCTCTTCCTACTATATTAATCACATAAATCGACTCATAAATGAATAAATTTTAGACTTCTTTAAAGAAAACTTTTCTTTAAATATTCTTTAAATGGCCTTTCTTAACTTTCTCAATTGGAAATAAATTTTAGTAATAATTTTCACACAAAATTGTTAAACAAATAAACTATTCTTTTTTCAGATTGTTCAAATTATTATTATTCATGTTGAATATGACATATGTAGTAATTTATTTGACATACTATCATAAAGAATTATATTCTTTTTACTTCATCATGGTAGTGTATACTCAAAAGTATAAAAGCTGGAGTACCACAAGGTAGTGTACTTGGCCCAATTCTTTATCTTCTTTACACACATGATCTTCCGCAACCAGATGGTGTTACCGTTGCCAGTTTCGCTGATGACGCTGCTACATGGCAGTAGATACAAATGTTGAAGGAGCAACGCTAAAACTGCAGAATGCTGTCAACAATATTAGTGATTGGATGCAACGATGACTAATTGCATTGAACGAAACCAAATTCGTTCACATACATTTTACCAATAAGCGAATACAACACGTTCCAGTGGAAATAAATAACACCACCGTACCCTCCTCGAACACCGCAAAATACCTCGGTATGACGCTGGACACCAAGCTATGCTGGAGAGCACACGTTAAAAAGAAACGAGAGGAATTGGGCATAAGATACAAGAAAATCTACTGGCTTATTGGTAGGAAGTCGGCTTTGTCGACATATTATAATAAACTCCTACTTTACAAGCAGATACTTAAACCTGTGTGGACCTGTGGTATCCAACTGTGGGGCTGCACTAAGCCAAGCAATATCGCCGTCATTCAACGCTTCCAAAATAAGGTGCTAAGAAACATCGTGGGTGCACGTCGGTATATAAGAAACAGAAATCTCCACAGGGATCTTGAGATGGAATTAGTAACCAACGAAATTGGAAAGTTTGCAGAGAATCATCAGACCAGACTTCTCCAGCACACGAATGTTGAGGCAATCCAGCTTCTTGACAATTGTGACAGTGTGCGAAGACTCAAAAGAACTAAACCTTTTGAGTTGGTGAAGTGATGTTAAAAATGCTGAGCACAATGTTATGTGAGTGATAGGTGAACAAAGTAGAGCAACGTGCAGTGTGTGAAGTTTAAAGCGTCAGCGTCCAAACTAAATTTAAGTTACACCAATGGGGAACACTTAAGGCGTTTACTCGCGAGCAACGGTTAGTTCAAGTTACCTGAAGTAAGGTGTAGTATGTCATTCTCGCGACAAACTTGTGACGTCACAGTTACCTTGAATAAGCTGGTTGGGGTTACTGAAGCTTACCTGACTGCTGACAAGAGTATGCTACGTCAAGCCCATCGATATTTAAAATTGGTTATCTTTACGATGACAGTACGTTGACAGTTGTTGATCAGCTTAGTCATACTTTAGTTTTGGGTTGAAATGTACCCTTATAGTGAGGAAGAAATACTAGATGATATCAATAGAACAAACACTTTTAGGAACGGAAGAGGAAGCAGTTGCTCAAATGCATTTGAGGTCATCCAAAGGAATACCATCCCAGAATGCAAATGCTATTCATCATCTTCTCGAATTATGGCTTTCCATAGCAGAATGGCCTCTGGTATACGGCTATGGGGTGCGTCTTGCTATACTATACAGAAAAGGACGATAAGAACAATTCAGCAGGCCGACCAAACAACACACTGCATTACTTTAATGAGGGCGTACATTTTTACCAACAACTTCTACAAGCTAGAGAAGAGCTCTCAGCTCAGACACGAAAAAGTGCGGCCACCCAGCGGATTCTCATGAACGCAGAAGTTATTACAATACCGTACCATAGACCCAAAACAACTCCAACCAAGGTACAAAAAATTTCTGTGTGTCTGTGTGTGTGTGTGTGTGTGTGTGTGTGTGTGTGTGTGTGTGTGTGTGTGTGTGTGTGTGTGTGTGTGTGTGTGTGTGTGTGTGTGTGTGTGTGTGTGTGTGTGTGTGTGTGTGTGTGTGTGTGTGTGTGTGTGTGTGTGTGTGTTTATGACATTTTATGTTAAATTACTAGTTTAGCTTCATGAGCAAATTCTATTTGATTGAGATCGGTCGTGTCTGCATTAAAATAAAACTAGTTAGCCAGGATTTGACAGATATTTTGATTCTATTGACAGTAATTTATTGTCAAAACATCAGCATTTGACACATTGCTGTATAGTATGATAAAGTCAGGTGCCTGGCCACATCAGATTTTTTAGTTATTTGTCAACAGCATTTTAAGAAGAAAATTACATCTGAACTACCGGTTTAAAGTGATATGACGAATTTTAATTTAGAAAGTAAGGCCCTGTCAAAATATGACATATGCCAACCAGTTTGCATATAGCTGTTCATAATCCGGACTATACTTAAAATCTACTCTTTTATAGCGAATTGAATTTACATCGCTAGTATGAAACCTGGTTTCTAATGGGGAAAGATAAATGATTTTGCTTATTATGTCAAAATTGATTTTACAGACTATTTTTACATAATAGTAATACGTAGATTAAAAAATATAACCAAATACAGAGTGTGCCATTATGCAAATCGACATTCGTGGTAAAACTGACAGAAGTAGTAACATAGTATACCAATGAATAACTATACTCTGTCCGCCGAAACTTTGCAGTATTAGCCTGCATAGGGATCGAAATTCACGCCGTTGATTGGTGCAAACGGCAGGCAGATTTACACTAGCGCAAATTAAATTGTCATAATTTGACGTTTGTTTGAACTGTATGAACAGCGAGCAAGATGATTTCCACAACCAAGTGGTTGTTGGTGTTGATGAGTTTATCGGTGAAGCTGCTGCAGGTCCGGGGCCTGCGGAAAATGTTGGTGATATATACAAACATAGTCAGGGCAAACCGCTTAGTCGAGGGGAAAAGACGCTTGTATACAACATCTTTTCTCATCATAATGAGGCTGTATCAAAAACATAGAGTGTTAAATTAACCGCATTTGTAATCGACATTTCAGAAAGAACTGTTTAGGCAATTGTAAGTGAACAGGAAAGAGCAGAAATTTTATCGTCTCCATCAACAAAAAGACCACACCCTCAGGTCCACGAAAAGATGGATGATGCACATAAAAACTTGCTTCGACGGATTGTGCATCAATTCTATTTACAAAACGACCAACCAACATTAAACAAACTAATGTTAGCTGTAGGCCAAAATGAAGCACTGCCATCCATGGGCAGGACTACCTTATGGCAAATGTTGCACAAATTAGGATTGAAATGCGAAAAAAAACGGAGATTCATGTCAGATTTCGAACCGGAAAATTATTAACTGGTGGATTTATTACATACATTTTTCTCCGTGTTACCTATTGTAAATAAATTATGTTTATTTGTTTAACGTAATTCTTTTATTATGGCAAAGCCCATTTATATGAAAGAAAAGCAAACCAGATTTTCTCAAAATTACTAGAAAAGAATTAATTTTTTTTTCGAATTTTTCCCAAAACTAAACGTTCTTTAACCTTTAAATCGATAACATTAATGTAATTAGAAAAATTTGTTGTACTATAGTTACAAAGTGTTACTATATAGCCACTATATGGCCAGTGTAAATCTGGCTTGCTAAATCCCGCCCACCACTGCAAAGTTTCACTGAACAGAGTATAGTACTAAACTCTAAGGTATTATTTAGACTGAGAGGAAACTATGCAACCAAATTCACTGTTTTAGAAGCATTTTTAGAGCGTTTTAAGAGTTTTAAGAAGAAATTAGGTGATATTAGGTGAGGACTTAATTACAACAAACATAAAAATACTAAAATTTGTTTTTGACAAATAGAAAAATAAAAAAAGAAATATTCTGATTATGATACATCAAAAGTAGTATACACACTCCGCAAATATAAGAAAGCTTTTATTTTTTCAACTATTCTACAACAATTAGTATTTAAGTATTTATAATCTTAAAAATGTCATGTAAATTTGATTAAAGTGTTATTTATACGAAAATATACAAACAACCTACTAAATTTGAAGGTTTCAGGCCACATAAAATATTGCAGCACACACACGCATAATAAATATCAGAAATACGCGCTTCAATTTTCCAAAATGTCGACCTCCAGCAGTAACGACCAACTTTACACGAAGATTTATTGAAACATAAATCTGCACAGACTCTTGACCAACTTGCAGTTGACCGCAAGACATAATCCATTGATTTGTGCGTCCCATATAACCGAGAAAATATATAGGTCAACGAATTACCAACATAAAGTTTTCCATTAACCCAGAACGGCGTTAGCAACGGCCCCACGTATAGGGGTCGTATTCTGTTGGTAAACAACCCTGCCTGACGCAATTTATTATAGTGGAGAATAAAGTTCTAGCTTGGCGTCGTAAATTTTCAGGCAATAAGGTTTTTATCTGTCAAATACTGAAGGAGATGTAAGAACTTTTAGTGTTATTTTCTAGATATGATATTTTTCAATGAATTTATCTAGATGGCGCAGTAAGTATGATGTATTGTTTGTATTGTGTATATTTTATGATTAAGTAATGCATTTTTGCTGAAATAAACATATACAATGCGCGCCAAAAAAGTCGCACAACTTGTAGCTTTGTAAATAGTTCTTTTATAACCTATACGATACGCTCTCATTCTGACATTAATCATAAGTATGAAACATGCTTCAACTGTCAAGTTGACAAACCAGAATTACATGATGTCAAACTTATAGCTGTACGACTTTTTTGGCGCGCATAGTACATACTGTTGCTATTATTGTACACATTGTTCTATTATCATAAAATTGTATAATAAATAATCGTGAGGTTTCCTTATCAACAGAGTGTTGACCACATGGGTTGACCACAACAAACTGATAACAGCCCAATTCGTGGTTTCTATTCACTGATATCCATAGCCATTAATAACTTTTTATTCAAATGTAGTTATCGTGAACATTATCCGGTGTATGATACGTTAATTAATGTAAATCATGTGCTAAAAATAATAAACGTGTCTGTGTTGTACCCACATTAAAAATGGTGTACCACGTGTAGACAATGTATGTATGTAGACTGGTTTGTTGCGACGACAGTGCTAAAAACGGTCAATTATTATCACTGTTGACAATGGCGAGGTCATACGCATACAAATTAATAGAATTTTCAATGTCACCGCGACGGTGTATTGTATTCAAATGATAAAGGCGATTGTATGTGCCTACGCTAACCTATATAAAGTAAATGTTGAATTTGACTCAGGGCCCGGTTTAGTTTTTTCGAGTTATCGAGGTTAGTTTATACTGCATATTGTATTAAATTTAATAGTATGCAAGACAATTAATTATTAAACAATCGTGTTTAATTAATGACTAAACTTTATTGTCACCTAAAAGGTTAAAATATCATAGGTTATGTGTTCGCTTCCCATAGATAAGGTTAGATATAGCACGCGTTTAGATCTTCAGCGCAGGCAAAATATGGGAGCCACTGGGAGCCACTATGATGGCTGCCATTTTGAACTAAAATTTCTACTGACTAACGAGGGAAGAACGAGGGTTATGGTACTGGACGAGAGAAAGACAAGGATAGAAGAAGGAGAACCAATAACGAAATTCCCCTAGATCAACTCTGTTAGTATATTTAGTTGATAGGTCACACAATATTGAGACATGACACAGAATGACAAATTACTTGTATAGTAAATAGTAACCATAGTAACTACAGATAGTAGCTATGAAGCAAGAATACTGTACCGACGCAATACAAACAATTCAAGCTTCAATAAATTGTAACAAAAAGTGTTTCCGCGAGGTCTGCTTTTGACGTTTCAAACAAACTCAACCTGGATTATTGCGCTGTGATGGGTCGGTTTCAGGTCTGTTTGAAATCCCCGTTTTTTACGTGTCAAGTGTATGTGCTTTTAACGTTTCAAACAAACATAACCACAACTTTGATTATGATGATTGGTCTGTTTGAAATCCCCGCGTTTCTACGTGTCAAATGTGACAGTTAAAACAAATCTGGGTAGGCTACCCGAACACTGACGCGGCGATGCCGCCCGATCATTGTTTCCAGTGCCGGGACTGTGCCCTCAAGGATATTAGAATTTTACAAGGGTTGCTCAATGGCCAATTCCTACCTATATAAATGACAATGACCGCAGCTGACGTCAGCGTTAGAGGGTTACAGCAAAAAAAAAATCAAGCGCGTAATCACTAATGTCTTTGTGGCTTTGACCATAAAAGTTTTTGCAAATCGCAACGGCACGACACCTTCCTGACATTTCTTTACCGATAATAAAAGCAAACTCCACAGCACACTCGTCGTTTTGAAATCCCCGTGTTTTACGTGTCAAGTGTGACAGTTCAAACAGACCAATCACAATCATCAGCATTGTGCTGACAGATTAGTTCGTGTTTGCTCCGACCTTGACAATGAACGCGCGTGACGTAATAGCGCTGGTAACATTGGCAGAAGGGATCTAGCAATCCTTTTAAGATTCTAGTATCCTCGACTATGAAGTACTGTTACTTATTCGTCGTTTATTGTATACCCTATTCAGCGTTATAATGCAGTGCACAGTGAGAGGAATGACCTAAAATTATTTGTGTTTGACGTTTTGTGACATCTCAATATATGACCATAATAAATGCATTTTCTACTTTACGTTCGTTATACTCATAACCAACCCGCTTTCGGTGTCGTTATAAAAACACTAGATCACAGACTTTTAGTAACTTTTAGTTTTCCAAGACTGATGATATTGACGTCGTGTCAAATAAGGCTGACATCTCAATCACTATTGGCTCGCGTCAATCGTATTTGTGAATTTTACCACAACTACCAACTGTTGAATATGAAACTACTCGAGATTGTAAGATGACAACTGCGATTTTCGACTTTTATGTAAATTTAAGGTCCCAAAGTAGAAAAAATAGCATATAACACTCGTTTTATAAGATATATTGGCGCACTCGTGCGCCAATTTTTGTCTTATAAAACTTGTATTTCCCTATCCCTATCCCTATCCCTACTATATACTAAAAGTCTAACACAGTCCGCGCAAGAAGTTTACGAAAATCGGCGAATCGGGGGAAGGGTCTGCTCCTCGGAGAAGCGAAAATCGGCGCCGCAGGCGCCGATTTTCCGCCTAAAATTGGATTGTACAGCGCTTAGGCTTTCGATTTCGTCCAATTTCCGGCCAGTTCTCGTTATTTTTTAACTCGATTAGGCTAAATTTATGGAGTATCGTTTGGGACTGTCCGCGCCAGCGTGTCGTCATGCCAATCGATCGCGGTTGCTAGGCAACGGCCGCGCGCTTCGCGACGCGGTCACCAGACGGCGACACATCATGTCGCTATTGAGGTTACGCTACGAAGCAATAGATGGCGCGCCCGTAACCGCTTCGAACGTACGAGCATTAACGCTTCGGCGATCTACCTAGGTCGACCAGCAGGCCTATTAGGCCTGCACATTCTCCTAGTAATATACTATATTGGTACGCCTGATGCTTGACGTTTGTTAAACGTCAGTTGCTTTTGTTGTACTAGTCCACGCAACGAATGCCAAAAAAGAAGCTAAGGGAGGGGGAGGTTTCTTTTTTCAGTTTTTTGTTAATAACTCGAAAACTACTGTCTAGCGAAAAAATGCCAATATACTAAGTTAATCTACATAAAATTGTCTGAAAACGGTCCTGTACACTTTTTCCCTAGAATCAATACTTAAGAAGATATGGAGGGGGGGGGGGGGAATGAAAAGTAAAAAATTTTGTGTTTTATTGTTAAAATTCAAGATTTTAGAAATCAAGCACCCGGCTCCACTTTGACCCTTTGACCATGATCTTTTGCCGTTGTACGACTGGGTGTGTGGTGCGCTGCAGTTGGCGCAAGGTAGAGATTGCCAGTTCCAGTACCTGCGGCGTGTGTTTGAACGGAGCCCCATCGAAGACATCATGGATGATGATGAAAATTTTGATTTTGAAGAAACTTAATAATCATTATACATCCTTGAACACTAATTAGAGATGTTTCAAATAAGAAGAGGTTACCCCCTTCACTACCTATGATTTAGAATACATTGGCCGCATACTACGTGACCCTCTTCTTATTTTGAAACACATTTTTTTAAAAAACTTTTACATTTTGCCCCTCCATATCCCGTCAAGTATTGATCCTAGGAAAAAACTGTGCAGACCTTTTTTTAGAAACTTTTATATAACGGGTGATCTAAAATGATTGAGGACAGGTTGAATTTCCCGCCAGAGTTTTAGTGTTACTAAGATGGTATGTGTGCATGATACAGGTTATGATCACTGTCAGATACCATAGTAAACTCGTCAGTAAGGGTTACGTTCCTCTGCAACGATATTTCATCATTTTTCTCAATTAATTTGTTGTTGGGTTCTTGAAGAGTCTTTCTAAAAATAAAATAATAATAATTCAATTCAATAATTCAATTAAAAGTTTCAATTTAATAAACCTAATTATAATCAGAGAATAAATCCCTTTACAAAAAGGAACACCTATGCCACTGGACCAAAATAACAGCTGTCATTTGCAACCATTGCCAACATCAAAATTATTAAAATTGGCGGGAAATTCAACCTGTCCTCAATCATTTTAGATCACTGTAGATTAATTTTGTATGTGGTCATTTTTTGTATGTGACAGTAATTTTCGAGTTATTAACAAAAAACTGAAAAAGGAAGATCTTTAAAGATCTCCCCTTAGCTTCACCCCCTTAGTTTCTCTCCTAAAAATATGCCCAACTTGGCTTATACACGAATTTTTTCCGCTATTTTTCCTTTTTTCCTGGACTATAAACTCGCAGTTTTGTTGTATTCACTCTCTGTTCGTAGTGTAAAATACAATAACATGTTGATCTGATACGTCAGTATCTACATAGGCGGCAATTTAAATTTGTCAACGGTGTACTGGAGATAATTACTTAATATTGTCAATTATACTAATATGGAAGGTCGTAGTAGGTCACTCACTAATGCAAATACGCCATCATGGCTAAATTTACTCTTCTCACGAGACCCATATTTGCTCAGCGTATGTTTTGCATGTTGAAATAAATCTTACACACAAACATAGAGTTACACAATTTAATGCATTATGTAGCCTGTATTACTCGCATGTCGATAGATAACGACAAGTTCCTGGTAAACAAACGTTTCTTCTTGGTATTTAGTTATCTTTCAATATTACAAACTCTGTTCTCTTTTCAGCTATAGAGCTTTTCAATAACTTTTCAGCTATACTATTGTTGTTTTAGTCAAACATTTGACATTTAAATACAGAAAGTAACAACAATTTAACAAATACAATTTGATAAACTTTATAAATAAGGTGTACATAAGTTAAAGATAACTGTAACTTCCAGTACTTCCAGTAGAGAACTGCATGCAACACCGAGTAGACAAATTATTGCATGGTGGGCTCCTTTCTTTCATCTTTTCGATCTAACCAATTAAAATTAAAGTCACCCCAAAGAATTTCTTACACAAAGGAAGCTTACACTGCGAAACGTGAAGCATTCGAATGCTGTTGATTCGGCTTTATCAAAGGAAGGACCAGACCAGGCAATTCCTTTTCCTTATATCTTCACTCTTTAAAAGTTATCATAGTCGGTCGGCTAAGAATAACGCTTCGTCTTTATAAACTGGGCGCACTGTAAACATGTTTTTAGTCGGACGTGCACCGTTTATTTTAAGACGGTTTTCTTTTTTCAGGGAGATTCATAAAGCTACTACGTACAGCGAGCGATATCAAAAAGTATACCACTTATTATAAAAGCCGTATGAAAACACACATTGGCTTTGTGCAGAATCGAGGTTTCGCAGTTCTTTGCTGTTGGTACTTGTAAGAGTTTTAATCTTGGCCTCAGGTCAAGTACAAGGGGACTTTGTAGGTATTTACTCCGCAAAGAAGTTGAGGGTTTTGTGGCGATTGTATTCGTCGTTACATTGCCAAAAAAATAAAAATTGTTAGCTCTATGCTGATGGCAAGCTTACAGCTTGATAAATATACAAAATACACAAGAATATACACTGAAATAATTTCCTTGTAAAAATAGTCAAATTGTAAAAACTTATATTGATCACTCCAGTGTTTTCTAAGTTAACCAGTGTTTAAAAAAGAAATAAAAAAATATCAAAATAAGTAAAAAATAAATATGTGCATACTTATCAAGTCTGAGAAATATTTACTTTGACGTGTAATAGTGACTCAATGTTTATTACATGGATATCAATTATATTATAAAACTTGGTATTCCCCGAACCATTACGATTACCACAACAATGTGGGAACTATGCAGCTGTTTCTTTGGCTGCTATTTTAATTAAAAAAGTAATTACAATGATCGTTTATGCACAACATCAATTTCATTAATGAATAAATATTTTGCTATTGTATCGTAATCAATTATTGTGTGTTCTACTGTAACATACTTGACTCCTTTTTAGTTCTTATTAAATTTAACCACTCTTTTTCTCTTTTAGAAATGGAACATACAATAGGCTACGCATTGCCAAAATAATATTCACCCTGTTCAAATATAAACCCCCTGGGGTATGAAAATAAATAGAACAAATCAATATACAGGCTGTTCCTAAATATCATGTAAATACGAAAGGGGGTTGTTCTTTGGCTTATTTAATGACTAAAAATTTATATAAACATAGGTCCGCAAACGCTTCGTTGCCGATCTACAGGGTGTTGAAATTTTAAGATCTTTTTAGTTTTTTCTTTAAAGCTCTTGTAGCTTTTCAGATATTTAGCTCTAATTTGGAATTATAGGTTACGCTGTAGGACTTACATCATTGGGCATACCAAATGGTTTTAAGAATCTACAGGGAGATATTTTTCAGGGGTCATGCCCCCTTTTCTCCCCATGAACTTTTTTTCGGTGCGCCGCTGGTGGATTCTAAAATACAAAATGCATTTTTTGTTTTGTTCTAAAGCATTTTAATCTCTTGTAGTTTTTTCGTATTTACCACCGTTATCGAGAAAAAAAAATAAAAGCTTTTCTGTGTTTCGCTAGATGAAATTAAATTTTTGGAAATAATTGGTCTAGTATGCCTTGGCTTGTTTAGATAACCATTTGTTTGTATTTATTTTGATATTCTATTCGCCACCAACTGTTAAAAATTAAAACTAGGATGGCGCGGTTTTTGTAGCAATCTTGAAATTTCAACACCCTGTAGATCGGCAACGAAGCGTTTGCGGACCTATGTTTATATGAATTTGTAGTCATTAAATAAGCCAAAGAATTACCCCCTTTCGTATTTACATGATATTTAGGAACACCCTGTATAGATTTATAACCTTCTATTTATTATTATTTATTTCATTCTTCAAGAGTAGTCTAAAAAGCATATTTTAGATTTGTTTTCCTTCATATTATATTCGATGTTTGTAATTTTTACAAAGCTTTAGAATTTTAGATGTAAAGATTATAGGCAATTCTGGACAAAAGCTACTACTAAAATTTATCGATAAAAAATCTTTAATTTAATTTATTGACTTTTTAAAAATTTATAGGTATTGGTTTTAATAGAGCGAATCGCTTTTTTATTTTCAATAAGAAGACCATGTTTTATTTTTGAAGTTATTGATAACAGTTTAAAATGAAATTTGTAAAAATATTGTATTGTATTATCTCATTAAAAATTTTCTAAAATTTTGGGATAATATAATTCAATGGATTTCGATGACGCGAAGATGTTGGCAAGGGTGGGTAATTATCATCGAAGGCTTATTAGAGAAGCCATCGAAATTTACAAACATCCTGACAACATCAATCGCGAGGACGGTACTGACATTAGTAGGGTCTGGAAATCGATCCTAACGCGGTCAGGTGGAAAACCACATGGAGCGGTAGCTCCAGATGTGCGCAGTGAGGTGTAAATTCAGGTATATAAGGGAGACTTTCTTGGCAGGTCTTCAGTATTCAATTAGCTTCGAAGAAGCGAGCAACATGGTTCGCGAAACGTCAGCATTAACAAATCTTGACACACGGCATAACCTGGAAGCAGTTTATTTTCCAAATGATTCTGGCCGTGAAAGCCTACGTACTTACTTAATATAATTCATATTATATGACGTTATTATACAAGCTTAATTTATAGTTTGCCCAAAAAAAAATTCGAATGAAATCGAATCGTTCTAACGCTTAGGAACGGTTTTGAACGTATGCGCAAAATAACAGCTGAAATCAATGAGCCATTCATTCGCACTTTTTGTGGAATAGAAAAGAGTATAGCTCTCAACTTTATTTTTTTTTTTAATTTGAAAAATATAAGTTTATTTTTATATAACTTGTAAAATAGCACAGTATTCATTTGTCAAAATTGTTTTCATTTTCGACTGAAAAATAGCACATCTACGAAATTAAAACATGCATTTGACCTAAAAATAAATTAAAAACTCATGAAAATGTATTTTAGTCAAATAAAGCTTTTGTTATTTTAGTATCCATTTGCTTTAATTTTCAAAATTTGACAAAATAAGTACTATACCTTATGCCAGACGTTACTAGTCCCAGTATGACACCAAGAATTCAAGTTTCATTTGAAAAAAATTAAGTGACATCACTTGCGATATTCTTAATTATAAACTAGTAGGTATATTATAATACAACTTTTATAAGACAAAAATTGGCGCATGGTTGTCCCAAATGGAGCGAGTGCGCCAACACGTCTTATAAAACGAGTGTTATAAGGTCCCGGCTAGGATACGAGCGGCAAGCGTCGGGCGGCGGGCGGCGAGCGGCAGAGCGACAGAGCGGCGACCTGGCTACGATGTAAGCGCCACCATGAGCGGTACCATGAGCGGCAATTATTAGTAGTTGCTCCTTGGCTATACCGTACTGATGATGACTGTTCGTATGACGGAATTGCCCGACAAAAAAATTAATTTTTTTGTCGTCGTCCGGTAATGTCAAACTGCTACTCACGGAAAATTAGAACCTTCGGTTGAATAAGATCCGTAGGTTAAAACGTAACTATGAAGTGGATCCTATTAATGCAGTACGTCAGCGGTACGGCGATTATCACCATTTATTTCACTACAATGTAAATAATGAAAATATAGAAAACGGGCTTTTTTTATGTAATTGTTTTCTTTTCGTGAATATTCTTTCTTTCTACTTTTATTTGGCTGGTACCTGCTTCAGGCAAAATAACAAACAAAATAGAAGATGCACTGGCGTCGCCGCGTGAAGAAAATACACGAATTTTTATATACGACCTCACTGCCTATTTTGACTACAATTATTTATAGTAAGCCTGTATTTAAAATACAGGGTTAGCCAAAATTACCGAAACACCTAAATAATTCTCAAACCGTAAGAAATTTAAAAAGAAAATGGTTCAACCAAAAGGTTTTTGGCTTTAAACTAGCTATCTTCTAAATATATTTTTAATATACAGGTGCTCATTTTATTCTAGAAATTTGGTAACCCCTACTTTTTTTTTAAAATAGAACAGCCTATATATTATTAAAATTTTTGATTCTAATATTAATGCTAAGAATTTTTTATATGAATCATTTTTTATAAAATTCATTAATTTTTAATTATAAGGTATTAACCAAAAATAGTCAAAATTACCGAAACGCCTAAATAATTCTCTGCAAAACTGCAAAATATTCAAAAACTCTTTCAAATAAAAGTTTTTTGGGTTAAACAACCTTTGGTTCAAATATTATCTTAATGTACATGTGTCTATTTTATTATAGAAATTTGCAAACCTTTTCTTTTTCTAACAGAACACCCCGTATATTTTTAATTTTTTAATGCTCCGATTAATTCTAAAAACTTTTGTAGGAATTATTTTTTTTATAAAATTCATTATTTTTTAGTTTATTAATCAAAACACATAAACTTTTACTTGAACCAAAAATAAATGTGTATGTATGTGGGAAAATATTCTTAATTTGAAGTTCAGGAGTTTTGATTAATTACTCATAATTCAGAAATGAAGCATTTTCAAAGAAACTTATTTCTACAAAAAATTATATTATATTTGTCTGGTAATTTTGACTTTTTTTGGTTACTAGCTTATAATTAAAAAATAATGCATTTGATTCCTATAAAAATACTTAGAATTAATCTTAGAACTAAAAAATGTAATAATATATGGGCTGTTTTATTTAAAAAAAGGAGAGGTTACCAAATTTCTATAATAAAATGAGCAGCCTGTATATTGAAGATATATTTAAACGATAGCCTGTTTAAAGCCAAAGAACTTTTGTTTGAACAATTTTTTGAATTTTTGTACGGTTGGAGAATTATTTACGTGTTCCGGTAGTTTTCGCTAACCCTGTATAATTCTGCGGTGAGCGGCACTAGTAAGCGGCAGGGTGATGCCGCTCACGGTGCCGCTCTGCCGCTTACCGTATCGTAGCCGCTTTGCCAAGATATGGCTTTGAAATAATGTAAACATATATCATTAGCGGCGCCGGTCTGCCGCTCGCCGCTCGCCGCCCGCCGCTCGCCGCTCGTATCCTAGCCGGGACCTTATATACAATTTTTTCTACTTTGCGACATTAATTTCACATAAATTTCGAAAATTGCGGTTGTCATCTTACAATCTAGAGTAGTTTTATATTCAACAGTTGGTAGTTGTGGTAAAATTCACAAATACGATTGACGCAGTGCAATACCGATTGAGATGTCAGCGCACGAGTAGTTGTGCGCTATCATTTTTACACTACTATAACTAGTTAACTATTTGACCAAAAGACTATTGATTAATTATTGGTTTCCTGTACCAAAATTCACGGGAAAAAAAATAGATGAATTTCTCTACAAGGTGTTGAAATAATCCTCAAAATCGGTAAAAGATTACAAAAGTGATATACCATCAAAACTTACCCAAATTTTAGGTGGCCCATTTTTTTTCCGGTGGGTATATTAAGTAGGTATAAACGTAGGTATAACTTTTAACATTTGGGTCATCACAAATTACATTAGCATTTACATGCAGATTCAGGTTTCGATTTGTTAATTCGCAAACAATAGCCGCAAACAAACAGGGTCAATAACATTAGCCGGCGATAGAACAAGACGACAGTTAGCTCGTCGTAATGTCTATCTTTCCGACATTTAATCTCGTAAAATGCACAAGGAAACCGCTTTGGTACAAAACACTGGATTTCTTGTACAAACCACAATTCATTATTGTACGCTGCAAGAAGAAAATTGCACAGTCCAGCGAGTATCGTTTCCGCATTCAGGATTGTCGCTAGAGCGACGCATATTTTCTACGAGAGAACCGTTAAAAGTGTCCAGGATAATCACCTGAATTGATATCAATCGGCGTACTTTACATTTTATCGTAATATTGCGTATTTATTTTAATGATTGTTCTCAAACGATCATAGTTATGGTAGGTATTTTATAGAGTCAAAGATTTCTCTTTCCTTGGTGGGAGGTACTTAGAGGTTCCAGTTTCCTCAAAAGGTTTATTAAAGGATATTTTGGGAGAAAAAAGGGTAAAAATATTAAGTTATTTATTTACCTTTCTTGTCTAATGTACGTTAGGTGGTTGGAATCGTTTAACACTGTCGTAGTGGCCATAATGTAGTCAGTCGCAGAAATTATCGGCTCATCAGGCAGGTCAACCTCCAGAGGTTTCGATTGCTGGAAAAAGGATACTCGAACCTTTTCCCGTTCGTCTCTGTAATAAAAAAAGAAAATAATTAGAAAGTACTAACTTGATACTTAATTATTAAGTTAAAAAATATTTTATAAATATCAACTAATAGAAATAATATAAGAACGAAATTTGCGGATGTTAATAACAATAGTCTAATACTGTTAATAAAGGAACATTTACCGATTTAAAATTGCAAAGCTTCACTTGAAATTGTTTATCATCATGTAAGATATACGTATGAAGCAACAAAATGAATTGTTGAGGATAAATTAGACATTGTAACTGAAACATGAGCAACCCTGAAGCAAGAAAAAGATTCATAATCTGTCAGAGTTCCAAAAATTTGGCCGGACTCTCTCAATTTATTCCTTTATATCCATACTTTATTTTTGTGCAATTTCAGATCGATCAAATACATATTAACCCGTGTCCCAAGGGGCTTAAACTCGAGAATAAATTTAATTTAATAATAATAAAAAAAAATTATTATATCTATATTACTACAATACGTGTTATTAAATTAACCAATACTAAATAAAATATCAATTAACTTTAGATTCTAGATATCAACTCAGTGGCAAAAGTAGAATGAGTTCCACAGTTTCTGGTGAGCTTTTTTCCATAGAATCTGAATCTGACGACAGAAATTATGAGTTTAGTCTAGTTTTTGGAAAAAAATCAGATAGCAAACTGCAAAAAAAACGCACATGCATTTTCATATTGCATTTCTTTTATTCTTTCACATTCAGATTCTACGGAAAAAAAGCACAGCAGAAGCAGTTTTCATTTGTTCGACTTTGTTCATTGTTGCCCAGAATAGTCACTTAGATTATTGTATTTTTGACACAATTGTACTTAAAATATGTGAAGTGCTCTGATATCACAACGCGGAATTTGTAAATGGAAATTTACGCCGAAAAATTCGCAAAATAATAGTAAAAGTAAATACATTTAAGTAAAAAAATCATAATATAGAAAATTAATTAAATAAACAAGTGAAGGAAGAAACAAAATGCTTATGACATTAGACATTTGTTTCTCTGCAAAGAAATGAGTAAAAAGTAAATAAATCGTCATTCTGAGTAAAAAGTTTCATGGCCATTTATCGTGTTTTGCAATTCCTTAAGAAGTTAGAGCCGATTAAAATTCAGTGTTGGTATTATTTCAAACGGCTGTACCAAACAGTGTGACATTTACTATATGGAAAAAGTTTTCTGGGAAAAAAAGTGGGACACCTGTATATTCAATAATAAAAAAATCATATCAAAACCAATCAATAAAAAAGTTATTTTGCTCCTGAATCATTTCTACATCAGATTTCTGATGTGGCCAGGCACATGACTTTACTATACTATATATGTATAAAATTAATAGTTTAGCTGCATGAAATTCTATTTGATCGAGATCGGTCGTGTCTGCAGTAAAATATAACTAGTTAGCCAGGATTTGACAGATATTTTAATACTATTGACAGTAGGTATTGTCAAAACATATTGTCATTAGATTGAAAATATCTGTCAAATCCTGGCTAATTAGTTTTATATTAATGCAGACACAACCGATCTCGATCAAATAGAATTTGTTCATGCCGCTAAGCTATTACTTTTACAAAAAAATGTCATAGACATAAATTATAGAATATTGCCTCTACTTTAATTTATTATTCAACTATTATGACGAAATTGCAGAAATGGCTTATAAGAGTAAGCATCCAGTTCTTTTGGACCCTTATTGCAGAAATGGCTTATAAGAGTAAGCATCCAGTTCTTTTGGACCCTTATGAACAAAAAGCTTTTCAGCTTTTCATAAATGTAAATAATACACATTTTTACTTTATCATACGCAGTATGTAAAGTATTGTAATCATGGCAAAAAAATTTTTTGAGATTTTAGCGGAAATATGTCTTTTTGGGTCCCCTGAACATTTTTGACCAAGGTACAAAAAAATGTCTGTGTGTGTGTGTGTGTGTGTGTGTGTATGTGTGTGTACCCGTTTTTTGTGGCGACGATTCCGGAGAAACTACTAAAGGTTTCGGGACAAAACTTCATATTTAGAAGTTTCATAACGAAACTTAGAGCTGAAAAGCTTTCTGTTGAAAAGGGTCCAAAGGAACTGGTGGTTTACTCTTAGCATTTTTCGAAGATTTTGTAAATGAGCCGCTATTTGTGTAATGTCGTCAATATAGTTAAATAATAAATTAAAGGAGAGGACATTTTCTATAATTTATGTAGATGACATTTTTAGGTAGAATTTATAGTTTAGCTGCATGAGCAAATTCTATTTCATCGAGATCGGTCGTACTGCTTTAAAACTAGTAGCCAAGATATGTCAGATTTTTTGATTCTAATGACAGTAGCTAGTGTCAAACGCTAATGTTTTGAAAATACTACTGTCAATATAGGCTGCGTTCGGATATTGAACACCATTACACTTTTTACACCCACTAACACGTAAGTGTCATTTGGACGGTGTACCCGTTGTCAACGGAGTATAATATCCGAACGCAGCTTTAATCGAGATATCTGTGTAGTTCTACTAGGTATCGGGACGAAACTTCATATTTAGAAGTTTCATCACCAAACTTAGAGCTGAAAAGCTTTTTGTTGGAGAGGGTCCAAAGGAACTGGAGGTTTAGTCTTAGCATTTTTGAAAGATTTTGCAAATAAGCCGCCATTTCTGGAATTTCTTCGAAATAGTTAAATAATAAATTAAAGATGAGGAAATTCTGAATAATCTATCACAATGACATTTTTGGTAAAATCAATAGTTTAGCTGCATGAGCAAATTCTATTTCTACGAGATCGGTCGTACTGCATGAAAACTAGTAGCCAAGATTTGTCAGATTTTTTGATTCTAGTGACAGTAGGTAGTCTTGGTGTCAAACGCTAATGTTTTGACAATAACTTCTGTCAATATAAGCTGCGTTCGCATATTACATTACACTTTTTACACCCAATAACACGTAAGTCATTTGGACGGTGTACCCGGTGTCAACGGAGTACAATATCCGCACACAGCGAAGTATATTCTCAAAACATGAGAAAATTATATGCTTGCAGCTATTGCTTTAAATGAAAGTTAATGTTTACTTGGCTTGAAAAATTTTTTCTTCATTTAAGAATCTTATACATGAGTCATATCCCTTTATTCTCAACTTGAGAAAATATCTACTTGCGGTATAGTTTTCTTGCGGTAGTGATTTGAGTGAAGTATTTACTTTTCTGTGTGCGAACGCAGCTTTAATCGACATATCTGTCTAGTTCTAGTAGTTTTATTTTAATGCAAGCATGGCCGATCTCGATCAAATAGAGTCTTATGCAGCTAAACTATTAATTTTATATATAGTATGATAAAGTCATGTGCCTGGCCAGATCAGATTATTTTACTTTATCATACGACAAAGTATTGGAATCGTCAAAAAATGTTTGAGATTGTAGCGGAAATATGTTCTATTGGGTCCCCTGAACATTTTTGAGCAAGCTACCAAAATATGTGTGTGTACCCGTTTTTGTGGCGACGATTCCGGAGAAATTACTAAAGGTATATGGACAAAACTTCATATTTAGAAGTTTCATGACCGAACTTAGAGCTGAAAAGGTTTTTGTTCAAACGAGTCCAAAGGAAATGGATTTCCTCTGAGCATTTTTCAAGGATGTTGCTAATGAGCCGACATTTCTCTAATTGCGTAAAATAGTTAAATAATAAATTAATGTAGAGGCAATTTGTATAATTTATGTCTATAAAATTTCGGTCAGTCGGTCGTGCATTAATATAAAACTAGTTAGCTAGGATTTAACATATTTTGATTCTAATGACAGTAGGTCAAACGCTAATGTTTTGACAATACCTAAAATATATGTCAAATCCTGGCTAACTAGTTTTATTTTAATGCAGACACGACCGATCTCGATCAAATAGAATCTCATGCAGCTAAATTATTAATTTTATATATAGTATGATAAAGTCATGTGCCTGGTCACATCAGATTTTTTTTAAAGAAACGGTAATCAATAGATGAGATCTGAATGTTACCTGATCTAAATTTGATTTTTTTTGGGGGAAAGCGGTTTGGGAGAAAAAAATCTGAAAAATAAGGGTTATTTCAAAAGTGTAAAAATTGGGCACCTTTTATCACTTCTCAACCGAGGGACATAAAACGTTGATATGGTCGACTCATTATTAGAGCGCTGAAAACAGTCTCTAGATATTAGGAAATACACGATGTAGTCTATCTCAACGCTCTACTAATAGTGATTCTATCATAGTCATACGTCGTACCTTTTATCGTCATACATTTTATTTCAATTTTGTTTACAGCGTAGTTTTGGAGTTAGGAGCCTTCAAATACAGTAGAGGGGTCAATACTATCGAAAAGCCAGTTATGGTTAAAAAAAAGTTTCTTAATTTCACGGGGTGTCTTCTCAATTCTCAATAGCATTCAGAACATTATTTTATGGACGAACCTACAAAAATGTTATTTCCTTTTTTTGCTTCTTTGGAATTAATAAGGTATTAATTAAAGTTAGCAAAAATATTATTGTTTCACAGTTCTTTATTTCACAGACGAATAACCTCATTCAGTTTCGTAAGAGTTCTAAGAAAGTAACAACCAACTAGACCGTAAAACATAATTAAAAGAAAGTAACTTTTTCGCAACCAAATCCTCATCACAGCAAGTTTATTTAATTAAACCTATGTTTTCTTTATCAGAACATCGCACGCATGTAAAACCGCTACTATGAATAAACATTCTCCGCGTCCATAAAGATAAGCAACAACAATATCAGAATCATAATATTTTGATTTCCCGACATCTTATCTACCAGATTGAATCATAAATCACGTTTTATATGGCCGACGTGTACCGTTCGTTGTGTACTTTGTGTAGGTGTCAAATACGTCAGTCTATTATCATCACCCCACACGCTTTCAGTATTAGCTTCGCGAAGTAATGACGCTCCCCATTCAACTTGAAGAGTTGAGACTACTTGATGCCGAGTAATTTGCCGTCTACAAATAAGGAGAGAATCGATAAAAGGAATTAGAAGCGGTGTAGGGGAGATAATGGAGGAAGAATGGAGTACTTCCTGCCTTGCCAAGTTTCTGTCACACCTACGTAGGTACATACCTTCAAGTTAAAGGGTTGGTGGGTTATTTTTAACAATGGCAAAGTGAAAAGTGAAGCAGACCACCGCGAGTTTTTTAATTGAATCTAATTTGCATTTGGAGTGAATAAGAAAAAAACTGAATATGTATTTCAGGAATTGTTTTGCTAATCTCGTCAGCACAGATAAGTTGTAGTAAGCAGTAAATATGTGTGGTACCTACAAAGTAGTAAGTAAGCAAAAGTTGTTAATAAAATTAGCAAAAGTTGTTTGTGTTTCTGTAAGTGAAGATTGTTTTAAAGCTCCCTAGGTATGCTGTAGTTTTGGTTTAAATAAATTATGTGGAAATTAAGGTTAATTCGCTAATAAACTCAAATAATTGTCCCGTTAGAATATTTGACACGCCAACGCAAATGGTTGTGTACTCGAAGCATGTGCGAAAAAGTGCGATCATCCGTTAAGAATGTGCTTTGTAAATTTCAGCATACATCATCTATCTCCTTAACCAACATTTTCAGATTTCATTCTTTGTGATTAAAAAACCTGAGGCTTGAGGCTATCGTATTGTACCTCATATAATTCTGGTAATTATATTGTATCTCATTATAATTTAAAATATCTCTTGATGAATAATTCATGAATATTTGTTAATACAGTGTTCATACATAATATGTAAATATAAATTACATTCATACTTGTGATTATTAGGGTTGCGAGGTCCAAAACTTGAATTCGCAGGCCAGGGGTTAAAAAACGCAGGACAAATGCCAAAAATCCAGGACAAGCATAATTAATAATTGTAAAATTAGATGAACTAGAATAACTAGATGAAATAAAATTAAAAGAAACAAGCCGATATCTTGTGCAACCATTACTTTGACTAATTTTATTTATTTTGTTTTCTTTTGAATTATTATCTTACTATATTGAGCTTATAGACCAAAAGTATGTACAAAATTATTAAAATTATAAATTAAATTGAAAAAAAGAAATAAACTATACACAAAATACATATTTCAATATCCAATTTAATTTCAAAATTTTTCCTTTATTTGTGGTATTCGATAGTTATTATTTACAATTCCCTATTTTTTCTGATTTCGTATACTTTTCGAAAAAAAAATTGAGGTCGTAATGTAGAAAACGTGACTTTTGCTATTTTTGTAAAATTATTAAAACTAAACCAAAACTTTACTTTCTACTTTAAGTGGTACCAACAATCGAAAAAGCACATGCAAAGCAAAATTAACATAATTTATATATTTATTATAATATTTGATTCATTTTAAGTATATTTTAATATACTTTAATATACATTTTAAGTATAAGTATTTTTGTGGATTTTTTTTTCTGTAAGGTCATAACATATGTGTCTCACGGAACTGGTACATTAGAAGCTTCTCATGTTCTACTATTTCTGGAAACATGAAATTTTGGAATTAGAATTTACAGTCGCGTAAAATATTGAAGGAAAGAGTATCGCAAAAATTGTTCACACATCCCCGCAAAATTTCTAAATATCTATCACTATTTAAATTTTCGTTATAAATTTCGTATCTAATTTCGTCCCAATTATTAAATGAGAGTATTTAAAATGGATTTACAGAAAAAGTAACAATATCTCAAAAACTATTAAAGATAGATATAGGGAATCCTAATATTGATTGATAGGGAATACGATTTCCTATCGAATGGCGTATCGGTATACAGGGTGTTTTTTGAAAAAAATGAGTTTTTTACGTTTAAAAATTCAATTATTGTGTTGTAAATTTTGAACACCCTGTATAAGATATCATGATGAACTAAACATCGTCTTATTTGGTTATGTTTCTAGTTTTGGACCACCAATCATGAAACTTCTAGTTTCAATAATAACCGAGATATTCAATTTTAAACGTAACCTGGAAAATCACCAAAAAAATATTAAAATCAAAAAAACTAAAAAATGGTGATATTTAGGTATAGGGAAACATTATCAAAAATGATGTGTTTTGATACGTAGAAACCAAAAATAAAATAAAAATAATATCATTCCATTTAAAATAACAAAGTTGATACCGACTTCCGGTGACCGGACGTGACAGTTAACTTGAGAATATTTTAGCTGAAGAGCTCAGATCGAGTAAATTCTAGTTCCAAAGTTTCAAGTTTCCAGAAATAGTAGAACATGAGAAACTTCTAATGTACCAGTTCCGTGAGACACCCTGTATATGCTGCCATTCTAATTCAGTAATATACTAAATTAGTATATTACTGATTACGAAATTAGTGAGATTACTATAAAAACATCGTGCGTTATAGAGTAAAAAGTTTAATATGGATTTATTTGTTTCTTCATTACAATCTTTATTTATATTTACTTAAAAAAAATTTTTACCGAAATTTATTTACTTTTTATTGTTGTAATGGGTACTGATTATGTTCTGTCTCAATCTGTCAAAAATCTCATAATGGCATTTATTTTCTAACAAAGTTTCTAACATATCTGGGGAAAAAATAGGACACGCTGTATACTTGAATTTATTTAATTTGTTAAAATACAATAATTGAAACTAAATGATTTGCCTGACTGACAACTAAAGAAATCGATTCTAAACTGATTCTAGTGTGCTATTTTTCGTAGAATCTGGAAATGAAAACAAAAATTATGAAATGAGTCTAGTCGTCTAGTGTCTGAGATATATAGTGAAAAAAGTGCAAACATACGGGTTCTTTTTATAAAATACTAGAAACAATTCAAAATTTCCACTTACAGATTCAACAAAAAAAAACTGTTTGAGAATTGGTTGTAACTTGTTCGATTTTTGTTGTCATTTAGTTAAGTTATTCTAATTTTGACAAAGTATGTACTTGCAATCAACAGTGATATTTTAAAAAATTTCGAACGTTCATTTTTAATTTATTGCAATCTGAAAATTGTAATATGGTGTATAATTGTTTTGCTCAGCTGGATTCTTTCGGAGATATTGATGTAAACAAAGCTGGAGGAAATTTTCTGACTATTTTTTTTATTTTTTCGGACAGATACTTAGAGAAAGATGTTACAAGTCAAAAAAGTAAATGTTGGTAACTTTGTGAACATGGATTTTATGATTGGAAATTCAGTAGTGATTCTTGCTAGATTTGTTTGTGCTAAATTCGAAAACCGACTCAAAGGTTCCTCACGCAAGGTTTTCAAGAAGTTAAAGTAAAAACATTATTTTAGCAATTTTCTTGTATTTTTAGCAGCTCAACTTAATGCCTTGGAACCTAAAAAGGTCTCAAAAGTAAACTTTTGAGTCTCAACATGTATTTCAGAAACTTTTGAGTTTCAAAATGTACCTATGTATCATTTGAAAAACAAAGTTGGTTGTTATAGTAACTAAACCCAAGTTAGAAGCGAAACAAAAAATGCTGGCAGCATAATTTTACTCAAGACATTTTTATTGAATCAATTTTCCTACAAAACAACAATTCAAAAAGCAAAGCAATCTCTTAAAGGTTTACACCCTGTATAATATAAATCCTTGTTGTTGTTTCAATGTCGCAACTGCAGAATCTATTTTTTTATAATTTGCCATGGAACTTTACTGCTTCCTCAGAAAGAGACAAAACATAAATATTATGTATGGAAACGTATAACGTGAAACAAACTTATGAACGTATAAAACGAAAAACAAAAACAATTGAAAACAATATATTGGTCGAAATGGAAACTGCCCCTACCTGTCATTTTAGAAATCTGCCAACCCTAGCCAGGATTGTATTGAATTTTTGACCAATTTATCATGTAACTGTCTAACAAAAAGAACCAGTTGATACACTACCTGCCCATTTGGTCTTTTTTAAAATTACTTTCTATACTTAAAAATACGTAACCACAGCATAAACATATGTATATAATTTCGAAGATTTCGAAGCAATAACCCACAAACAAACCGTTTTTATTTTTTGCCTTGAGGCATTTCACTCATATGACGACGTAATTGCCATTAAGAATTCTCGAGATACATAACACCTCCGAAACCGCACGTTCACGATTAACATTTACCGGAACATAACCTTGAAATTGCACCATCTCATCTCCTCGACATCATTCTACAGTCCACACAATCCGTCCACGAACGAGAAACCAAATCTCCAACGCCAACCTCAAACACAAACACATCCGAGACGCTCTCCTCCATTTTGACAAAGCAAGCAGACTCAAGTTACTTTTGTTTATTCGCGTGTGGTACGCGACATATGCTAGGCACGTTGCTTATGTTTATGTATGTGGCATAATGAGTTTCCGTTATTTTGCATAATATCTAAAAGCCTTGTTTGAAACTGTCAGATGGATAAACAGTGGAGCCTCATTTACATCCACTTAACGCACGAAAAATTAAAAATTAGTTGAATTAAACTCCAGTGAATTAAATGTGTCTGTTTATAATCAACTGAACGTACGTAAAATTAACGTTACGTACGAAATTGTTCACTTAACCTCAACTTAACCTCAACAGAATCCGTGCGCTAAGTGCACCAATCACAGGCTCTCGATTTTGACAATTCGGATGACGTTGACAGTACATAACCTAAAAATTAACTCGTGTGGCTTAAACTATGTTGTCTTTGTGTTGTTTTGCAATAGTTTTAGCTCGGTTGACGGATTATTACCACGGATGATAGAACCGTGATCCAACATATACATAAACATATTTGTATGATAAATTCAATATATTTCATATTGTGTCACTGTCAAATGCGCATGTCACGCACACCAACGTAATGTGTACGTTATGTTTTAAAGGAATATAAAAATAATTTAATTCATTTATATTTTGCAGATGTCAGTTTGATAGATATTTTCTTCAAGTTGATTTAATAAAACTGGGTTAACCTTGGCCTAAAATTTCGATCTAGTCGGCTCGGTAGCGGAGTCGAAAAGCGATCATCAGCTATTTTTAGGATTGTATTCGTTAACACGTTTCTGTTTGATGGCGCGTCATTGCCCTAACCAACAATTTCAACAGTAAAATGTGTGATAATTTTCTATTGTATGTCTCAAATCTTTGTATGTCATCAATTCATGTTACCTGCTGTAATATCCACAGTGTGCATTTAGACTAATTTAGAGCATTATTGATATATTTGAGGGGACTTCGGCCAAAAATTCCACTAACATAGCGTGCGATATGTATTTAGGTACACAGTTAAATAATTTGCTTCGCTTGAACTTAGGTATTCTATTTTCGCATCACTACACTGCATTTTCATGGTGAAGGTAAGTGATTTGGCAACAGTTGGATGTTTTGCGTTGTATTGCACGGAGGAACAACAATTGACCAGCTGACAAGGTCACCCGCTTGACTTTTCCATCAATTGCATGGTCAATTTTACGATAAAGTACAAAACACCAGTATACAGGGTGTTAATGAATAACTATTACAAACTTCTAGGGTATATAGGGTATATAGGGTATATGATAGACCAACTTTTAGCGAAATAAAAAATGCAGACACGCGCCATTGCAAAGAGATCAGTAAGATGGTACCTATTTTAACGAAGGTTGGAAGATGGTACCAGTTAGAAACAGCATGGGGTAGGTCGTGTAATGTATCATAAGAGAGCTCTTTTAAACCAAATAAATATCGTCTGTAATTATTTTTTCTAAATTCACAACATATAGAAAACATCATAGTAGGTTTGATTATCCTATAGGTTGATATTTGTTGATATGTTTTATATCATTAATATTCATTATATTCTAACTTGAAAGGAGTTAACTTTTAAAAATATTACGCACGACATAATGTCATCACAACGCACGTAGATCCATATTTTCCTATTTGGTTATAATCTCCCTCTTGTCACAACAGTTCAAATGCAGTTTCGCACAGTTGAAATAGATGTTGCGCGAATAACTTGCAATAGATAAAATAAATTTTTGTTGAACTGACAAATATACTAACCTAACCTATTACATCTACTTCTGTCGCAATATTTCTCCTTTATTTAAAGTAAGTGATCGGTCGTAGGAAACATTATGTACAATACTCGAGCTGTAACGCATATTACGTGCTCGTGAAAAAGAACAAAACTTGCCGCTTCGCGCCTCGTATGTTAACTGTCCACTCGTACGTAATATGCTAGTTACAGCTCATTCCAAAATTTGATCAGAAACACATTTACTGTCAAACTTAAGAAAAACGAATTAATTTTGTATTAATAGTTCCAACTACAATAAATATACACACAAAACAAATCAGTAGACATTTGGATGTTGATATCTGAAAATTTCCAATTACCCAATTTGTCATAAATACAATAATCCAAGCTAAATGAATACGCTATGAATGGTGCTTGTAAAAACTAGTGCAAAACAACGCAACAATACAGAAAAATAACGCATTTTCTTCTCAAAAACTAAACTCAATTCATAATCGTTGCGTCGGATTAAGCTTCGTAAAAAGCAAACTAAAATCAGTTGTCACTTGTTTGATTGTTTTTTTTTGTTGCCCAGGGAGTAATCAAATTTGTCCTGAAGTATTGTAGTTTTGACAAATTAAGAAATCGGTTATCTGTGAAATTTTCTGTGATATGGAACTTCAAAAGTTTATTGATTTTTACTTTATCATACACAGTATGTATAGTATTGTAATCGTGCCAAAAAAATTTTTTGAGATTTTAGCGGAAATATGTCTTTTTGGGTCCCCTGAACATTTTGGACCAAGATACAAAAAAATTTCTGTGTGTGTGTGTGTGTGTGTGTGTGTGTGTGTGTATGTGTACCCGTTTTTTGTGGCGACGATTCCGGAGAAACTACTAAAGATATCGGGACGAAACTTCATATTTAGAAGTTTCATAACCAAACTTAGAGCTGAAAAGCTTTCTGTTGAAGAGGGTCCAAAGGCACTGGAGGTTTAGTCTTAGCATTTTTGAAAGAATTTGCACATAAGCCGCGATTTCTGGAATTCCGTCGAAATAGTTAAATAATAAATTAAAGAAGAGGAAATTCTGAATAATTTATGACTATGACATTTTTTGGTACAATCAATAGTTTAGCTACATGAGCAAATTCTATTTCATCGAGATCGGTCGTACGGCATTAAAACTAGTAGCCAGGATTTGTCAGATTTTTTTATTCTAATGACAGTAGGTGTCAAACGCTAATGTTTTGACAATAACTTCTGTCTATATAAGCTGCGTTCGGATATTGTATTACACTTTTTACACCCAATAACACGTAGGTGTCATTTGGACGGTGTACCCGGTGTCAACGGAGTGCAATATCCGAACGCAGCTTTAATCGACATATCTGTCTAGTTCTACTAGTTTTATTTTAATGCAGACATAGCCGATCTCGATCAAATAGAATCTCATGCAGCTAAATTATTAATTTTATATATAGTATGATAAAGTCATGAGCCTGGCCACATCAGATTTTTTGTGTTGCCCAGGGAGTAATCAAATTTGTCCTGAAGTATTGTAGTTTTGACAAATTAAGTGATCGGTTATCAGTGAAATTTTCTGTCATATGGAACTTCAAAAGTTTATTGATTTTTTTAATTAGAGTAATAATTGTGGTCTGCGATTTTTTTAATTAAAAAAATAAAATTGTCTTTAGTGCAAAGTTACGTAATTTTTCTTTGACAGACTATGGAACCAAGATTTTTTTAAAATTATAAAATAAATTGTCAAATTGTGGTTCTCATAAAATATTTTGGAAAGGTGCAGCAAGAAAAAACAAAATTTTTGAAAAATTAAGAAGTCTCCATAGTACATGTTAAATATGTTTTGATATTTCAGCACCCTCTCATCAAAATAAGCAGAACAGATACTATACACATAGGGTATATAATTAACCCAACAAATTACTTTAATTAATACAATTGACGAAGTAAGTAGTACGCAGTAGGTATCTACAACTTTTTTACGAGTTGTTTTGTTCCATAACTTATGAGAGGGTAATTATGGCGAAATTTGTTACAAAATGTGCCCACCATGTTTGCATCTACATCACTAAAACTATCAAGCTTAGATTATGAAGAAAGAATTACTGAATAATATTGAAAGATGTAGGTTTGGAAGAAGGTTCAAAATAGTTTTGAAAATCTTTTTTCTATTTGAATAGTTTTAAGTTTACATATTTGATTGTAAAGATAACATATTTTTAGGTATTTGTACTAAAACAGTATGACAAATGATGACAAATGATCAAACAGTAGATGCGTAGATGATTTGCTGTTAAAACGGTGATCTGGCAACACTGCTACGATTGTCGCGTAACAACAGCTTCAGTTATAAAGTCACATAATTCGGAAATTAAACAAAAAGTCTTTCATTTTAGCTTAAAATTGTGTATTTAACATTTTGTATGTGTGAGAAGTAGGTACGTTATGGTTGATTCTGAACCCTCCACTCCACCACACCACCTGGTTGGTATGTGAAAAGTCAATTTTTAACACTAGGTATTAATACTCCTGTATAATTAATTAGAAATTATTATGGAAGCTTTAGTGGTAGTTCTAGCAGTGATCACGTAACAGTAATACAGTAGCACTTGTATTTCTTTAGCATCGCGTCGACACAACACAATTCTTCAAAATTCCTGATGTATTGTACATACAATTAGCAATGAACCGGCTATAAATTACACTTTTCTTCAAAAGTCAATAAACTCAAGAGCTTCAGGATTCAGTGGTGGAACATATTTCAACTCACTGATACCAATTACGTGTTGGATGTTGTAACAGTCTTCAAAAACATTATGACAAGGTCTATATACCGATACGTTTAGATCATCAGCTGTTCAATCCAGCTGTTCAAACGCAAATCTGCAGTTTTGCAGTTCAGTTATTAGGAAGATTCATACAAACCGCATTATGGAAAATCTGACGTCTATGGCTACCAATATCAAAATACTTTCACAACACAATTGGTAGATCAATGACCAACATTTGTCTCATGATATCAATCTGATAAAACATAACCAATAAATATAACCAAACTATAGATAAACAAGTCCAACAAGTGCAATAAAACACAACATACCAGTCAATGCAGTGCAAAAATACCTGTTACCACTTACATCATCGCAACCCGTATGTGTGAGTGCACCGCGGTCAGCACACAATAATCAAGAGTGAACTGAACAACAACTCACGTCACACAGAGAACTCGTTTCGTAATCCTTATATGGAATTGCGCTTTTCGGGACCAGTTTTGGTCCAAACGAAAGTGAAGTGCTTGGCTATGCTCGCGGACTCAGATCTCGACCATTACTGCTTATGGCCATATAGTGTTGGCGCATTTTTAGAAAGCGAATCGCTGGTTCAAACAGCACCAGAGCAGCAACAATTTTATTCAACATCCAAGGACAGAGGAGGAGAACCCGAGGATGACGTCAGCTTTTCTACCAGAGAGCCGGTTCTTCGTAAACGCGGTGTTGTGCTCTAGAAGCTGGACCAGTCACCACCAGGGGATACGCATAACATCCTCCGCAACACTTTAGGCAATTAAGTAGTCGGTTATTTATGTGTCCTGGGATGTGGGTGTTAAAGATGGTGATAAAACCTCATTCCGGTAGTCTATTTTATCTATTTCGTGACTGGTTCAATTAGAAATGGTATTGTGGTGTCCCTTAAGGGTCCTATAAAAGAAGACACGCACATTCTCTGGAGATTGAGGATGATGTGAATTGGTATAGTTGTTGAATGAGAGCAAACATATAATACGTTTTGAGAAAATAACAAAGAACTGTCAGAATTGTTAACCCTGGTATTTTTTTAAGGTTTTGATTTTAGTGGTAGAGAATTCAAGTTGAAGTAGGATTTTATGAACATAAGTTTTACTACTTAATAAATATTCCTGGCTTTGTTACTTGGTCAGGAATCAATAATATCCTAATAAAATGGTTACTTTCTTCTGGAATTTTAAGTTACCGCACTTAATTAAACTAGGATCTTAGGAAAATACAGATATCATCTGTTGTAGATGATGCTAATGTGTAAAAATAACAAATAAAAATATTTATAATTATGTTTTTTTTTCTCAGAACGTAAATGACTAACATAAGGAATTGAAAAAAAAAAAGTCCAAATAACCCTTTAATCTTTGAGTCCAAATAAGGTTTGAATCAAAATGAATGTTAGACATTTTCTGTTCATTTTATCTTTATTATTGTTAAATTAGTTGATAAATAATTATTTAAATTTTATTATTTCTTTGTTTGAATATGTTGTTTGATTATTATGTTGATTTTTTTTCCTTTGTTAATATAACTTTTGACTATTATAACTATAACTTTTGGCTGTAACTTTTGAAGGAAATGAAAAACAAAAAGGGTTACTTAACTGAGAAAAATTTAAAAAACGTTAGAAAAGAAAAAAATAATGATAACTGTAGCAAAAATTATGTGAAAGAAAACGGTAATACTGTAAAAATAAAGTAAATCGTACAATGAACGAGTAAAGTATGGAAACATGATAAAATCTCAGAAACGGTATGTTTTACGAAGAAATCCTCTGACACGTCAATTTTTAATTATCAAAATATACATATTTACATCACATTTTATTTCCGACCTTCAATTGTTTTCGACTTATGACGTCATCGACCATATTTTTTTGTGCTGATATTGATAGATTTGTTAATTGTCTTCAAGGAAATTCACAAAAATTATTGCCTCACAAAAAAAAAACGAGAAAAGAACAATTTCGGTAATACATAGTGATAAGTTTTGTTTGTTTATGGAAAGCGAATAGACGTTTTCGACTGATTTATTTGCGCTGAATGTCAATCTGAGATCAAAAGTTGCATCAAGTCAGGCTATTACGTTTTTTTACGTATTTTTTAAGGCGCATCCGCACCCCACTTAAAGAATCGCTGTAAATGCATCACAAACATTTGGGAACAAACTTATGGGATTTCAGGTAAAAGTGCAAAGATTAACGTTTACTATGAGCAGGGCCGCTGAATGAAATGTTCGGGCCCGTGACATGGTTGTGATCCGGGCCCCCTCCCCGCAAAAAAATAAACCAGAATTTTCAGAAAATATAATAATAATAATAATAATTTATTGATCTCTTATACCAAAAGTATGAGACATGTCAAATTACATAATCAATGAGAACAGAAAAAAATCCTAATAAACATAAAGAACATTTCAAAAGTACACTTTCACCTGTTGAAAAAAGAAAAGAAACAATATAATAGACTAATAGTAATAATATAATTTTATTTTATATATTAGTACCAATTGTGACATTTTTCGAACTTCATAAAGATTACTGAAAATTTATCATCAAAATGTTGATATTGAAATATATTTTACAGATAGAGATAGCACAAAGAAGTGAAACAGAAATTTTCTGTTTTGTTTTGTGTGGAATTGGTCGATTGTTTCCGAAAATTTAAAGTAGATGATAAATTTCATTTCAAGTATCGATTAAAATTTAAAATCGATTAAAATCAAATATGGTTAAATTAAAAACTCAATCCAATTTATTAACATTTAAAAATCCGTTGTAAAAGATTAATCATCATTTGTGTGGAAATCTGCATTGAATAGAAAAAACAATCCAGAGCTCAAAGATACAAATATAGTTTGTCCACAACACTTCATGATTGACTAAATTCAGACTGCAGTGGCAAAAATTGTAATTCTACATTCAGTATATACATTTTCAAGGCCAATGTAAAACTATGATTCCCTAAATGAAATTCTACAGTTTGCACTCTAACATTGCATTACATGTATAATTATCTATTTTTACAATTTATCTGTAAAACTACCTTTGCTCTTGTAATCGCACATTTGCTTTCATATATTTACAGTTAGCACTGGAAACATTAATTTCCAGTTAGGGTGTACCCTCGCAATGAAAGAGTGGGCTCTAAAACATAATTTTTCTTTATAAAATCTTTTGCTTTATAAAATATTTACCCAAGTTACCATATTAACACAGAATGATGCTTAACTTTTTATTAAATTTTTTAAAAGTACAGTAAACAATAAATAGAAAACATTCAGTAGCTTCTTTGAAAATACGGCGCATTGCTTACACACAGAAAAGCGATTATTTGGAACGAGAAAACATAATTTCTTGAATTTATTTACTAGATTCAAATGCATATTTACTTGGATGTAGAAAGTTAGGTATATACAAGAAATGCCACATACTCAATATAAGTAAAATAATTTCTCAGATAAATGCTGTCAACAAATTAAATCTTTCTTTATAAGAACCAATATTGTATTGAAAAAAGTAATTGAATTTTTCGTCCCAAAAATGTTAATTTCTCCAACGAAGTAATAGTAAATCCATCCAAGTGCGTAGTTACTTGATCCCCGTGATTTTGTCAAAGCTCGCCCGCCCGCGCGTGGTGCTGGCACGTGCTGGCGCCACGGAACCTAACCTAGTACGAAAACAACGAAGCACCCGTAGGGGATGTGCCTTGTGATTTATTGGGGCTGTGTATTGTGATTTATAGTGTACAACGTTTACGTTTCAACACGGAGTAGTTCGACGTAACGCACGCAACAGTTTAGAACGAGTAAGTAAATATAACATACCTATCTTGTTAATTAGCAATAGAAAACGTATTTGTGCCAAATCTTTAAAATTTTTACATTAGGTAGCTAAAAATATTTACCGGGAATAAAAATATACACTTCATTGAAGACTGTTTACTTATTTCACCAGAGTAACCACTTTCTTAAATCTAGTAATTATTCCAAGAAATAAAATGGCTTGGTTGAAGTCAATAATCTGTCGCGTATATACGAACCTACCAACTACTTCAGCCAAGTAGTTCTCTCTTCGTTCGAGAGATCACTTTTCTGTGTGTAGTATGATGACGACACTTAGATCCCATGCTGAGAACATTATTTTAATACAATTTAGAACTTTTATTCTAATAGGTGTATGTGTCTTGGAAAATCTGGACATTACAATACAATTTTCAAAATGCAGGACAAGCTTAGTTAGGACTTAAATAATGGTCGTGCCAGTTTTGGTGCCGGGCCCGTGACAACAGTCACAGATTTCACCCCCCCCCCTCGGCGGCCCTGCCTACGGGGGTCACATTTGATGGTTTGTTATTATTTATTCGTTATTAGTTGTTGGTTACTGTGGATATCAACAATACCTTTGGACAACTTTACACTTTGGAAAACATTGGTTAAATTTCCTTTTAGATAATATTGATCAGCACAAATATGAGTAATTTTTTCTGAACTTAACTGTTTTATCTTTCCAATAAACAGATATACAATATTCATTGACAGATTTCGACTTACCTACTATCATTTTTAGTAATTTTCGGGAGAAAACATACCAGTACCAAGAAACATTGGTAACTATGAAAAAGAATGAAGCGAAACATATAAAAACAAAGATTTAACCATCTAAAAATAGTGAACTTCAACTAATTTGCACCACACCGAAAATTGAGATCAATTTTACACTTCCTAGCAGTGGTCCTAATTCCTCAGTTTATCTACCAGATGCCGGGCTATTTTTATTAGCAAGGTCGACCAATTCAACAACGAAAGCACTATTAAACGTTTTACTAGCATTCAACAAAAATAAATTCGGCACCAGAATAAATCTATTTCCATCTAAAATTCTAGACGTAGTCAAACAAAACACCAATTGCTACGTCCGACCAGACAAAAACATAACCATAAAACAGCGAATAAACATTTTTAGCATCCGTCTACTACCGGAATAGCAAATTACGATTACAGCAATGTCGAATTAAACAAACATTACACAACCAGATGCGAGATGGGTTCATTTTAGATCCATCTGAAAACGGTATAATATCATGGCATAGTTTAGCGATTACTCATAGTATTGACCGCAATTACGGTCACTTGAAAATGGAAAATATACGTGTTTGTTCGAGACGTACGTATAAGCAATGAATGTCGAGATAAAACGTGGCATACCTAATGTTATGGGCACAAACAAGGTCTTTTGAATTACCACCGTATAGTAACTGCTGTAGTAATTGAATATCAATTGAATTACTATATTTAAATCGCCCTATCGACAGCTGGTGAATATAACAGTCGTACGTATGTGATTGATATACATGGTTAAAAAAAAATTAATCTAGCTTCGTAGTAACAATAACTATGTTTTTTAATGTAATTCCTTGACCTTGACACATCTGACGCATCACAACAGTATATACTGTGTATACGCAGACAGGTTTTTGTAAATTCGTACATAATAAACAAATGACATCATTATTAATAATGATGATGGACACAGAAAAATAAATAAAGAAAAATAAACTTAGATGAAATAAGCTAGAGTCAACATGTCAAACGTTGTTCTAAATATTGTAAATATATCCAGATTTCAAATATATTCGTTAATATTAAATATTTGATTAAAGTTGAGCATCCAAAATATATATTGACATACAGTAAAAATGTTGTGGGTACTATATAAAGAATGCAAGTGTATTGTAGTCTATTGTAGGCTATTGTAAATATACTTGGTTTTCTATTGGGTTCTAACAACGGTAATTGTTCCGTTGTTTGTGTTTGACTTCCTGTGAGTAAATGTAATTGCACTGGTGTCTTTAATTCCCTTTCTGTGAGGTTATTAAATGATTAAGCGAGGCACACAAGCGAGTGAATACACGCAACGAAAAAATTAAAAGTAAGTAGGTACAAAACGTTACATTTATCTGAAAGGCAAAATGTAATAAATCTAAAATAATAAATCTAAAAAACGATTGCATTGGTACCTCTTCTAGAACTTTCAAATATTATCATTTAAATCAAATAATACAGTATAAGTAACCATGTCGACTGAATCGAATGCGGTTGTAACGAAATGTAAATATTGAGTATTTTGCTATAAATAGAAACATGTTTCTTGATTCAAATAATGTTCTTATTATAACGTTCATAACATGTTTTCGTAAAACGTCGAACTGTAGTTTAAAATAAGAAAACCTCCAATAAGTATTGTATAATATGAATAACTACAACGATCTTATAAAATTATAATATTTTAGGTTTACCGCTTGTTAGTCATAGTCTTGTGAAGTTGAAAGTGTTTTTTTTTGTTAAAAATAGTTTTATTTAAGACAAACACTAGCATACCAATTGGAGGACAATTAACTAGTTTTTAATTTAATTAATTAATTTTACAAGCTAGAATTTTAACAAAAAATATTTTTTTCTTGGAAATATTCTGTTAGTTTTGGAGATTATCATCACAAAACAACAGAATTCTTATTTTCTTATTTTTTTAGAGAAAATAAAACCACACACATAGTTAAATATTGATTTACTTATAAATAAACAAATAGTGAATATTGAAACATGCAGAGTGGTTGTAAAACGAGAAATTGGTCAATTTACACAATAAAAACAATAACCTGTGCTTTCAGAAAACTTCAGAAAATTTTTCAGATCTTTTTAGTAAATTTTCAAAAACCTAATAACAAAAATCCATTACAAAGAAATTTGAATTAAAAAATAGTCTTTAGTACATAGTCTTGTACTCATCTGATTTTTTGGCATTTTGAGACCAATTTATTTATAAATGTGACGCGATTAAGGTTTCTTGTTGTCAGTTTCGTAATATACACACAAGAAAAAATCCGATGTGGCCAGACACATGACGTTATCATGCTATACAGCAGTGTCAAACTCTGATGTTTTGACAATACTGTCAATAGAATCAAAATATCTGTCAAAGCCTGGCTAACTAGTTTTAATGCAATACGAGCGATCTGAATGAAATAAAATTTGCTAATGACTAAACTTAGAACTGAAAGAAATTTTGTTTAAAAGGTTCAAAAGGAACTGGAGGTTTACTCTTAGCATTTTGCAACGATTTTGCAAATTATCCGCCATTTTTGTTATGTCGTCAAAACAGTTAAATAATGAATGAAAGTAGAGAAAATTTTGTATAATTTATGTCTATGACATTTTTTGATATATTTAATAGTTTACCTACATGAGCAAATTCTATTTGATCGTGTCTGCTATAAAACTAGTTAGCCAGGATTTGACAGATATTTTGATTCGATTGACAGTATTGTCAAAACATCAGCGTTGGACACAGTTTGACATGATAAAGTCATGTGCCTGGCCACATCAGATTTTTTTCCTAAACTGCTATTTGAAACAAAACATGCAATATCTCAAAAACAATTGATTTTACAGTACTAATATCTAGAACCCTTAAAATTTAGTAAGGAATTCACAAATTCCTGTGAATTAAGGTCGATGACTAGATTAACTCACGCCCCAAAGGGCTTAAAATCGAGAATAAGTCTTATCATTAAAATAAAAAAAATACCTTTTTATTTGGTTTTCTACAATAAATTTACATATCTACCACAGTTATTACCTCAAGAGGAAAACAAATAATCAATTAACTTTTGAGTCTAGATATATGAGCATCACATATTTTCATAAACTTAATTTGTCAAAATAATCTAAGCTACATGACTATCCAGACGAACAATGAAAAAAATCTTACAAATGATAACTCTTTATGGTAGGTATGCTTTCTTCCGCACAACCAGAACCACGCAGAAATTTTTACTTGTCTAGATTTTCAGAAAAGAAGTGCTAAAAACTGCAAAAAGTCGAAAAATGCATTTTTGTCTCAAAAACTAGACACAATTTGTAACTTCTGTATTTAGATTGCACAGAAAAAAAAGCATTCTTAGATTTGCTCGTATTTGTGATATTATGCCTCTGAAATTATTGAAAAATTGCTATTAAATAACTAAAAGATAAGAAACACCTATTCAAAACTATTCACTTCGGAATTTCACAAAGGAATTCCAAATCTATCCATAAGCAGATGTTAGTATGCCTAATAAATAACGGTAACTATGAAATGTTCTTAACATTCTTTAGCAACAACGTAACTCCTTGATTAAAAAACAAACGAAAAATATAAAAACTTGTATACGTTCAACAGGGTTAAATAACGAACACAACATATCACAAACAAGGGTGCAATAATCAGGGAATTGGGGCGCGTTCTGCTCTCGCATTACCCCATTTTACTTTTTACCACTCCGTCCCACATATTTATCGATCTGCTATAAATAAACCAAGCAACAATTTCATTATTTTGTGGGTTTGGCAACTATGCTATACTTTACACATTTTTGTTTATAAGCTTAAAATAACATGACATTCCGTTCGACAAACCTCATATTGAGATAGTAAATATACCTGGGTTATATCTTTTTTTACACCTGGTGGACAGCTGTTCCTTTGAAATATTTATCCTCGTTATATCATATTAAGTAACAGAAGAAGATATAGCATTCATACCTACTTTCTCTGGTACAAAATCTGCTCAACAACGGGCTTAATACAAAATCGATATTTGACAATAACCAGACCTACTGCGTATTGTTTACTTTACCCGAAAATATAAAGTTGTATTATAACCAATTTATAATTTATACAAACAACCTCATTTCATTCCTTCTTTCAAACATCCTTTATATTATAAAACATCGATGTATTCCGCTATATCCGTAAATATAAACATACCTGTAACGTTGGTAACAGGTCCTAATAATATATAATTCACTGATTTGCACTGGTAATGGTAAATGCGCGACCGTTTTTTAAAAACACCGGTATCGAACGACTGTTCTCGAGTACGGGTATTTCTCGGTGCCAATGTTACGGCTAATCTAGCAGGCAGGTCAGCCTTTGGAAGGTTAGCGCGGTTTTGTCGGATACAAAACTTGCGTCACCACGCCTCGCACTAGAAGCTTGCGGTATGCGCCGCCGGTGGCGCCACCGTACAGTTCCTAGAAGTCGGTAAGTAGGTAACTGTATCGCGCGGTTGAATTGCATACCTTTGAAGTTTATGTAGTCGATTCTTTAAATTTGTTAGTATTTATTCGTTTAATTAAATATATTTTTTACAGAATCTTTATAGATACAGATTTGCAATAATACATTAAATAAGTTAGTAAAAATTATGGTTTATTAAAATTTATTATATAAAAAAAGGATAAACTTTTTTAGTAATTTATTGTTGTTTTATAAAAGAAATATTTATTTCAGTTTATTTTTTTCTTAATGGTATCTTTCTTAACAAGGTAGGACAATAAGATCTAATGAATAGTTGCCAAGATCTCCAGATTGGACACCTATAGAAATCTATAGAAATAGACCGCAAAATGTTGACAACTTGGAAAGAAAAGACAAAAAAAAATCATACTGAGTGGGCCTAAACTGCTATGGACTTTATATTGTTTATTTAAGCATATTCAATAATTATTGTAACTTTCAATGATATTTTTCAATTATTGAGTGATTTGAGATTTTTCACTTTGTTTATTGCAATTTTGGTCAATCTCTCTGGCATAGAGAAATTCTACCGACCTTATGAGTATTTGGCATAAGCTGCTATGGACATTATATTATTGTATATTTAAGCATATTCAATATTTATTTTTTTTATTTATTTATTGTGACTTCATCATCATTCTTATCAACTACTTATTTTTTATTTGACATTTTAACTGTATTTACTGCTATTTTTGATAATCTCCTTTGCATAGAAAATCGATCGGGTTGGGTTGGCTTGGATTTTCTTATCCCCCATGGAATTCACAGTACAAATTTAAAAAAAAATATAAGGTGAGCAAAAAATAAATCATAGTCTTAATTGAGAAACAAGAAAACAAATAAAAATAATGTTTTATCATTTTCCGAAAAAGTATTCAGGATTATTAGAACTCCATTTTCGAGATAGAAAAAAAACTTTTAGGTTGAAGGAGCCAGATCATTTCCAAAAACTCAAAACTATTTTTATTTATAGGGGATTTGCATTGTGGAAAGAAAATAAAACTCTTTTAATGGAATGCATTGTATATTATACCATATTATTATATTTAGAACCCATGGATGCAAATTTAATAGATTCAGAGATACTATTTTTTCTCAAAAAGGTGACTTTTATAATAAAAAATCTGTTGTGGCCAGGCACATAACTTTATCATACTATAAAGCAGTGTCAAACTGTGTCAAACGCTGATGATTTGATAATACTGTCACTAGAATCAAAATATCTGTCAAATCCTATCCTAGTTTTAATGCAGACACAACCGATCTCGATTTGAATCTGCTTATGCAGCTAAACTATTAATTTTACCAAAAAATGTTATAGACATAATATAAACAAAATTTCCTCTACTTAAATTTATTTTGTAACTATTTTGACGACATTACGAAATGACGGCTCATTTGCAAACTCGTTGAAAAATGCTATTGGTAAACCTAGAGGTCCTGTAGACCCTTTTGAAAAAAATTTCTTTCAGCTCTAAGTTTGATCATGAAACTTCTAAATATGGAGTTTTGTCCCGATGCCTTTAGTAGTTTCTCCGGAATCATCACCACAAAAAAAAACTAGTTTTGATGCGGTTCGAGCGATCTCGATGAAATAGAATTTGCTCATGCAGCTAAACTATTATTTTACCAAAAAATGTCATAGTGATAAATTATTCAGAATTTCCTCTGCTTTAATTTATTATTTAACTATTTCGACGAAATTCCAGAAATGGCGGCTTATTTGCAAAATCTTTCAAAAATGCTAAGACTAAAACTCCAGTTCCTTTGGACCCTTTTCAACAGAATGCTTTTCAGCTCTAAGTTTGGTTATGAAACTTCTAAATATGAAGTTTCGTCCCGATATCTTTACTAGTTTCTCTGGAATCGTGTATATTATATTCGTTGTACACACACAGACATTTTTTTGTATCTTGTTCAAAAATGTTCAGTGACATATTTCCGCTAAAATCTCAAAAAAAATTTTTGGCATGATTGCAATACTTTAAATAATACGTATGATAAAGTTAAAAAAAAACGTAAAAACGACTTTTCAGATATTTTACGGACAACTTTGGCAGATAATAACTAAAACCGATAGGCAGACGTTGAGGTACCATTTTTATACCCCCCCCACATTTACTGTGGTAGGGTATATTGAGTTTGTCACAACATTTGTAACACCCTTAAGGAAGCGTGGCCAATAAAGACTTGTGTATATCTTTTTGATCAGCATTGAAAACTGAATAGATTTAGCTATGTCGGTTTGTCTGTCCGTCTGGCCTTCTGTCCGTCTGTGTACACTGTACACGATAACTGCCGTAATTTTGAAGTAATTGATTTGAAATTTGGTATAGAAGCTTATCTCTTAAAAAGTAAGGACAAGTTCGTGAATGGGCAATATCGGACCACTCATTTTTCTCCATATATTTTACGGTGGGGTGTATTTTAACTTCAGCCCGGCTGAAGATAATTTTCTTACTAGTTTTGATTGGTTTCAATAATAATATCGTCAAAGGTTCAGTAAACATTTTTCTGAATTGGTATTATTTTCATAGGCAGGTGAATTATTTGTCTACACAAATCTGAAATGACTAGACTAGTCTATCTAATATCTTTGGGACACCAGCGTATATCGATTGGTTTTGGTTATGATTTAATAAAGTTGTAAGATAATATCCTCAAACCTGTACCAATGTTTTGAAAAACAATAATCTACTAAGATCCTAATAATATCTATCAACTTTACAAGACTTTAATCTGTCCAGTTAAAAAAAAACTATTCTGTTACAACATTCTGTATAAACGAAAAGGATGATGAGATGTTGCCCACTGCTATGCTAATGACACACCCACTATTTGATGGAACAAAAATAACTACAGATTTATTACGTTACGCGATCTTCTTTATATGACCACAAGTTTTAAAACATTTTCACCCCAGATTAATGCCCACCTCTGCAATTGATTTAATGTTCAACATTTATATTTTATTTTTCTCAATATTTATGATCTAAAATAAATTCTAAAAGACCCTACCTATATGTTACATTTGGCATTAAATTTTACTTACTCAGTCTGTTCTAAGTCTTCAGGAAATGGCGTTGGATTTTCAGGAATTGGACTTGGCTCGGGCTCCTCTTGCACTGGACTTTCAAAAATTAACGTTTCAACCATCGACCCTTTCGAACTACCGAAAGACACCCTGCAAGCAAAGAAAACATCTTATATTTTCACCCATCAAATAAAGATTACACAACGTGACAAACTTTGTCATGTTGCCTTTCATATCACTCATTAGAAGTCTAAAGAGAGAAGTATAATACCCCTTTCGTAAAACTGTATTCATTTTCATTAGAGATGCAAATAATTAAATCTGGAAATTAAATTTAATTTCTACACCACGAAATCAAATCACAATCAAATTCCTGACCGTTTCCTTAAATATCTAATATAAATTAGTCTATTAGAGGTGCGTTACAAGCTTTTAATAGCTCAATGTAATAATAGATTTAATTAATAAACCGTTAATGTTGCGATCCCGCCTTGATCTCGTTTATTTTCTCTTCGGAATAAGTTAAACAGAATTTTTCAATCACTCGCCGAGGTATTTTTCGCTATTGCAAACGAGAACCAATAAACCGATCAACGGCCTACTGAGAATAATAACACCTAATGAACTGACATATCCTGTTTTTAGAACAAATACTTCACTATCTCTCACTCCTCAGCCTTCTCGATAACTCGATATGTTCCGATTATAACCACAGCACACTATTAAATTATATTCTATGCATGTTATGTATATTCAAATGTCAGAACGGTTAAATAATCTCATTAGCGATTCGCAATGTTTCGGTTATTTTAATAAATATATGGCGCACCTGTTACGTTTAATATTTAACGGTTTTATGCCTGTTAATAATTTCCCGGTAAACGTTAATCTTCTTTGCAGTGCCTATAATTTAAATTGCTGGTCTGCTGAATTGACTGGCGAATGTAATTAGAGTAAAATATGATCTCGTTCGAAGTGGATTATAAATTGGATTATTGTAGACAGTCCGTATACAGGAATACGAGGGATGTCATGCGTGACTTTTTCGTGTCCAAAATTACTTTTGAAAGAGCAAGTCATTGTTTTGTTGAAGTAGATTTCCAGTAGATTTATTACACAATGTAACAGCATTTTGCATAGTTGTTGTTTATATGTTGGAACATTCTACTACTGCCATTTCACTTCAATAGGTGTTCTTAAAACGTAGGCAGTAAAGGTGATGAGAACAAGCGATAGAATCCTTAAAGCTTGAACTTTGGTATCGTTCATTTTGATATTGGATATATCTTACTTAATCGAAATATTCTATAAGGCCTAAATAAAGGTTTAAACTATGATAAATAAGATATGAAGCGAAGAACATTGTGGCAACTGGGTAATTCAGCAGTAACGTGTCACACCCGTCACGCACGTTTGACGATATTAATGTAGTATTCAATATAAGCAATTGGGGCTTTTATTCTTCTTCTGATACAAAGTCATTACAAAAAGAAGAATCTTAGAAAAAATACTGTCCTTTAGTTAACAACAAAATAGATTTTGTTTTATGACTTTTTAATCTCGCGTGAAATAAAACAATCGAAAAGCGATTTTTCGAAAACTTTTACAAAAAATGTTATTATAAGTGTTAAAGTAAATTTCTGTGTGGGGACAACTAAACTTTTTTTTTGGGAAATATAAAAAATTTAGTTTATACAACCAGACCCCAAAATGAAAAAGAATTGTACCATTGTTAATAAAGTTATAGAAAACATACTGATTTCTTTTTAATTAATTAATTGTTACTTCGTATTTGGGCACTTATTATAATTTGCAAAAGCTTATTTAAATACTTTGTTCTTGTAAGTTTTACTAATTCAGAATTCACAGATTCAGATAAGAATTTATTGCCACATACCGCCAGCATCACGAGAAACTTTTTACAAGAACAGGAATTCATGGAATGGCCGGCGTTCTGAAAGTCCTGACCTGAATGCTATTGAACACGTGTGGGATCAGCTTGATCGATGTTTTCGCAAGCGCCCTAATCCACCGCTAACCATACACGAACTGACACAAGCCCTGATTGAGGAATGGAAAAGCATACCCCAAGAATCTCTTCGGAGACTAGTGCGAATCATGCCACGCAGGTGTGAGGAAGTGATTCGTGCTCGTGGCATACACTGTATGCCTCAGTAATCCACAGAAAATCCGACTGTCATCGATACTATGACAGTCATTTTCATTTTGTTATTAATTTACATTTTTAAGTGTAACTTAGAAGAAAGTAAGAGTTGCAACATTATTCTTGTAATTTTCTATAGTTAAATATATGCCGTTGAAGTATAGCAAATGTGATTTGCCTAAATCTATTATTTAAAAAGTTACAGGTTTCGAAAAAAGTGTTCCACTAATTTTTTTGAGCAGTGAATATATTATAAAGGGTCATTATAAATTATTGTAGTCGAAGTAGGCCATGATAACAAATGTAAAGGTTGACGCTCTATCCGAATGGAATACCACTGGAACAGTGGTAGAAAACACGCAAAAGTTAAATTGATTGCATAACCTATTTCAAGTTTGACAGTTGTTTGTATATAACGGCAAAAATTTTCTAACATGGGCATGACCTACTTCGACCACAATCATTTATAATGACCCTGTATAACTGTAAACACAACTATGGTCCACATTGAAAAAAATAATTGTCGTGTTCCTACTGGCCAAATTAAAATACAAGTTCCATTTTAAAGCCTTGTTCGAGCAAAAAAGGTAAAAAGGATGTAAAAAACATTTTTTTTATTAATATGTGATGGAACACGTTGTCAATTGGAATTTTGAAGTATGTAAAAAGTTCCTCCATAAGTTCTTGATTACACTACAGTAGGTACCTGTACTTTGTCTACATTTTGACTGTAAAGTATTTTTTCTATAAATAGTACCGTGTTTTGCAAATCAAAATGATGCATTCATCGTTAATAAATTGGCAAAATAAGCATTGTACTGTATTCTAAAAGTTATTTAGGCTTCTTCTTTTTAACTTTAATTTATCGGAAATTACGTGATCATTGAAATTTATATGGCAACCCATATTATGCTTTCAATCAAGAGAATTCTGAACACAAAAACATATCTATTGTCAATTTTTATCACCAAGGCAACGAAGAAATAACTTTTCTTAATAAACTAGATTCTAGGTGGGTATGAATTGATGAAAATAGTCGAAAATTGTCAAATTAACACTAAGTACATCGATTTTAGCTGATATTGTATTACTGGCGCCCACTATAGCGTAATTTAATAGGTTTTTTGGCCAATGAGTAATTTTTTCCTTATAGTTCATGGGTGCATCCTGATTATTCGATGGAAAACATTTTTCCGATCACAATGACGCCAAATACTGAAAATCGTAGCGTAGAAATGTCGTTTACCTCAGGAAAATAGAAAAATCTGATGTGGCCAGGCACATGACTTTATCATACTATATATAAAATTAATAGTTTAGCTGTATGAGATTCTATTTGATCGAGATCGGCTATGTCTGCATTAAAATAAAACTAGTAGAACTAGACAGATATTTCGATTAAAGCTGCGTTCGGATATTGTACTCCGTTGACACCGGGTACACCGTCCAAATGACACTTACGTGCTATTGGGTGTAAAAAGTGTAACGGTGTTCAATATCCGAACGCAGCCCATATTGATAGTAGTATTTTCAAAACATTAGCATTTGACACCAGCTACTGTCATTAGAATCAAAAAATCTGACATATCCTGGCTACTAGTTTTAATGCAGTACGACCGATCTCGATGAAATAGAATTTGCTCATGCAGTTAAACTATAAATTCTACCAAAAAATGTCATATACATAAATTATAGAAAATTTCCTCTCCTTTAATTTATTATTTAACTATTTTGACGACATTACACAAATAGCGGCTCATTTGCAAAATCTTCGAAAAATGCTAAGAGTAAACCACCAGTTCCTTTGGACCCTTTTCAACAGAAAGCTTTTCAGCTCTAAGTTTGGTTATGAAACTTCTAAATATGAAGTTTCGTCGCGATGCCTTTAGTAGTTTCTCCGGAATCGTCGCCACAAAAACGGGTACACACACACATACACACACAGACACACACACAGACATTTTTTACTTTATCATACGCAGTATGGAAAGTATTGTAATCATGCCAAAAAAAATTTTGAGATTTTAGCGGAAATATGTCTTTTTGGGTCCCCTGAACATTTTTGACCAAGGTACAAAAAATGTCTGTGTGTGTGGGTGTGTATGTGTGTGTGTATGTGTGTGTGTGTGTGTGTGTGTGTGTACCCGTTTTTGTGGCGACGATTCCGGAGAAACTACTAAAGGTGTCGGGACGAAACTTCATATGTATTTAGAAGTTTCATAACCAAACTTAGAGCTGAAAAGCTTTCTGTTGAAAAGGGTTCAAAGGAACTGGTGGTTTACTCATACCATTTTTCGAAGATTTTGCAAATGAGCCGCTATTTGTGTAATGTCGTCAAAATAGTTAAATAATAAATTAAAGGAGAGGAAATTTTCTATAATTTATGTATATGACATTTTTTGGTAGAATTTATAGTTTAGCTGCATGAGCAAATTCTATTTCATCGAGATCGGTCGTACTGCTTTAAAACTAGTAGCCAGGATATGTCAGATTTTTGATTCTAATGACAGTAGATAGTGTCAAACGCTAATGTTTTGAAAATACTACTGTCAATATAGGCTGCGTTCGGATATTGAACACCGTTACACTTTTTACACCCAATAACACGTAGGTGTCATTTGGACGGTGTACCCGGTGTCAACGGAGTACAATATCCGAACGCAGCTTTAATCGAGATATCTGTCTAGTTCTACTAGTTTTATTTTAATGCAGACATAGCCGATCTCGATCAAATAGAATCTCATGCAGCTAAACTATTAATTTTATAGTATGATAAAGTCATGTGCCTGGACACATCAGATTTTTTGTACCTTGGTCAAAAATGTTCAGGGGACCCAAAAAGACATATTTCCGCTAAAATCTCAAAAAATTTTTTTGGCACGATTACAATACTTTACATACTGCGTATGATAAAGTAAAAAAAATTGGGTGAATGCTCAAAGTCGTTCTCTGCATTTCGCGTCACCGCACTATTCTTGATGAAGAATAGTGTTGTTATTGGAAAGGCATTTTTAAAATTGCAATTCAAACAAATCGCGATGTAAAGAACAAATTAAATAATAATTAACAATAACTAAGAATTAATAACGAACAAGTAATAACAATAGCGTGGGTCACCCGATATATTATACAAAATTATAGAGCTCATTCGTATATTCAGGGTTTACTATGGCATTCATAGATGGCATTAGTAGTACGTAGATACCTTTGATACCCATTTGTTACATTTGACAAGAAAAAATATTTTCAAAAATACACACGAAAAAAATTCATACCCAAAAAAAAATAATACAAAACAAACAGTTCTGTATTCAGTTCAGTGGACCAAATAGAGCAGGCATCTATTACCTAGTTAATATTTATTGTCTTTTTCGTTCACTGTACATAACCACTTGCTATACTATAACGTCAGTGACTCCTATTGACATGATTTATACAGGATACATATTTTAGGTGCGCGTTTACCTCGATAGTTATGCAATACTTCCGTAATAATTACGCAAAATAGCGAAATAACAGCCCCGGATAAATGCCCATTTGCGGTACACAGGATGTGCAGATATAATTGGATATGATTGTAACCTGGGTCGGCTTTAATGTATCCGCGACACACGTATTGTAAAAAAAGTAATTACTTTTTTATTACTATGTGATTTCATTACCCATTTCGTACATTATGAGTAGCGTAATTTTAAACAGGAGGCCTGAGCAGGCACAATTCAACATTTTTCAGGCTTGCGTGGGGATTTCTAATATATTCACCCTCTTTTCGAGCAGTTAGGGGTAGAGATAGACGCACCTTTAAATATTTAATACTTATATAATGAAATGGACAAAACTGCTGGAAAATAAGGGCCCAGAAAAGGTCTTAAATATTGTTTTTTCTTTCTGTAAGAGTGTTTATAAAAAAAAACCAAATTTTCTTAAAATTATAGGCATACTATGTGAATAAATATATCTGTACATATATATGTGTATAAGTACTTAGTTTCCTGTTTATTCACTGTATCAGTTTACTTTCTTCACACCTTCGTATTGTTTTATTTCAAGAGATGGTACACGTAATTGGTTGTCAACCGGTTAAGTTAAGGTATCATTAGGAATGAGAAATAAATGACTTCATCGACACGACGACTCGAAGGAAATTGGACGCTTCCTCGAAGTAGTTATTAAATTGCATGGAAGGACGAAATGCATTCATCCAATAACAGTAATTTTCTTACTACGAGATCACAACATCATTTAGTCACATTGTCAACATTAACTTTAAGTAGGATAATGCTAATATTCGTATGTCGCCGAAAGAATTACTTACATAAATGCATGTCATTTTTGTATAAATAGAACTCAATAAGCTTATACGAGAATATAAAAAATTTCTTTTACCAAAAGAAAACCTACAGATAGACAATGACCACATCACTTTCAATTTTTAGGAATACAATATTAGGTATTCAAGGTTATGCTATAGGGTTTTGTTGTAGTTTTGATGTTTCTACACACTTTCTACAACTACTAACGCAAAGGTTTTCATAACACAATTGATAACACAATTCAAACAAACATTCAAAGACCAAAGTACTCCAATTTGTCTCAATTACAAAACTAACTCACGTTTTCGGAAAGTTAAAGCATTTACGACGTTTAAAAGTTAGAAGACAAAGATGGTTTGGTAAGAATCAAGATCGTCAAAATATTCAAATTTGCTTTACAATATCACTAATAGCGTTTTCGACTTACTGCACTTTTAGTGCACTGGCTTGCCCCGGGGCAGTTTTGCGTGTTCGACTTATAATTTTCAGGTGGCACTCGTCGAGTGCGGCGTGTTCGACTTACGACCAAAGTTGCCCTCAGTGCGCACTGAGGGCAATTTTCTTGCTCCGACTTCTGGAGTCGGTGCAGTCAGTGCAGTGTCAGTGCAATATGGCGGACTGTCAACAAGCGATGTCAGGTTGCGCCAAAGTGATAGTGTCACGGCTTATGGACTTCTTATTATGCTTCTTATCGTCTTCGTCATCTGCGGGCGAAGAAGATATTTTAATTGCCATGCAGAAAAGCAGAAAAAACTGCCGCGAATAAAAAATTTTGGTATCAACTTTTGATATCCCAAACCGACAGACTGATTATAATAACGTAATTTTTTGATTTTGTTTACCCTTTAAAAATCTATGGGCGCAAAAACCACCCTCGGAAGGTTGCCAGACTTGATATTATCTTATTGTTACGCTAAAAGGGACAGATTCTGAAAGTTCTAGCGCTTGGACCATTATCTATGAAAATTTATTTATAATTGATTAAAATATGATTCTAACCGTGATTCTAACCTTAATCACGATCGATCACGATCCGACCATTGACGGTTTGTGACACTCTGAAGCGTTCGGCTTACCAACTGCACGAAAAAAGTGCACATCCCACTGGCACGGTGCCGGGTCGCACTGAGAGCGTGCATAGAGCGGCTAAGTCGAAAACGCTATTAATGTTGACAAGCCGCGAATGTATATAATGTGTATATAATAAACCTAAAATTTTGTGGTATTTATCTGTGACGTATCTATGCGGAAATTTGCAACCGCGCCATCTATACCCCACGAGATCAACTCGCCAACCGTTTTTTTTTTAAACGCGTTTGTCGTACGGGGAGCAAAAGTTGATATAAGCCGTCAAGTCACCACTGAACGATCTCATGTTTGTAGCCAATTACTTGTAGCTGTCACTTTGACGTTTCTCGAGCGCCTATCACGTTGCATGTTCGTCCGCCATAATTGCCGGAAAATACCGACAAGGCATTGCTCTGAAAAGTTTTTGGGGTAGATTTAGGTATTTTATATTACACCCTGTAGATGGTATGTGACGAACAAATGTCAAATTGCTAAAATTGCGTTTCTTTCGCAGATTCGTCGCGAAATGTGCGGAATTTTCTCGGTTAAAACGTCCCTGAAAAGGCCCGATTGCAACAATACATATACCTGTAAGCAGAACGTAACCTGAGGTGCATGAAAGCAAAATAGGAACAGTCAGTTTGACAATAGTATATTATTTGACGAGCACAAAACTAAGGATATAAATCGCGAGCATGATAAGCATGTAAACATGCGAACAATTTATATCAGTTGTGTGCGAGTCGAATACGACGTTTTATCTACGACGCATAAATTTCATTTTACCTATATCAAATATTTTAAATAATTTGTCAATGATGGCGAGGCGAACTGACACATAACTGTCATCCACGTAGGTTTTGACAGACTTTGACACTAGCGTTGTATAATGATGACAGTTCGTTTAAATAATGAAGTCATTAATTGAACGAACTGTCATTATTATACAACGCTAGTGTCATTATAATCATTGGCGTATATCATAATGGGAATTATATAGTCAGAGATACGTTTGCAATGAATATGTGAGTCGTAGATAAACTCATCGGTATGGGAAAAAAATTCATCGACACAAGTATTATTTATATTGTCACTTTTTTTTCATAATTCTTGTTCTAAGTTTATTTATTATGATTATTACAATTATAATTATCACCTGGGACATAAAATGGTAAATTTGATCGCTTGTAAAGTTTTATAATCATCTTTTTCCCCTCCTAACCTATAAATCATCTGTTGATGATTAAATTATTGCAATTTAGTTCCCCAATTGTTTTCACCGATTATTTGTTCATATCAACTAACTAAACATTGCTATTTTTAATATTTCACATCAAAGTTTCCATTTCGTTTAGGTACATAATATATGCGAGTTTGACACTTGGCTGTCAGCCATTCTGGTGTGACGTAGATGCGCAAAACAAAACGATTTTTTGTATGCTAATGTGCGTAATATCTGTTTCTATCATTTTGAGGTATAACGATTTAGCTATATTACACAATTTTTCATAACTAATATCATCACTGTGTCAGATACCGCCATAACCAATACTAAATATTTCACTGTCAAATATGTAGAAATACGTAAGCGTGCGTTACGTGTTATGTATAGACGTTACATTATTTCAGCTTCACCTTGCGACTGATTGACGGTTTGGCATCGCCTTCAAATTGAATACTCGTGCCGTACGGTTTATACGCGCGATTGTTTCAAAAAAACGCCCACCAGACGGCGTCGTTCGCGTCGCTCGCTTGAAGCGAAAATCGCGCTGTGTGCCGTTTGCCAAAAGCTACGCCGAATGGCATGGTCGAGCCAGCAAAACAGAAGACCCACGTCATCATAACTATGTACTTTTGTTGTATCTGGACGAACGGATGTATTCTCCAACTTCTCTGTTAAATATGAGTAATTGAGAATACAAAAAAGTAACAAAAAGTTTTTTTGTATACATACTATAAATTTTTGTAATAAACGCCCGCTTATAACGACCTACTCCGGTGTCTCCATGGGGTGTCTCCTAATAGTTTGTTACATCCGGATTTGACGTATAATTAGTCCAATGAAGTCAATCGGATAAAAATTGCTCGAGATCTACTGCTAGCCGTTTTTGAAAACATGGTTTCGAAAAAACTGCCCACACAACGCTCGCGACACGCGTTCGCAAATCTATGCCAAGGGCTACAATAACTACACAGGCAACATATGTTCAATATTTGCTTCAAACTACTAACTATCGGTATCTCTACGTCATTTTAAAACTATATAGTGTACCTTCGCACCGCTGCACAGTGGGGTATTTGACCCGAAAACCTGACCACAATTATTTTTTCACCTTTAAGGGTTCTAGCTGGGTTGTTTTATTTATGTATAGCATTTTGACCTTCATACTACTAAGTATTCGAAGGTTAGCAACTTAATAAACACAATAAAACAGTACAAAATAGGGAAAAAGCAAACTGTATTAAAAAATGTTCTTCACTGCAGTACACGTATCATAAATTAATTACTGCTACAAGATTTGTCATCAATATTTTTTCTGATTTTATTTCTATTACTGTGTGAAATATACAAAAATATATATGGCATGTCCTGATTAAATACGCATAATAGACGGATTTAGAATTGAACAATTCATGTCGTTTCTGATTTATATGAGCTAACATGTTTAGGTCTGTTATGTTGTAAGAAAATCATGAAAAAAGTTTTATTTTTAAGACCAGTGGTAGAGCAACAAAATGAAAGTTTACACCAGTCGATATTGTGTATTGAAACGGTACATATGCTATTCATGCTATCTTCCGTTCGATGCATTCCTGTTAAGACGTGATAGTAGAGACAGTTAAAAACCTAATTAACAATATTTATCACTATAAAACCTCTTATTTTTAGTATTATTGTCTAATACTTATTGTTTCCATGAAAACTTTCGAAATGTGATCATCCTTCAAACTGAAACGGTCGTATTTTTAGTGGTATGACCCTAATACGCATGTCTCGAACCCAGATTCGCATTCCGTATAAACACATTTATCTAAAACGCCTAACCAGTTACTATTCACAAGTTTACTATAGTCTCTCCTCAACAATAATCCATTTTAATGCAGAGAACTGTGTATGCCAGTAGGTGCTTTCGATGTACTTTCTTGTACTGAATATAAATCCGATTCGCTTCAAACAACAAATTTCCAAAAATTCACGTACAAGTACAAAGTTTAAGATTTCTTTCGGATGATTTTTAAGAGTTTAGGTCGTCGGGGTTGTTTACTATAGATGATCCAAAACTAAAAAATATACGTACATAACGGCATTTACAACATACAAGATGCATTGAACATAAAATTGTCAATATCTTGATAACCGTAATCATTTGTATACATATAAGCACGTACATCAATTTTTGGATTTTCCTTTACAACGTGATAGAAATAAAATCACAAACACCGTATCCGCACCTATCCGCAGCAGAATTTGCAGTAGTTGTAATGTCAAATATGTGTACTATAATTTGAACCACTTTAAAGAGCTTAATTAAGCTAAACACTAAACTAAAACACTCAAATTCTGCATAAAACAGTCTTTTTTAAATAATAGCGGCCCTGCAATAAAGAAAATTGTGGGTAAATTTTAATAAAAACAATGTCAAATGAAAGTTTATACTTGGTTCTAAAGAAGGTATAACAAAAAAAGTCACATTTTTCCTTAACACACAAAATTACAACCATTTTCAAGAGCGTCAACTAATGTGCATCTATATGTTTAGCCATAGTAAAATCTAACTTTTCGCTGACAAGGACACGTGGCGCAGGGCTCAGGTGAAAACATTTTGCCGCATTTTAATACATGGTCCTTTACCAATCCCAGAAACTGGTTTACTTATTGGAATTCAACAATTTCGAAATTTGATTTATAGCCAGCCTTTTTGGGTCAATTACCCCAATGTGCCTGGTAATGAGTAAAAGAGGCAACACTCATCCCGAAACTCAATATGTCATTTTGAAGCGCTCGGACTTGCTTCGAAAATTCGTCTTCTTCGAGCAACGAGCAGAAATTTTTTTAAAACAATGGATGATGTCAGGCATTCTTCTTCACATGTTTTTACGTCGTTTAAGCCAATAACACAAATGGAAGAATACAAATTCAGGCTATATATAACCCCTTAAGCAGCTTCTGTTTATTAATAATAAAAAAAGGTAATTTGAGATAAGTTGTGAAATTGATGACGTGGATCTTCTGCGTCGTTGTCTCAACTATAGAAGTTCTGCAGGGCTCTGGTGCGGCTCCACGTGAAACGTCTGAATGAAATATCGATTCTCTGGAAACTCCCTCCGAAAACTGTCTCTCGGCAGTCTACCAACCCCTCTGTTCATCTCACCCCCCGCCTCACGGGTGGATCTTTTGTTTTCTACCCCGTCGACGTTGGCGTGTATCTCAGGGTTTCACGACTCAATTTAGGATGTTTTGTTTTGACCGAGCGATCGTCAGTTTATGTTTACATGTTCGAGTGCCTCTGGCGGTTGCTTTCAGGAGATCATGTTTTGCTGAATATCAACATTACCACCCTAAAGTCGTTAGCTTGTTTGGTAACGCTTATCAATTTGGGAAGTCTACTTTTCTGGACGCTCCCTAAAATGCTAAAGTTAGAATTACTCGGATTTTAATGATTATTTTTTTAACATGGCTTAAAAATTGACGCTATTTGTTTATTTATTACATTTTCGCATTAATGTAATGTATACAATAGGGTATTCCGGTCATGTCAAAATTTAAGCAGATATTCGGTTTAACCTATTGTACAATTTATGAGGATTCATATAGTGAAGCTATGAGCTTTTTGATTTAGTTTTTCTATAAGATAATTGCAATTAAAAGTGCATTTCGTTTGAATTCACCGACCACCCTCGGAAATACACGATGATTACCGATCCCTAGTAGCGGTGGCAACAGCGGACAGCTCTCGAACAGCTGATCGGCCAAGTTGACGGTTGGCGACCCTGTTGTTCGACAACGAATAAAGGTACCTTTTTTGAGAGATGATTTGATCATTGAAACTTGAAGCCAAACATCTCTCATCTCGCTAGTCGGCAATGTAAAGAAAATCTTATCAGAAGTTACTGTTCTACTGCTGTTATAGCCCGGCACAGAACTATGTCGGCGTTGGAGTTTATACATTTTGAACAAGTGTTTGATATAACCTCAATAACCAAAGCAGGTGTCAACAAACGAGCGATTCTAAACGTTGACACAACAGAAGACAAAAATTTACTACGTGCACCCTAGATATGGCAACGTTGTCAAGTCGCTCACTTTGAGCGGTCTTTGTGACGTCACAAAGACCAATCCTAATTCAAACTTCAAACAACGATTTCTCTTAATTTATAACAATGTTTGATATTTTACTTGTGAAGTAGCAAACAGTAGCACCCATACTTTTTAAAAAATGACAATTTCAAAAACACCGGAATACCCCATTGTGGATGTAAACAATCATAATACCATACTAAAATATACCTTCATATGTCAAATTATAGGTTATTAATCGGGGTAATCAAACATGTATGCTCCGACTTAAACAACCCCTAAATAACGATATACACTCTGGGTCACAAAAGAACCGGACAACTAATACTTTGATAAAGTTTGATGTGACATAACTTTGTAAATGACACTGTAAATAAATTTATCAAAATTATCACCTGCCTTGAAAATAATATGAATTTAACTTCCTACACCTGCTATACCGGAAGAAGCAACGTGATGTTTTAGTGGTATTTCTGTAGATTAGGTGATGTACAAATATCCCTGTGGAGAAATTAAGCAACTTGGTTATGTTCGCAAGCGGTCTGTTACAAAGCCGTATCAATTCCCAATGTTTTTGTTTTTAATTCGTCCCAATATCTGAATGTTTGCAAAATATACAACTTTTTAAGTAAAACTTTTAACAAACTTTAATTTTCAATAACTTTTGTAAACTTTAACCGATTACAATAAAATACATGTTCAGCACATTTTTAATAAATGACAATGAATCAAGAGTATCACACGCGTGCGCAATTTTGAAATAATACCGCGATATACCGAGATGACCAAAATGATAGTCTGGTGGTTCCAGTTTGAGAAGAAATTAAGGTTGAAGGAATTAAGGTGCTTCGTCAGATTCTATCAAGTACTCTGTTGCAAAGGCCAATTCACAATAATTTATTTTAGTATAGGTATAAATATCTACCTCTTTGTAAAGATGAAGAAAGAAAAAACAAGACAATTTTAAAGTAGGTCGGTATTTTCAGTTATAAGACAATTTTAGCATATTTTTTCGTTTTTGTTTTGTTTTTAGCGCTTTATTGTTTATAATACACAATTTACGAGTGTTCCTACATGCATATCGAAAAATATTCACAACCTATTTTACAAGAACTGTTAAGAGGAATCATTATAGCTAGTACGCCCAATAAAGTAAGCATCCATAGTGAGCTTAAATTTTGTATAAATTCTCACATGTTATACATCAAATTATAGATAAAAGTGTTTTTTTACTTAGGTCGTGTTAATGTATAGATATTAAGTGTTCTTGTTGTAACCACATTACGTTATAAAATATGTCTGGTTCATATAATCAAAGAAGTAAAGTTTTGAGTGAAAAAGGCATGTAAGATATTGTTATTTTAATGTGCAAGTTTGTACACTTATAGAGGAAGGTGAAACTTATATTGACTATGTGGTATTTCTTACAATTTTAACCTGTTCTGCGTAAAACAAATCGCAAAAAAAGTCAAAAAGTTAATCAAATTCAGTCAGGTTTGTCAAAAATGAACAAAAATATCAAAAATCTACTACTAGACGGAAAATTATATACCAAATACCATTATCTTTAATTTAATGTATTGCTTTTACGATTCTGTGAACTAATAGCTAAGAAACCCTCTCAGAACTTTTACGTGTTTTGCGAGTAGTTATCTAATAAGTTTTTCTTTAAAGGCGGACACATTCGTATACAAGGATAATATTTTATTTTTTTACTATAGGTTTTTATACGCGATATTTGCCAAATACACGAATATGAGGCGCCGCCTGACGTAGCAGTTCCACAAATGTTAAGATATTGGGACAAAGCAAAAAACAATTTGTAAGGCATACCACAGAGTTCTTGAAAAACTCACTAAAATCCTTCATTTCTTCACAGGATGTCTCAAATTTGGACCACATTATTTTCCTTCTCCTGGTATAACAACCAGCAAGTTTCCTCTTTTTTCAAAATTGCAAAGGTATGGTACTCTAAATTTACAGTTTGTGTGCTGAAAAAAAATCAAAATTGGTTAAAGTTCACCGATGCATGATCGATTTGGTAAAAACCAAAGTTTGTCGATGTAAATTGGTCGATTTCAATACTGGATTAACAAAATGCATTTTATGTATTATAGCTGCATACATCGTAGATACGCATTATTCCATCGAACCTACCACTATTATTTATTTCTTAGAATTATATTCCGAGAATTTATTACTCTCCAATCTAGACTCGACACGTGGTCTATACTTGCGTAACACCAGAATTATTCGTGAAGCCTTCCGTAAGGTAATTGACTAAACATAATTGTTTTTAAATTGACTTGTCACGTGGCAACATCGTACCTCACATTTTTTCCATCTGAAATAGCTAGACGTAAAATTTACGAGGAAATTGGATCTGGTAGGAAGCCGCGGTCATCCGGTGCTACCCACCGCTCCCCCCAGTCCCCTCTCACGGTATGTAACTGAATTTCGAAACGTCTACATGGAAATTGGCTTCTCCAAGTTTCAATCAAATTTTACAAATCAATCACGATATTCGATGGTGTGTGTTAAATGCTATCAAATTTAAATTTATGATTCCTTAAATTTATCCTTTAAAAGTGTTGATGCGAAGATGTGAAGGTGGGATCTCATAGAAACGAACAAACGATGACGTGAATCTACGTTCACAACATTGAACAATCTTAAATTAAAACAAAAATTTAATAAGACAATAACAAGAAATAAAACATTTTGCAACCAATAGGTCGTAGATGTCTGTTATTTCTTGAAATCTTAGATTTATTTACTATGGTGCAGTTGCTGTGTATAGAGGAATATTATTGACTTACTTCATGTACAAAACAAACATCATGTAAGTACATGTAAGTAGAGGAGAGCTTCTTTTTCATGGGCATACGGTTTGAAAAACGGGAAAATAATATTGTTTTAGAAGCAAGATATTCTTAAAATTCATTTAAATGTAAATACATATAGGCATAAATTAGGATGCTTCTTATTTTGTAAAAGAATCTCTTTTTCTAGTAGCATGTTCTCAAAAGTCAATATGATCAGCAAACGGATTATTCTGTTTTCTCTTTTAAAAATAGGGTTTTGGTCGCCGTCTAAGTTACGAAAAGTTTGTATTTATAGATAGATAGATAGATATTTTTATTCACTGAATAACACATAAAGAAATAATAATAAAAAACAAAATATCAATTATACTTTAAAACCATAAACTTGGTAGTTGATGTATGTACTCTGAAATTGAAGAATGTAACTTTTTAAAACAACAACTAAGTCAAAAAGTGAAATCAACATACATATTAAAGTAAACCGTTTCTTATAGGTCATTAGATGGCTACCAAAAAAAAATGCAACAAAAAAGGCCTTTTTGTGACTTGGGACGTGGGAATTTTTTGTTAAAATTCTTATTTTGGTACTTTTGGTACTATTTATTCTGCCGTGCTAATCATAGTTGAGTTTAAAAATACGTTGTGCTTCTACTTCGCAGATTAGAAGCGTTCTAATACGATTTTTTTAATTCTTTGTCATGACTTTATATCGTTGTTTAATAGATCAAGGAAACATCATTTTATCTAATGATTTTATCGGAAAAATTAAAAATCGAACAAAGAGAAGCAGATACGTTAACACGGTATACTGATAACTAATACCATTAATTAACAACTTTGACAGCCGGTAGTGACCCCTAAATATCCAAATCCATATGAAACTTTTTAGTCAGAATGATATTAACTTTTAAAACAGTTTATTTTTTTGTATATTCAATTTACTGAAATTTATCAACTTTTTATTGAAATGTTTATTGTTTGATTAGCATTTTATGTTTTATTTTAATTCGTTTTGTTTGCAATTCAAACAATGAAATATGAAATAAAATAAAAAAAATATCAGCTTGAAAAATACGTTTGACACGTGTATACCCTTGAAAGAACGTGACACGTGTATACGTGAAAAAAGAAAAACAAAAACGATTAACTCCAAAACGATAGATTTGCGCACAACAGTATGTTAGTTAAATATTGAACATTGAAAAATGTATTGGTACAATGTCTAGTGTTTTCATTTAGTGTATCAGTAAACAATAATAAACAAAAATAAATAATGATACCGAAACCTATTTTAGTACTCACGAAATTGAAGAACATGGCAGATTAATGATCATACATACCTGGAACAAAATAAATAAGATCAATAAATAGATAATGCGATATATAAATAAAATAGATATTTCTTATTCTAAAAAAATACTGTAACTATTATTATGTTGGGATCTCAGTTCAATCTCGGCGTTCTGAAGACTTGAGTGGTGTTTTAAGTGCCGTCAATGTTAAAAATCGATTCTGGTTGATTCCCAAAAATATGTGGTAAAAAAAGCAGAAAACCCCAGCAAATAGTAGGAAAGTTAATTTAAATATTAAAATGGTCAATCAAACTGATTATCGCCTTCTTCGTATGAAAGTATTCCTGAAATTATTGCTAAATACAAAAATGTTATCTTGCAATAATAAAAATTTAATTGTATTATAAATTGGCGCATTATTTTCAGACAGCAACAGTATCCTTTTTGAACATGTTTCTACAATATTATAATTTTGTATTGACCTTAAGTTTGCCCTGTTTTTGAGTAATATATCATATCCTAGTATCTTCTAGTACCCTAACTATTGTACTATTACGTCTCCTAATTCCCGAATCAAACAACTAATTAAATAAAGCTACAAATCATTCAGTAACCGATTTGGATCTGATAACACTTAGAGGATCATCAATTTTCATTACCCATCCCACCAATTAAGAAATTATGTTTAAAAAAGTGCGTCAACCGATAATCAACTTAACACAATCAAATTTAAACCTCAATTAACCTAATGGTATCTTACTTAACTTTTGTTTCGTCAGAGGGTATTTGGCGCTTCTCAAACTCAAACTCATTAGTCAAAATTGTAATACAACCTAACCTATACAACCAAAACCTATAAAAGATCAACTCAATTATTTTCCATTGTTATATCTATTTACACTCTGAACGTATACGTCGTGATTCGAACAGAGGAGGCCCCTGGTGCATTGTTTCCCATGGATGTGACATTGAAAGTTGAAACCCATAGGCAATATCACTACAGACCAAACTCGGGACCCTTTTGTGTTTGTATCCTGACACTCCCTGGCGACCACATCCGACCGGGCCCTTCTTCATTAATTGTAACAAAAACTTATCGCCTCATTGACAGCCTATTGAAATAACCAATGGTCTAGAATTAGAGCTGGCCATGAACGGCTGCCGCAGGTCGCATATGCCGAAATAGACTTGCCCCAAAATGAGTCATTTAGGTTTTATTCGATTGGAATAAATGTCGGGTAATGACAACTGTTATTATGAATAAACTTACAGGATATTACAGACGTGACAGATTTAAAACATAATAGGGTTCTTTTTTTGTTTGCAGCTGAGATCTTGGCTTACACATAGCGCTGATTTTCATGATTTTTGTTTTAAATTTAAACTAAATTCGCAGATTGGCAGACACCCTTTGTTTGAAATTTCAATTTTAATTTTTACGTCTGTAACATTTGTTGATATAGATATTGGTATATGAAGTGTGCATTTTAGGAACATGTTAAAGCTTGTGCTTCAAAATTATCAGGTGGATTCATCTTTTTTGAAAACGTTACTTAAATGCATATTTTTATAGAAAAGTACATTTATCGAAAAATCACCCCCATTTTTTCAACCCCCTTAGCCGAAATATCGGTAAATAGTCAGAAGAAATATACAACTTTTTATTTTTCTGCAGGAATCTCTCAATTTGTTCTTTTATATCCTAATTTCTATAACATAATGAAATTTGAGATCGATCAATAAAGATTAACCTGCGCCCCTTTAATCCCTTGGCTAAATATTTTTCAAAATGCTTCACAGGTCTTTCATTATTTATAAATGTCGATTTTCATAAAAATAATAAAAATATTTTTGGAACATGGTAAAACAGTGGTTCCATTTGTTTAGCAGAATATACACTGTGGGAAGAAAACGGTACAGATTTTTAATTACTCGTATTTCCAATAGTATTTAGTCAGAAATAATTACTTTAAAAAAACAATTGCTTGTAATTTGAAGATTGAAACCATTCCATGTTTGCAGTAACAGAACGTTTCAATCCAATGTTATGTTACTTTATGTTTGGCTAAGCAGCATTTCCAATGCCTTTTTTACTTTATCATACGCAGTATGTAAAGTATTGTAATCGTGCCAAAAAAAAATTTTGAGATTTTAGCGGAAATATGTCTTTTTGGGTCCCCTGAACATTTTTGACCAAGGTACAAAAAAATGTCTGTGTGTGTGTGTGTGTGTGTGTGTGTGTGTGTGTGTGTGTGTGTGTGTGTGTGTGTGTGTGTGTGTGTGTGTGTGTGTGTGTGTGTGTGTATGTGTGGATGTGTGTACCCGTTTTTGTGGCGACGATTCCGCAGATACTACTAAAGGTGTCGGGACGAAACTTCATATTTAGAAGTTTCATAACTAAACTTAGAGCTGAAAAGCTTTCTGTTGAAAATGGTCCAAAGGAACTGCAGGTTTAGTCTTAGCATTTTTGAAACATTTTGTAAATAAGCCGCCATTTCTGGAATTTCGTCGAAATAGTTACATAATAAATTAAAGAAGATGAAATTCTGAATAATTTATCACTATGACATTTTTTGGTACAATCAATAGTTTAGCTGCATGAGCAAATTCTATTTCATCGAGATCGGTCGTACTCCTTTAAAACTAGTAGCCAGGATATGTCAGATTATATGATTCTAATGACAGTACGTAGCGTCAAACGCAAATGTTTTGACAACCTACTGTCAATATAAGCTGCGTTCGGATATAGCATACCGTACACTTTTTACACTCAATAACACGTAAGTGTCATTTGGACAGTTTACCCTGTGTCAGCGGAGTACAATATCCGACCGCAGCTTTATTCGACATATCTGTCTAGTTCTACTAGTTTTATTTTAATGCAGACGTAGCCGATCTCGATCAAATAGAATCTCATGCAGCTAAACTATTAATTTTATATATAGTATGATAAAGTCATGTGCCTGGCCACATCAGATTTTTTGGTTTTGTTATGTTGATTTTAACATTTTAGGGTTAACATTTTCGTCATTTTCAATAATGATGTCTTGTTTAACTATAAATTTTAGATGAATGGTACATCTTTTGTTTGTTTTTGCAAAGATTAAATCGGAACTGGAATCAACGCTTTTGAGAATGTCACATCACTTCAAACCAAGTCCTCTTTTCTATTTATGGCTTTTCTTTAATGAAGAACATATGCAACATCAGCCTGAACCATGAATACAATGTGTTGCTCCTCTTTCTTGTTTTCGATATTTATCATTAGAGGATATTATTTTTACGTGAAAAACGGACTGCCAAGACCGTCAGACAGGTGAAAGCAAACTGTCATGATTTTAGTTCAATAAATAAAAGATGTTGACTTTAGTTGCAAAACACTGCGAAAACAAAAATATGAAAATGTAAAAGAATATGTACAAATAAACAATTATGTGAAAATGTATCATGTCTGTGCAATGTTATCGTTGCGAACTTCAACACAATTGTTATTGTAACAAACAACAACAATGTTTTAAAATTTTACCCTATATACCTAAAAAATCATCCTGTATACGATGCTATAAAATCTCTACTGCTTTTTTTTACCAAAAACAAACAAATTTCATTGCGTACTAATTTTAATACACCTTTCATTTCACATTAAATAGACCCGATATTATCAAAAATGTTGTATAGCCGTACATAAGGTAACATAACATTGGATTGAAACATTCAATTATTGCAAATATGGTATATTTTCAATCTTCACAATACAAGCAATTTGTTTTCTTAAAGAAATTCTTGAGTTTACTAAATATTATTGGATATATGAGTAATTTAAAATTTTTAACGGCCCCCCTTCAAAATATTAAATTAACAGAAAATAATTGCAGTATTTTTTTTTATTAATTCAAAACAATATTTAACTTTTTAATCAAAAGTAAAAATAAATGAATTAAATGTTTAATTTAAAAAACTACATTTCTGTTTTAACTACAATTATGCATGGCCACTATTATATTACCGTAATAAAAAAATTGATTAACTTTTGATTGTATACAAATATACAATCCTGGTATATTATTGCATTTTTTTGGCACTCATTTTCTCAAAAACAAGACTAAATTCACAATTTCTATTTTCAAGTTCTACGAAAAAAGCTGACCAGAAGTTTGTTTTTTTTATTAAGCTAATCATTTGTGCAAAACAAATTTATGATACGGTTTCTGCCCATAAAAGCTTTAAAAAATAATCAATACAAACACTCAGTAACACATGTATTCTCTCCTAAATAATTCTCGGTTAGAATCTTTGGTATTTATCACCAAGATGCCCACCGGCAATCAAAAAGCATCTTCAAACTGAGTCCGCAATACCATAAATTATCAAACCGCTTCCAGCGCAACAGTCATCTATTAACGTTCAATTTATAATCAGGCAGTTTATCGAACTAAGATCTGAACGTCATAGATATTAATTATTTCCGACTGGTCAATTCTCAATGAGCACCCTCAGGCAGAATCGCATAAATCAAGCATGCAACCAGTCTGGAAGTAACTACTTATGCACAATCTCGTAACGGTAACCATACTTTACTCAAACAAAAACTTCAAACACCCGCAATTATTTCCACGCATCTAACGATGCGCTTTTCAGATGCATTTTTCAGGAGCGTTTTTCTATTCGCTCGCAATTCTTAAAATAGTTGAAATGCGTGTCGTCTTGCATGTAGGAAGTAAATAAGTTGAAAAAAGACAATCGGTATTGCTGGTGAGCGTTTATATAGCGATTATTGCGAGCAAAAACCAAGATGGATAACTGTAGAGTGTATAAGCATAAGGATGGAGTAGGTATAATAGTATATTATTATCCAAGTTTTATAAGACGTCAAATTGGCGCATGAGTTGTTTGGGGCACGAGGAGCGCGAGCGACGAGTGCCCTAAATGAACAAACGCGCCAAGATGTCTTATAAAACGAGTGTAATATACTATTTTTTCTGCTTTGCGTCATTAATTTTATATAAATTTATAAATTGTGGTTAATATATTTAGAATCTAGGGTATTTTGCGGGTACTATGTTGTAGTACTTGTAGTACTGTAGTAAATTGTAGTAAACTGTATAAAGGGGTAACATTTATGGGCAGGGGTAAGAAAATTCTTAAAGCAACGCTTAAATTTGGTCAAATGTAAGGGATGTAATGACTTTAAAAACGTCAGCTGGGTCTTCAGGGGACAAGGTCTATAGTCTTGTCATTGTAGACGCAAAATCATTAAATTCCGCAATTAATTCGCCCGCCGCTTTTGAAAATAATACCAATAATACCTTATCATATCAAAATGTTTACTTAATCTTTGTTGATATTATTGAAATTAATTAAAAACTATCAGTGATTAAAAAAATAGTCATGAAATGCTTGCATCAATATCTCCGAAAGAATTAACCTTAGCAGAACAAATTATACACCATATTAAAGAAGAAAAATGAAGGTAAGTACATGATAAACTATAGAACTAACATAAAAAAATTCTGTGTTTATCATGTAACCAAATCTTCATCAAAATTTCATCTTTAATATGGTGTATAATTTGTTCTGCTTAATATTTTCGGAGATGTTGATTTGAGTTCATACTTTAGATGTACTATAACTTGCTACGTGTATGCTGATATTCAATAAACTATTTATTGCGCATATACAATCCCGGGCAGTATTTCAACCCGATCATATCTACGATGTAGGTTTGATCTTCGCATAACTCCTTATTCAGGTAAATGTGGTCTTTGTATTGTATCTGAAAGGGGGATTTGATGTTTAGTTGACGAGAATGATGCACGACCACTTACCAGAGTTTACTTACCAGGCATTTGATATCAATGTGACCAATCTTAGAAAAAAGTTACTAGAAAGGGTGTTACAATTTGTTAATTGTAACACCGAAAACAGTGTTACAATCTGTGCATTGTGAATGCAAAGTAGAAAAAATCAATTATAGTGCGATTAGCCTAAATATAGATGAAAGCAATGGCCAGATGACGGATGAAAATGTATTCCCGTTTCGTCGATACTGTTCTGTTTCATTGTTTGAGTGATTTGTGGTACAGAGAAGGTGGGGGGGGGGCGTCTGAATGATAACATGAGTTAATTTTGGACCGCAAGTTTAGTATTGTTATGGTTTAACAAGCAAATGGTTCTTATAACCAGCCAGACATCCGTTGACTTTGTAGCAGAAGTGGAAGGAGATAATGTGTTACTTTAATATCCATAAAAGATTTTATAGTACTAAAAATTTCTCACTCAAGATGGTTCATCAAAGAAGGTCGTAAACTTTAAGTTTAGAGTGTATAAAACTGGCCATGTATAGATCTGTTTGTTGTTCACTTTGTCATAAGTTGCTAGACAGTTAATAATAGGATTAGACTTCACTAAGAACGATTATCCCGCCAAATGTAATCGATTGGAAATTCCTTGGTATAGATCTTACCCTCCAAAGGTTTATCTTTAGAGGGTTTAATATATTGTGTAGAAAATATTAAGTATAACGGAGCAAGGGACAATTTTCTTAAGCGCGTAGACATAGCCTTCATTTAACAACAGTTTGATGACCTGTTTCAATCAATAATATTTTATATCTATTTTGTTATTGAAATCCCATTTAATTTTTCGTTTCATTTCATCAGGAAATGGAAGCTATTGAAAAACGTTTTCAAGGAAAAAACACCATAAACATGATCGCAGACCACTGCTGGTCACTTAAACGCAAAACAGATGTTTTGTATAAACGACGGAGATCGAGTAAACATTTTTAAGTTTTGTTGTATTTCATGTTTTTCTTTATTTGTCATAAATCACGATAGTAACTCAGTACTGTTCCAATAAACGAGTGAAAATTTTACTGTTGGTGTAATTTACTTTGAGCCCAAATATACCTGGAAATGTAATGAACGTAAACTCTAATGTACTTAGTAACATATTGTGATAGTCTGGCAGGTAACAACAAAAATGAAAAGAAAAAAAGTGTCATAATATTAGAATAACATTGTAAATATAAGTGGTAGTAGTATCTAATTAATGTGTATCAAGACTACGGATTTATTACAGTCGGCCTGTATATTTCTTCTCCGTAGTGTGATGTGTCTAGCCGGTCAATAAAATTTGATAATTCTGTTAAATTTCACCCGATTCTAATAAACAAACTAACATGGGCTTTCAATAAAAAAAAGCAAAAAAATATTACGGTTTCAAACAGGTCATCAAATTGTTGTTAAAGTTGAAAAAATCTAAAATAATTGGAAACTTCTGAACTTGAACGTCCATAACTTTTCTATTTGTTATTGAATGACCGAACAGTACATCTTTATAATGGTCTATGCTTCCTCTTTCATTTACATGTTTTATTTTGAAAATCGAATACAAACTGGCGGAGTTATGAATTTTTATACACGTGCAAGTACCCAAAAACGGCTTTTTTGAAAAAAATCGAGATTTTGGGGTGTTTGGAAAATTTCAGCTATGCCATTATGTTCAGCTCTACCTGCTCAGCAACTTCCGCTATGTCTCGTGAAAGTATATTTTGTTACTTTATCATACGCAGTATGTAAAGTATTGTAATCATGCCAAAAAAAATTTTTGAGATTTTAGCGGAAATATGTCTTTTTGGGTCCCCTGAACATTTTTGACCAAGGTACAAAAAAATGTGTGTGTGTGTGTGTGTGTGTATGTGTGTGTGTGTGTGTGTGTGTGTGTGTGCCCGTTTTTTGTGGCGACGATTCCGGAGAAACTACTAAAGGTATCGGGACGAAACTTCATATTCAGAAGTTTCATAACCAAACTTAGAGCTGAAAAGCTTTCTGTTGAAGAGGGTCCAAAGGAACTGGAGGTTTAGTCTTAGCATTTTTGAAAGATTTTGCAAATAAGCCGCCATTTCTCGAGTTTTGTCGAAATAATTAAATAATAAATAAAAGATGAGGAAATTCTGAATAATTTATCACTATGACATTTTTTGGTACAATCAATAGTTTAGCTGTAGTTTAGCTGCATGAGCAAATTCTATTTCTACGAGATCGGTCGTACTGCATGAAAACTAGTAGTCAGGATTTATCAGATTTTTTGATTCTAATGACAGTAGGTAGTCTTGGTGTCAAACGCTAATGTTGTGACAATAACTTCTGTCAATATAAGCTGCGTTCGCATATTGCATTACACTTTTTACACCCAATAATACGTAAGTGTCATATGGACGGTGTACCCGGTGTCAACGGAGTACAATATCCGAACGCAGCTTTAATCGACATATCTGTCTAGTTCTAGTAGTTTTATTTTAACGCAGACATGGCCGATCTCGATCAGATAGAGTCTCATGCTGCTAAACTATTAATTTTATATATAGTATGATAGTGAGTCATGTGCCTGGCCACATCAGATTTTTTTTTGTAACACAGTGTAATTAGTTTAGTCTCCAAGCAGAATTGTATGTATGTATGTAGGTATCTTTGTAGGACACTTTGTATCAAAATTGAAAAAAAAAGGGATAGAAGAACATTAACAACAGTGATTTTCTGTAAAATTGTTTTACTACTAGTATTAATAAACAAGTATTGCAAGTTAGCCCTAGTATAGAGTTTATGACGTCTACATTATATTTGTGGTTACTTGTAGCTACAGGAAACATACTTGTTATTTGTAGATTTGTTACAAGTGTTACGAGTACCTATTGTATAGGTTATGTGTCAGTGAACAATAACATGTTCATCTTTAGAAAGCTGATGACTGTTATGCAAATGATCTATTTTACTAAAAAATACTTAGTAACCGAGTTATTTAATAATTTTACCTGTAACATTGTCTAAATTTAGCTTGACGCAATGAAGATTCATAGCAAAATTCGTGCCGCATTTCAAACAAACAAAGCACCAATTGTTACATCATTTATCCACGTCATAGTGGAATGCACTCGGACATACACATTAATTTTAGCTTTTACTCATGGTAGCCCAGTCCGTACGTACGTTTGTACGTTTACACAGTTTCCTAAAATAGGTTATGCAATTCTCGGTATAATCTGCATGAATTACACGATCATTATTGTTAGCGACGTTATCAACAAAGTATACTCATTCCGTGTTATTTATTATTCTGGATTTGCATTTCAGATGCTTGATGTGCATACGGAACTAGGTATTTTATTATTTATTTAGTGTGTGGGTCCTTAATTTGGGGGAAATGTGTTTGCTTTCTTGTTTGAGTTTGATGTATGGTAATCAGCAAACAGTCGAGACGAGATGTGGGCTTGACTGAGGTTTATTATTAAGAGGTGTTGAATAATAAATACATTTGAACAGACCTATTATAATTATAAAACCCATTAACTACTTTGTTACGTTCCTTCTCATGTGGAGTTAGATTATTATCTGTCTATTAACAAAAATTAAATATGACAAATTAAAAAAAAAAACTATTAAAAGAATTCAAAAATATACTTATACATATGTGGGTAATAATGCATCAAAATTTTAACCAATTGTAAATTGTTTAATGTCGAAAATGATGAATGAGTTAAGAAACAAATTGTGCTGATTGTCTACGCGCTACTAAACATTTTGACCTTGATCGAATATACCGCAAATTCCCCCAATTAATCAATCAAATCGGTAATAAGACAATGACCAGCACATGCATACAAGAACCATTATTAGCATCATAAAATATCATTAGTTGCTTCTCCATAGCACAAAACGTGATCTTGATCAGTTCGAAAAATGTTTCATCAATTAGGTTTAATTTATCAACCTGCCACTCTAATCATCAATTACGTTTCATATCTGGAGAACGACGTTCACCTCTCAAGCCTACTCTACAATAAGTCATGGAAGTGTAGTCTCCTCCAATTTGTTCAATTATTATCCGAAATGGTACTAGTTGCCAAAATAACAGTTTACGATGGAATTTTTTGATAAAATACTTCGATAAAAACATTTTTGAACAAAAGGTAATTGAAAATTAGCACTATAATTAAATAATTCTGGGAGCATCGATTTTCTGAGTGAAAAATGAAAAGGTTGCTCATGATACAATATCTTGCGCTGCTTACGAATTTGAACTTGTTTTTGAACTTGAATTTGAAGTTGTCCACCAAAGGTATCAAGAAAGTTAAGATCAAAATAAAAAAGGCATTTTATAAGCAATTCTAGAAATGGTGTGCAGGCTTCTAAATAAAACAAATAAAATTCCAAAAACGTGACGTGTTAAGCAACTTTTAACCCTGGATTTTTATTCATCGCGTATAAGTCAACACTTACCTACTCATCTATTTATACCAATATTTCTTTTAGTCTGACATCTGATAACCACAAACCAACAATTTTGTTTCTATCACGTCTGCTTAACAATAATAATAAATAAATACGTTTCCAACTAAATACTAGGTCGGTGAAATCTTACTGCGTGGCAAAGTTGTAAAATTTCTGGTTGAAATGGTTCAAATCCCTCCTCAGAATTGGACAATTCTACCAGTTTTACAGCCATACATATGCTTCCCATAGTGTTGTAGGTTTGAGAACAGTCACAGTTTGACTGAGGTCAATCTAGTAATTGTTAATAAATTTGACTAATTAATTGTGTTTTTAATTTTTACATAAAAATCCAAAATTTCGTAATGCAAAAGTAACAGTCCATTGAATGACTTACGTGTTGCTGCCAAATCATTGGATTTCTCAGTGGCATACCGCACAACATACCGGCTGTCGCACTTTTTCCGCATTTATTTTTAGAAAACAGATGTCATTCTGAGTAAAAAGTTTCATATGGACTTATTTATTTTTCCAATTCCCTAAAAAGTTACTGCCGTTTGAAATGTTTACAAAATCGCATTTAAGGAATTTATTTTTAAAAAACGTAAAAGTAAAAGTTTCATGTGGATTTATTTGTTTATTTGTACTTTTGTACAATTAATTTTTATTATTTTTAATTACTAATGTTCATGTACTTTTTATTATTTTAATGGGTATTGTTTTCTGTTTCCTAGATTTTCTTTTTTTACTTTATCATACGCAGTATGTAAAGTATTGTAATCGTGCCAAAAAAAAATTTTGAGATTTTAGCGGAAATATGTCTTTTTGGGTCCCCTGAACATTTTTGACCAAGGTACAAAAAAATGTCTGTGTGTGTGTGTGTGTGTGTGTGTGTGTGTGTGTGTGTGTGTGTGTGTGTGTGTGTGTGTATGTGTGGATGTGTGTATGTGTGGATGTGTGTACCTGTTTTTGTGGCGACGATTCCGCAGATACTACTAAAGGTATCGGGACGAAACTTCATATTTAGAAGTTTCATAACTAAACTTAGAGCTGAAAAGCTTTCTGTTGAAAATGGTCCAAAGGAACTGCAGGTTTAGTCTTAGCATTTTTGAAACATTTTGTAAATAAGCCGCCATTTCTGGAATTTCGTCGAAATAGTTACATAATAAATTAAAGAAGATGAAATTCTGAATAATTTATCACTATGACATTTTTTGGTACAATCAATAGTTTAGCTGCATGAGCAAATTCTATTTCATCGAGATCGGTCGTACTCCTTTAAAACTAGTAGCCAGGATATGTCAGATTATATGATTCTAATGACAGTACGTAGTGTCAAACGCAAATGTTTTGACAACCTACTGTCAATATAAGCTGCGTTCGGATATAGTATACCGTACACTTTTTACACTCAATAACACGTAAGTGTCATTTGGACAGTTTACCCTGTGTCAGCGGAGTACAATATCCGACCGCAGCTTTATTCGACATATCTGTCTAGTTCTACTAGTTTTATTTTAATGCAGACATAGCCGATCTCGATCAAATAGAATCTCATGCAGCTAAACTATTAATTTTATATATAGTATGATAAAGTCATGTGCCTGGCCACATCAGATTTTTTTATTTTCCATTGTTTTGTTAATATTTCGATATGAACCTTTTTAGTCAAAATGACAACAAATTGCGGAGGAAAATAATAGGCAGACACCTGTATATACGAGGCCTACAATTTGTCAAAAACCAAAATAAGGAAAGTGAATCGGCGTTTTGTGGATCAATTTTCCGGATAGCAGATAAATACAAATTTTAAGGGCCATTTAGAAGTTTCTTGGACATTTGGTTCAGCCGCTATAACAAAATCACGTTTCCAGGCATTAACCTCATTTTCTTCCCAAAACGTTGTGAAAACTTACAAGCATTATTAAGACAATTAAAAGGCTTATTTTTATTTATTTATCTAAAACAACAAGAGCTAGTAAGAAAATTATCTTGAGCCGTGCTGAAGTTAAAATACACCCACCGTAAAACATTAAAAAATATAAAAAAATAAACAAGTGAACCGATTTTGCCCATTCACGAACTTGTCCTTATTTTTCAAGAGATAAGCTTGTATACCAGATGTCAGTTTTTTTGTCAAAAGTTTATATCTGCCACGCCTCCTTATGAGTGTTACAAATGTTGTGTTAAACTCAATATACCCTCACCACATTAAATGTGGGGGAGGGTATAAAAATAAGGAATTGCCATATGAAAAACCTCGATGACGACGAACTAAAAAAAAACTGGTGGTCGGAAATTGAATTAGATACATTAAAGTGTTTATTTTGATAATTTAAAATCGACGTTTCCGATAATTTCAAAAATTTATTCCATGTTTGCCATTATATTTGCTAATAAAATTTGCTGCAAAATGTCTCATAATTGCGACATTTTTACTAATATGAATTATTATGAACAAACAAATAAGACACACACCTATTCATTTACATGATTGTTTGTAGTTATTGCACAGTGTTAGTCCTAGGTTTTGTAACTTTTACATATATAGTTGAATATGCTTCGTTCATATCTCAAATTGTAGGTAATTAATCGTGGTAGCTACTGTTAAGTGACGGTTAAAGTTAAGTGTAGCTTATATTGATGTCATTTGTAGTGGCATGACATATTTGTCACTTAGGCCCGCTGCTACCAATCCCTGTTATCATCCGGTTTAGATGCCAAGGGAATAGGACTTTGCAAGGGGATATCAGGATTGTGCTTACTACCATCGCATTAAACCAAGGGTTAGCTTATTCCCCTGGCAACATGACATGCCTAGGGATTTTTCGAAAAATGGCATATTTGAAAGTGTCGAATGACCTAATGTCATTTATTTGCTCTAAAATATAACAGATATGACAGACTTATGACAATTATAATATTTTAGTGCTGGGTAGCACTACCTTTGTTTGCAAAAGTTTTAAAATGAAGAAATGGAAACAGTTAAATGCTTCATATGAACAACTTATTATTAAGCAGATTGAATTGACGTGTAAATTAAATGAGGAAGTGGAGACGAGACTTGCAGCACAAGCTGAAATCCACAAAGGAATTATTACTGATACAGGATTATTAGATAGAATATACAGAGTTAGAAATAGCCGCTCCGGAATTAGCTATCAAAAATGAATTTGAAAATGTGAAAAATAACAATACTTATTCTTTTTTATTTATAGCCATCGTATTACAATAATTCTGAAAAATATACCACTATTCCTGGGCGTCTGTTATCATTGCCCTCTCTTTCATCGAGAATGTTATCACAAGTCATGTGAAGATATTTGGATATGTTGTGTGTTGCCTGAATACTGAATCCTAATGTGAGTACAAAAACGGATGGAAAATGAGTTATTTTGTTCCAGTTGACTTTTTCTCATATCATCCCCTTCTGGTATTTTGCAATACCGTGGTCATAATACCTCTGGCTCAAAGGTTTTATTAGTTGATCAATTTTAGCTAGAAGATAGTTAAAGAATTTTTGCGAATTTTTGAGATGACAGGAGTTTAAAATTGCCAAGGAGATGCCAGCAGGTCGTAATAACGGGCCTTAATAAAGTTTTCTAGTATGTACCTTACCAAAAATGATTTATGATCTTGACGACATTTATGTGTCATTTTTTTGTCAGTGTCAGAATTACCGTGTCAAAATAATTCGAATTTGAAAAATATTACATACTATTTTTATCATTTGAAAGGTATTATTATACTGGTGGAGTTTCTTTTTTTTTAAATATTTATTTATTATTATAAGGATAGGTATTTCTTTATTTCCTTTTATTTTGTATAGAGAAAGAATATTTGGTATATTATTATTACATACAGATTCAGAAATTGATTTAATTAATTTTTGGGTTATATGTTTCGTTTGTCATTAATGTCATTACTAAGCCACCATTGTTTAGCTTTGTAATTAAATACATGATCATTGATCCTACATGATCATAGAGTGACATTTTACATCTTAGATACCAGGGCATTAAGGATTCTTAATGCCCGCGCGGGCATTAAGCGTTGCCATGGTTTATATGTCAGATACATCAAATATTTGACATTCAAATTATAAATTTTAAATCGTCAATGTCAATTATTGGCGATTAAGGTTATTCTGTTTGACAATTAATTGTCTGCATTGTCACCCAACTACGAAATTTTGTATGTACCACGGGCATTACACGATGTTTATACCCTTGGGCGACTTAAAAACCTTGGCACATAAATAACTATTAGTTATCAATAAACTCATTATTATTATTATTATGTCAAGTTAAGTCACACATTTTTACCGCTTAAATTCAAGTGTAGATTAAATTTAAGCTTGGCTTAGCGGTTAAAGGGAAGTGGTGCAATCGATAATTTTCTATATTGATAAAAACCGTACCCATCAAACATGATAATTCTAGAGGACGCCTTTCAGCACCGCTTTACGAACTAATTGTAGAACGGCCATTAGTTCTTCAGCGTTATGTCAGACTTTCACCGGTTATTTGCTCATTACATGCCGTTTATCGACGGGATTACATGCGCAGAACCGTAATCTTCTCCGTGGCATCAAACCGCACGTCCGCATTATAAAGACGTCGATTAATCAAATCGAGCCGATGATCGGTAGTGTAGGTGTAAGTGTACAGGATGAAGAAGTTGCGTTGGTATGCAATGGTCATTAGAGAGTGTTTAGAGGAAGTGGTGGATCAAAAACAGTTTTTTTTTAGCGGTTAATGTAGGTCATGCGGGTCAACATGCAGTCTGATGGCGGCAAGCCAAGATTATTGTGGAAAATACAGGCTAACTAACCGCGTGTACGTTTATTGGTCTTAAAATTGAATGTTGATGCGCCTTCCTCACGTAAGCGCAGTAAGTGCGAAAGTAATTATAAGTCGGTGGGGCTATTTATAGCTTTATTTACTACTAGCTAATTGGCGGTTTTGTCACAGGAGGCAACGTGGTTTTATTTGATAATGTTGAGAAGGCAAAGTGGGTATATGGAAGCATGTATGATTTCAATGGTGTTGCTTTGAATTAATAAAATTGGAAGAAGTGAGTGCTGCCAAACTATTTGGCTATTGAACTATAACCTATGACGGCGATATTGTGACTGAATATGGTCAGTTTGATTGACGACTCAATGAACCAGTTTTCAAGCACTATATTATATTTTAATTTAAAAAGAAGTGTATAGATTTAGCAACAAGGACCCCAATGGTCAAAATATCAGTGTTATTTGTATTTCATATTGCTACTTTATGTCATTGCTACTTTATCTTACTTAAATTCATTTTTAAACCTGTCAATTTTACGTATTTATATTATTTTGTCTGTATGTGTTTTAATTCTTTCTGCAGGATCAGTTTGTTCCATTCCTAATTCCTGAATATAACTGTAATTTAATAATACAAAAAAAATAATAAAAAGCTCTTTTATTAGGTTCTACTACAATAAATTTACACCGTTACTAAATAATCAATTATCTTTTGAGTCTTGATATCAGAGCATTTGACATATATTCATAATTTGTCAAAAGTACAATAATCTAAGCTACGTCATAACTGATTTGTTAACTGATTGATGTTTCTGGTATGATTTTTTTCCGTAGAATCTGAAAGTGAAGACAAAAATTTAGACATGCACCTAGTTTTTGAGAAAAGCAGTTCTAAAAAACTTAAAAAAATTCAAAAATGCATTTTTTTTTATCAAAAACTGGACACAATTTGGAATTTCTGCTTTCAGATTCAGGTTGAACGAAAAAGGCATACACGCAACAGTTTTCACTTGTCCGATTTTGTTATTTATTGTGTACGTGTGTGTGTGTGTGTATACTGTATACCCGCTTTTGGGGCGACGATTCCGAAGAGCTACTAAAGGTATCGCATCGAAACTTCATATTTAGAAGTTTCATGACTAAACTTAGAAAGAAGTTTTGTTCAAAAGAATCCAAAGGAACTGGAGGTTTACTCTTAGCATTTATCAACAATTTTGCAAATGAACCACCATTTCTGTAATTTCGTCAAAATAGTTAAATAATAAATTAAAGTAGAGGAAATTTAGTATAATTTATGTCTGACATTTTTTTTTTAAATTAATAGTTTAGCTTCATGAGCCAACTTTAACTTTAAAAGTCATGTAAGACTGTTGGTCGCTCAGCGCTCTGTACATAATGATGTATATACAATAAATAGTTTAGTGAAGCGTTAGCAGTTTTTATTCGAACCAGTGCTAACCCGACTACACACATCAAAACATTCGATCTCGGTGAAAATATATTTCATCGAGATCGCTCGTATTTGCATTACAACTAGTTTGCCAGGATTTGACAGATATTTTGATTCTATTGACAGTATTTTCTGGTATTTTCAGATCATCAGCGTTTGGCACTGTTGTATAGTATGATAAAGTCAAGTGCCTTGCCACGTCAGATTTTTAGTTGGTTTTACTACAATAAATTTACATACCACCGTTACTTAATAGAAAAGAAATAATCAATTAACTTTTGAGTCTTGATATCAGAGCAATTGTCATATTTTAAAGTGCATACTTAATTTGTCAAAAATACAATAATCTAAGCTACGCGATAACTGATAGATGTTTCTGGCCTTTAAGAAGAATTCTTAGAATCGGAAACTGTTGACACAATTTAGACATGAGCCTAGTTTTTGAGAAAAGCAGAGTTAGAAAACTTTAAAAAGATAAAAAATTCATTTCTTTTTCTTAAATTACTAGACACAATTTGGAATTTCTGCTTTCAGATTCAGATTGTAGTAAAAAAGCATGCCAGTAACAGTTTTTACTTCTCCGATTTTATTCTTCGTTGGTGAAGATAGCTTACTTATCGTATTTTTTCACAAATTACGTACATACTTGGAAATGTGTAATATGCTGTGATATCTAGACTCAAAAGTTAATGGATTATTCTTTTAGATAAATATAATAACTGTGATATGTAAATTTATTGTTGCAAAAATAACTTAGGTTTGTGACCCTTGGGGCACGGGTTAGTATCTTTTGATCAATGTCAAATTTGACAGGAATTAAGTCTTTTATATCTATAAAAGAACAAATTGAGAGGGTCCCGCAGAAAAAAAAATTAATGTTATTTTTTTTTATATAAATAAGAACCACCCAAACATTGCTTGTGTATATGTTATATGTATGTGTGTGCCTTCGTGTATTTTTTATGTATCATATACCTAATAAATACTCTTTAGATACATTAAATATGAAATCTTGTTCTCCGATATTTATTAATTTTGCAATTTTCATAATATTTTTTTCGATATTTTGGTGATATGATGACTTGTGTATGTAAGCCTCCAGAAAACTATACGAAAAACGTAGTATGTATATGAATATGCAGGGATGTGCAATATAATTAACCAAATAATGTCAAAAAAACGTTCCAAGTGTTGTGACATGAGCCATACTGCATTTAAAATTTTTATTCCTGAAATGAATCACTGGGTTCTATTTTATCAAATGTTCAAGATTTGAGGCCTAAGACCACTTGTCATGAAACAGGATGGTTAGGAGGTTCCAAAACGTATGGTGATACCTCATACGACCTACTTTCCCTATGGTATTTCAAATGTTGGTATCAATATTACCATCTATCTATTTAACCCCTTTCAGTGATCTTAAATTAGAAAAAGTTCTACACAAAGCTTATTGTATATCAAAAGAACTATCCTATGATACCATACATTCTATATTCTTTACATATTCTAGATATACGATATCATCATCAAACACATCAAGAAATTATCTAAAGTTTAGGAAGGACCACGTAAGCTTTCCGATTCATTTAACCATCAAATTACCATCTTAAATTAAACCTCTCCGAACCAAAATCAAGATGTCAGCGAAGGCATTAATGCCTGTCAGTCGTTGATTTTAATTGGATCGCGTTAGCGTTTCTCGGAATTAGTGTCAGTAGTGGTCGCCATTAACTTGTCCAAATAGTTATTTAAGGTGGGATATCTCTCTTTACTCTTTAGCCTCTTAAGAGGCAAAACCTCACAGATCCCGCCCCATGGCAGAATGAACGATAACAACTTAAGTTCTGTCCGCACTCCGTGGCAGTCGGATTTAAAGACAACGTCGTTTGACGGGTGTAGGCATTGTTGTCGACGAGTGTTCGGATTAAATTCAATTAAAGTGCATAGACGGTTCACAGGAGTGCGCTGCTGTCTGTTTGTGCGATGTGAAATTAATTTGCGTCAGTGCAGTAATCGTATTATATTGTTATCGTTTTCGCTCAATTCAATTGTGCCCCTTCGGAACAACGACGTAGGTTCTGTGAAAACATGATTACGTAATTTACGTAGTCCTTGGGTAATTCCATGTCAAATCAACACAGTTTTTTACCTGAAGTTATGTATAATTGTTGTCTTTGTGTAGCTAATTAAATGTGTGATTTTACCTGAACAAGAAAATATTTGCTTTATTGTAAGAAATAGAAGAAAACTTAACGGAGGAACCTACATACTATAATTCTTAACTGTGACGGAAATCAACTTTTTCTTTAATATAACAGGAATTTGATGGGTCCTTTCTGGAATATTCTTAAAACGCGAGAAATTTTCTCTAATATGAAATAACAATAATGATAATAATTTAATTATCTTCTAAATTAACAGCCACACACATAAATTAATGTATGCAATCTTAGTTAATTCAGCAAAAACATAAATAAAGCAATAGACAAAATTATAAAAATTTGATCTGGCCAGGCACATAACTTCATACTATAAAGCAGTGTCAAACTGTGTCAAACGCTGATGTTTTGACAATACTGTCAATAGACTCAAAATATCTGTCAAATCCTGGCTAATTAGTTTTAATGCAGACACAACCGATGTCGATTTGAATCTGCTCATGCAGCTAAACTATTAATTTTACCAAAAAATGTTATAGACATAAATTGTACAAAATTTCCTCTACTTTAATTTATTATGTAACTATTTTGACAACATTACAGAAATGACGGATAATTTGCAAAATCGTTGAAGAATGCTAAGAGTAAACCTCCAGTTCCTTTGGACCCTTTTGAACAAAAGGGTTTATCATACTCCGTATGATAAAGTAAAAACATATTAAAGATAATTTTAACATAATAAAATAACCCACTTTTTGCAAATTTTTTGTACGAAATACATGAACACATTATTGAAAAAGTATGATGCGGCCAGACACATGACTTTATCATACAATACAGCAGTGTCAAACGCTGATAATCTGACAATACTGTCAATAGAATCAAAATATCTGTCAAATTCTGGCAGCTCAGCAATATTTTTAGACGTGGCTCAGGCTTTCGATAAGGTGTGGCATGATCGACTCTTTGAGAAACTGGAACAGCAGCTTCCTACTGAATATACAGAACTGTTTAAATCATATCTGAAACACCGTCACTTCAGGGTGAAACAGGATGGCCACTTTTGTACCTACTGTATACTTATGATATTCCTGTTCCGGGAGAAAGCACAGTGGCAACATTTGCAGACGACACGGCTATTTTGGCGATTAGTGACAGTGTCGAAGAAGCAACTGAAAAATTACAGACAGCTGCAAACAAAATCAACCTTTGGACAAAGAAATGGCGCATCAAACTAAATGAAGGAAAATCCACGCATGTAAACTACACCAATAAGAGAGTTAACTATATTCCAGTAATCATTAATGGGAACGATATTCCATACGCGGATACAGCGAAATACCTTGGCATGACACTGGATGCGAAGCTTAGATGGAAAGTACTGTCCAGAAAAAGCGGGACGAACTCGACCTAAAATTTCCCAAAATGTATTGGCTAATGGGACGGAGGTCAGCCCTGTCAGTGCAAAATAAACTCCTACTATACAAGCAATTATTAAAGCCAGTATGGGTGTATGGAATACAGTTATGGGGATGCACTAAGCAGTCCAATATCGCTATTATTGCTTGCTAACACCAATCTTCATCGGGACCTTCGCATGGAGATGGTAACTAGCGAAATATCAAAATTTGCTAAGAAGCACGAGGAGCGTCTACTCCACCACGACAACATTGAAGCCATCCAGCTGCTAGACAACAGTGCGTTAGTGCGTCGGCTGAAAAGAACTAAACCATTCGAACTAGTGCGGGAGTGATTAAAAGCAGAGCACCCCTAGTGTATTCACAGTGATAGTATGTATATACGATGTTGTCGATAGATACTCTGATATTCACCATATATCTGTTTATCTAATTGTTCTATCTTGGTTTCGTTGATTCTATTGTGCATACGTTTAAAATGGTGGTGTTTAGTGTGTAGTTTAACTTCACACGCGTTGGATTTATATTTTATTTTTATAATATTTTTATTTGACTAGTTGAGACTAGTTAAGATTAGTGATGGGCATAATCGTATTATTTCAAATTCATAACAGCTAACATTCAATTTTGGGTTAGCAATTTATTGGGTTTATCCATATAAGTCTGCAGCGAAGTTGAAGACGGGGGAAACTGATATTGATATAGATGTATGTAAAGCCTATTATTAAAAATTGGATTGGCAATTTATTGAGTTTATATGCTGGGCAACCGGGCAGTATATACAACTGATGTTAAAAATCTACTGTTCAAAATCGATTATTAAAACTAATAATCGAGTTATCTGCATTTCTTCAAGAATCGATTATAATCTAGAACGATCACATCGATCTTTCGATCTTTCAAATAAGAAGATCGAACACAACGATCAATCAATTTGTTGCCCAGTCCTACTACTGAGATTAATAAATAGTTATTTAACCAACAAGTATATTAAAAAGAGCGATTAATGATTGAGACTGTTTGTTGATTGTTGAGATCATTAATCGCCGTTTAATATTCGAGTTGGTTAAAAAATTTTTTCGTCGATCGTATTCTTCTAGCGTCGTCTACATAGATTTTTCTTCGCCAATGTCTTTGTAGGTTATATGACAATTTATGTAATTTGACACTGACAGTTCTAGAGGGCGGTATGTTTTGATTGGAAGGTTTCATTTCACATATGTTCGATTGGCCAATCAAACGATGTCTTTACGTCGTGTGATTGGCTATAACAAATCATGCATTAATAGAAATCGTGCATTAATAGAGTTGTTTAATAAACGATCTACTATTCACTAAACTGACTCATAAATAAACGATCGACGGAAAAGAATATTTATTCCAATTCAGGCCATATTTTAGTGCAGGGACATGTGTTACTTAATTTAACCCAATTTTCTTGCAATTTTACTCTGTTTCTTGAGGGTTTCTTGAGATTACGTGATATTCGCCGAGACTCCCCTCTCCCTAAAGTAAGATTAGATGAGATTAAAACTTAAACGCCCCCTTAAAACGCCCCTCGTAATTAATGGACGCCCCCATACATACATACACACAGACATTTTTTTACCTTGGTCAAAAATGTTCACGGTACCCAACAGGACATATTTCCCCCAAATTCTTAAAACACTTTATCAACACGATTACAATACTTGACATACTACCTGTGATAAAGTAAAAACGAGTATGACCTGGAATGAAAAGAATTTTATTGAGTTTATTGCTACAAAAAGACAACAATTATACCAAATTTCACCTAAATCTAGCTTGGTGAGATCCAAAGCTGTGTTCATTTGACATGGACTTACTTACCCTGGAGTTTGTAATACCGAATTTGTACATATTTTGGTAATTAGACAACCAATAGAACGTCTCGTAAAAATAAAATTTATTAAAACCGCTTAAGATCCAATATATTGACAAAATCCCTCAGAGCAATACCGGTGGCAATAATTTGCGAATTCCAAATCGGTGCCGCGTGCTGCCGGTTTGTTTGTATGCGCTTCTGTTTCTATATACACGCTCCTCTTGTCCCTGCTGCAGCATTTTCCGTTTGTTAACCCCGGTACAAATGAACGGCCACAAGCCGATATAAATTCCCGTCTGTTGAGCATTACCGGTCGGGGATTGTCTTCACCACATAATAACGATCACACATAACATACTACAATACATTGTCAACGTGTTTTTCAACCAGAGTCGCAGCGCCCAATTTGTGAGATCACCTACGTTGTTAGAGAACAGTAGTGTAATTTTACAGTTCCATGTTTTACGGCAACAAGTTTGTGTTGATTCTTCACGACAGATGAAGATAATTACATAAGGGTGCAATTTATGCGTGCATTATTTAAATAGATATGTGCATTCAAATAAATAGTTTGTGAATTAGATTGAACAATGTGAGCATAAAATAATAAATATGAACATTATACGTTATACAGGGTTAGCCAAAATTACCGGAACACCTAAATAATTCTCCAACAGTAAGAAGTTACAAAAGTTTTTTGACTGTAAACAATCCATCGTTCAAATATATTCTTAATATACAGCGTGTTCATTTTATTAAAGAAATTTCGTAAAATTTTTATTTTCAAATGGAACAGCGTGTATATTTTACTATTTTGTAAATTAAGGACTAATTCTAAACACTTTTTATTAAAATAATCTTTTTTAAAATGCATCATTTTTGAGTTTTAAGCAATTAATTAAAATTAGTCAAAATTACCAGAACACCTCATAACTCTCCAACCGTAAAAAATTTAAAAAAAACATTCAAACAAAAGTTTTTTGACTTTAAACAAGCTATCGTTCAAATATATTTTTAATACACAGGGTGTTGATTTTATTATGGAAATCTAAACTTTTTTTCAAATGGAACACCTTGGATATTTTTACATTTTGTAATTCTAAGACTAATTCAAAACATTTTTTATTGAAATAATTTTCTTATAGAGTTATAAGCAATTAATTAGAATAGGTAAAATTACCGCAACAACTACATAATTCTCAAACCGTAAAAAAACGTTTTTTAAAACAAGATCTCGCTGAAATATATTTTTAATATACAGGGTGTTTATTTTATTAGTATGGAAAACTTTTCTGATTAATTGCTTATAACTAAAAAAATGATGAAATTTATAAAAAAAATACTCCAATAAAAAATGTTTAGAATTAGTCTTAGAATTATAAAATGTTAAAATATACAGGGTATTCCGTTTGGAAAAGATGTTTACCAAATTTCCATAATAAAATGAACATCCTGTATATTAAAAATATATTTTAATGATAGCATGTTTAATGTCAAAAAACGGTTTTTTGAATGTGTTTTTGAATATTTTTACGGTTGGAGAGCTATGTAGGTGTTCTGGTACTTTGACTAATTTTAATTAATTGCTTAAAACTCAAAAATGATGCATGCATTTTATAAAAAGATTGTTTTAATAAAAAATGTTTAGAATTAGTCCTAAAATTAAAAAATGTAAAAATATACAGGCTGTTCCATTTGAAGAAAAAAAGTTTACGGAATTTCTCTAATAAAATGAACGATATGGATGGATTACGATGGATATGATAGATTGATGGATTGTTTTAAGTCAAAAAACTTTTATTTGAATTTTTTTTTTGAAATTTCTTACTGTCAGGGGATTATTTAGGTGTAATTTTGGCTAATCCTGTATGAATATTTTTATAATGAGTAATATTTTTCATATTGTGCCCTAAAATGAATAACTTATGCATTAAAATCATCTAAAATAATAAATATTGAGCACTAGATCTACTGTGCATCAAAATTAACGCTGATCTGATTATGACGCTTCATATGGCAATGATAGCGCGTACTTTCAATGATATACATGTTATGTTAAATAAAAATTCAATTGTTTTCGACTTATGACGTCATCGATACATTTTTTAAATGGCAACTCCATTTTTTTGTGCTGATGTTGATAGATTGATCTATCTAAAGGTAATTTACAAGATTTATAGTCTTACATAAGAAAATTTTCGAGAAAAAAATTTATTCATTTGCGCTGAATACGAATCTGTACCTAAAAGTTCCAAATCACGTCAGATTATTGTGTTTTTGTATTTCTTCCGGAGGTGTCCACACATCACTTAAGGAATCAATGTAAATGCATTTGTGAGCAAGCTTTTAACGATTCAGGATTCAGATTAACCGTTTACTATGCGGCCATTTTCGGGTTTCTCGAATAATGGGTTCAGGCTGTATAAATTGTAAAAAACACCAAAATCACGTTTTTACATTTTTACCCCACTTTTTAAATTAGATTATTTTATTCGATTGGTTTTCATAGCAATTTACAAAATCCATTATTCCTAAACAATATTTTTGAATTGTATTTTTCACGAAATTTTTCTCATGTAAGGCCATAAAATGTTTCCGATGCCATTTACACAATTAAATAATCTATCAAATTCAGTAAGAAAAAATGGCATTGCCATTTCAAAAAGGGTCGATGACGTCATAACTCAGTGCATTGACGGTCGGAAATCGAACTGTTCACAAAAATGTGTCTTTAAGCGGAGGTGGCCTAGTGGATAAGGCGAATGCCTTCCACTATGAAGCCCAGGGTTCAAGCCCAGGTTAGGCAGGGATTTTAAAAATACTCCGTCTCCACGACCACCGCACAGACAAGCCAACAGGCTTTGTGCACATGGCGACATAAAAAAAAAAAAAATAACTAAAAATCGGCGTCTTCAAGGGTTTTTTAAAATGACAAAACGTCTCAGAGATTTTTCCATGTCTCAATGTACATTATATTCTTTTCCTACTTTGCATTCGTGATAAACTCATAACGAAACCGCTTTCGGTGTCGTTATGAAAACACTAGATCACTCCTCGCTACGCTCGTCATGCCCAAAACAACTCGTGCGCCAATTTTTGTCTTATAAAACTATTCTATTCTAGGGCGCATTATAATTTTCTCATGGTACAATTTAGATTATTGAATGCGCTTATAATATTTTCAAATGCTGATTTATTGATACCATTGGAAATATATTTTTTCAATGGACAAGTATTTTTTAAACTGTGCATTATATTTTTATAGAGGTAACGATTGTATTGCACTTTCTTTTTATCTCATTGTACAAATATATTATGAAAGGGACATTCAAATATATGAATGCACAATTATTTATTCTTATATACATTTATTTAAATTTATGACACATTTTATTTTTTTAATGCACAAGTTATTTTTTGCATCGCTCAAACATTTTCTGTATTAGCCAAACATTTTATCAATTGATTACAATAAATGTACGTTTTATTTTGTATATGGCGCATGTATGTACATTGTACACTTAATATAATAATATGTTGTGTAAACGACTTTGTTATTTCTCGGAAACTGCTTCTAAGTTATTTTTAAGAAGACGGTATAATACTATCGTCGGATTTGTTTGGTCTTATCTTGATATCTTCATCATCGGCACTTAACACTATCACTTCAGTTTTGTCGTTAACATCCTTCTCGTTTTGCTCTTTCAATTCAGATCTCAGATATTCCTGTTCTGCTTCTTCTAGTTTCTGAATTTTCCTTAGTAACTCTTTTATCTCTTCCTTTCGCTTGAACCTCCTTATTTTGCGCTTCATTCTACCCAAGTCTCTCTTCTCGCGCCTCTTTGCTTTCCGATATTCTCGCTGTTTCTCCCGCTTTCTGAACTTCCTATTCATTCGTACTTGGTTTTCAATAACAGGAGACCAAATCTTATGATCTTGTGCGGCATCGAACGGAATAGATTCCGATTTTTGTCCACTAGTCCAAACATATCTAGAATTATGTTGCACTTGAGGTTGGAAATACCTTGGTTGCTGCAGACTGTCATTGTTAGCTGCTTCGGTAATCTCATTTGCAGATTCTTCTTTCGGTTGTTCAAAACTATGATATATCTGGCTGTATAACAGAGATTCCAGCTCTTCAAGATCAACATCAGCCAAATCGTTCTACAAATTATTAAATACACAGCATAAGTAGCTTTATTTATAAGTATGACTTAGTACTTACCATAATTAAACACTCGTCGACAACAATGCCAACATCCGTCTAACAATGCAGCCTTTAAATCGGACTATCAAGCACGGAGAAATCCTAACCATATCCTAACCTCTTATTGTTCATTCTGTCATAGAGCACTTGGCATGGACTTCGATGGGACTTCGCACAGCCGCATGGGACATCGGCACAGAACATTGACAGTCTATCTTCTGTACGATAGGTGGACTGCTTACTCCCTGTGTTACTCCCCATACGCATGCGTTGATAGCAAAATTTAGTTTACCCCCACCTGAAAAAGCGCTACGGTCTCTGGCTAGTGCACTGCTATACCGACCGAATGACATCCTTGATCCTATTGGCTAGTAAACAACCGTAAAGTTCTGTCAGTTAACTGTCTGCTATAGAGGGTTAGTCAAAATTACACCTAAATAATTTTCCAACCGTAAGAAATTTATAAAAATTGTTCAAACAAAAGTTGTTTAGCTTTTATCAAGCTAAAATCATTTAAATATATTTTTAATATACTGTTTTCTGACAGGACGCCTATAATTATTACTTTTTTTAATTCTAGGGTTCATTCTTAGAATTTTTTGTAGAAATCATTTTTTAATAAAATGCATCATTTTTTAGTTTTAAGCAATTAATCAAAACTCCTGAACTTCAAATTAAGAATATTTTCCCTCATATTTTAATTGGACAGTTTAAACATTTAATTTAATTCTATTTCATTGTTTTGTTATTTAATGCATTGTATAAAAAAAACATTCCTATAAAAACTCTTAGAATAATTATTAGAATTAAAAAAATTTAAAATATACAGGCTGTTCTATTAGAAAGAGAAAATTTTAGAAGAAATTCTATCAAATTTACCGAATAAAAGGAACACCTGTATATTCAAAATATATTTAGACGATGCCTTGTTTGAACAAAAAACTTTTGTTTAAAATTTTTACTTTATCATACGTAGTATGACAGAGTATTGTAATCGTGCCGAAAAAAGATTGAGGTTTTAGCGGAAATATGTCCTTTTGGGTCCCCTGACCACTTTTGACCAAGGTACAAAACAATGCCTGTATGTGTGTGTGTGTGTACCCGTTTTCTGAGGCGACGATTCCGGAGAAACTACTAAAGGTATCGGGACGAAACTTCATATTTAGAAGTTTCTATTATTTAGAGCTGAAAAACTCTTTGTTTAAAAGGGTCCAAAGGAACTGTATGTTTACTCTTAGCATTTTTCAAGGATTTTGAAAATGAGCCGCCATTTCTGTAATTTCGTCAAAATAGTAAAATAATAAATTAAAATAGAGGAAATGTTGTATAATGTATGTCTATGACAATTTGTGGTAAAATTAATAGTTTAGCTGCATGACTGCATGAGCAAACTCTATTTGGCCGAGATCGGTCGTGTCTGCATTAATATAAAACTAGTTAGTCAGGATTTGACAGATATTTTCATTCTAATGACAGTAGGTAGCGATGTCTTGACACTAAATGCTGATGTCTTGACAATTTAATTGACCTACCGTCAATTAAATCAAAATATCTGTCAAATCTTGGCTAACTTGTTTTATTTTAATGCAGACACGACCGATCTCGATCAAATAGCAGCTAAACTTTTAATTTTATATATAGTATGGTGAAGTCATGTGCCTGGTCACATCAGATCTTTTTAACAGTTTTTAGGTGTTTTTGACGTATTTTGAATAATTGCTTATAACTAAAAAATGATAATATTTCTACAAAATATTCTAAGAATTAATCTTAAAATAAATATGTAAAAATATACAGGGTGTTCTATTTGAAAAGGGAAAGGACACCAAATTTTTTTAATCAAATTCAGCATCCTGTATATTGAAAATATATTTACACAATAGCTTGTTTAAAAGGAAAAAACATTTGTTTGATTTTTTTTTAATATTTACGCTTGAATTATTTAAGTATTTCGGTAGTTTGTCTAATCCTGTAGAATGACTGCTAATTTTTACCACAGACTTTTAATAGTATGTATTCTCTTTCATGACAATTAAGGATACAAATGGCGAACATGAAGTGTATACATCACGGGACGTTAGCGAGTGTATAAACATGCGAGCGATTTATATCCGCTATGTGCGAGTTATAACCGATATAAAAAAATCAAAAAAAATCATTATCGTTCAGGTCCATCCTCAATAACTATTCATATTCTTTGAATAATTTAAAACATTATCTTAATAACAATTTTAGATAATTTACTGGTACTGACAAAAGTAATGTTTGGATGATCACAAATTGTTTGTTTGTGTAATTCATAGTAGCAGTTTGCAATGACTAAAAGTTGCTGCATGAACAGTAGAATCATTACATTTGTGCAATTGTTGAATTTCGTCCTGGCAACTAGATATTTTATATTAATTTACGAATTATTATGCAAGAGTTACAAATGTCAAAATTAGATTCTTAATAACATTGTAGCTGTTTACGATAGACCTACCGACTTAGGCATTTTCGGAAAGCTGGTTCACTGATCTTTCAAAGTATTCTAAGATATACAGGATGTTCCATTTAAAATTCTAAAATTATTCCATATATACCAAACCTCCATTTATTCCGCATAAATCATTCTAGAATCTCAAATCAACAATAACCATCGAAAAGTGTGCTACTTTTACTATCTACGCGTTCACTTGTTTACTTATCCTTGTTGGTTACCTCAGAATGATTTTTTGAAAAATGCCCGCTTTTGGCATTAATTTTGATAATATTTCAGAAACAGTTGATAATACTCTAATACAAGTTGATGTCTTAATAATAAGAAAAAAGATTTTAATAAAAAACTTCAATAATATACCAAATGTTCTTTTAAAAACACATTAAAAAACATAAGTTTGTGTTGGTACGTTGTTCTTGGACACCTGTACATTAGTTAATAATCTTGCTTTTAATATGTTAATTTGTTATAGTTCAAACCACGACTAGCTCACTATTTGGCAGACATTTGGCCTCAGTTTGGAAATTAACTTAAATTTAAACATCCAATATTAGAAAATTGACAAGCATTTTTCTTGTAGCACAGTTATTGATTTGAAAACTGAGAAACATATAATTTACTTAGCCGGACCTTGGGTATAATTGTAATCGGTGCGGTATCGTGACACAGAAAAAATACTGGCAACCCATCAATAAACCTACGAACCTTTCGCACGCAATCCGAACGTAAACCGGTAGCTTATTCATGGCTTTCCTATGTTTATAGGTCAATTTTTCGGGACGTAAACACAACCTGTAATTTATCGCTGTATACTGCAAGGGTGTCGGTTGCAAAAGGATACCACGCAAAGAATGCGACGAAAGATTTAAAAGTAGCTGTATCTACATAAAGATTAATTATGTTTGTAAACATCAAAAGTGTGCTAATTTTGATTGTCTAGGTGTCTATCATTATCTAAGATCGACAATAATACAGTTCAATAAATTATAGTTATTTTATGTACCAAGGGCATTAAACGGATGTTTATGCCCCGAGGGTGACCGTTTAAAAAGCTCGAAGGGGCCTATCGGCCCTTGAGCTTTCTAATTCGCCCGAGGGTATAAACATCAAGTAATGCCCGTGGTACATACAACATTTTGTCCTACAATGGTTTTGTTCCTCCGTTTGAATAATATTAATAAATATTTTTACGTTATCAAGTGACGGCGTATCTACGGATTGATATATCTGACATATAACTATGGCAATCCTTTATGCCCTAGGGCGCATAAAGAATCTATATCGCCCTAGGGCACAAAAAGTAGCTGTTTTCGTTCCGGTAACTAAAATGCAAAATGTAGGACATAAATAAATATTAATGGATGGATAATGGATATAATTTTTCACTTAAATCTTTTCTGGAGTATTCAAGGAATTTCTAGAAATTGCTAACAGTTTCCAAGAAAAATGCGGTAATAATTTCATACGTTGAAGAGATTCGAATGGGTCTCTGTTGTATCATTAATTCTGCATCGTGACTAAGCGATAGAAGATAGCCAAATCGAGATACCCGTACTACATATGCAAGCGTGTGCTCCATAGTATCCGTCGCTACTGCGATTATTCATCGTTTTATTAAATTTACATTAATTTCCATAAGTGACTAGCGGACGCTGCTGGAGATGGTCACGAAGATTGCCTGCATTGATGTTTTCTCATTCGCGGTACCGCATCCAGAGATAGATACACTTTGCTTCGAGCTTGCTTAAACAATTTCCGCACTGAGCAGACAATAAAATTAAGGAAATAGGATATTAAAATAATAGGTTTCTTTTTTCTAAAGGGCCACTGTATTAATGATGATAGAAATATTGAATTGTCTCTAGTTTTTCTTTTTTCTTTAAGTAATATCAAGATACATAAAGAGCGATTTTGGGTATTTTTGAACCCATACAAAACAAAACGTGATGTGATGATAGTAGGACGAAATGAAGCTATGACTTTGACAGATATCTATAGAAAAGATACTAAATGTAACCTAAAAAAATATTGATGACCCCAAAAATCAGGTACCTTTTACACTTCTCTCGCGATTAGCTTTAATCCGCTGGGAACAAAATTTTGATACTCATTCATGATATGAGGAAATGATTCGGGAGTAGAAAGCACTTTATTTTCGTTCAGTCGTTTCAGAGCTCTCAGCTTTCAAACACAGGGCTCGATACGACAATACTCTTCCAACTGATAGTAGGTGGCTAGTATAGGTGGAAGTGCACTTATAAATAGGGTGATCCTTATTTTTCAACTTTTGATTTTTATCTGGACCCTCTCAATTGATTCCTTTATATCCTCAATTAATACCTTATATTCAAAATAGACAGAAAGTGTAAAAAAACTGTAAATATATAAGAAAATATATTTATATTGGGTTTTATTACAATAAATTTACATACCACAGTTATCTAAAACCAAATAAACAATTACCTATTCAGTCTAGATATCCAGAGCTACGTGACTATCCTGATCAATGATCACAGAATCTATGTGATACTGATAACATCACTACCAGATGTTAAATTACCGGTAATTTAAAAAATTTTAATATTATCGGTAGTATTACGGTAACGGTTAAACTTACTTATTACGGTGATGTTACATTATCCATAATTTAAAAACTTAGGGGTGATGTTAGAATGGAGTTAAATTATCTGCAATTTTAATAAGTTACTAGAGTATCGGTAAAATTACATAAATTACTGGTTATATTACGTAAATTACCGGTAATATTATGTAAATTACTTAAATTACCGGTAATATTACTTAAATTATCATTAATATTTTCGCGGTAATATTACCAAAAACTGTCTTTGTTAATTTTGTTAACTACGTAATGTCACCTAAATTACCGGTAATATTACCGCGGTAATATTACCGTTTAACATCACTACTTTTTGTTATGTCTTTTTTACGTAGAATCTGAACTCAAGATAGAAATTCAGAATTGGACTTAGTTTTTGAGAAAAGCAGTGCTAATAAACTGGCAAAACCCAAAAATTTTCTTTTTTCAAAATTTCGTACAAGTTCATGGATTATTTTTTTGTAGCTAATAACAGTGGTATGTAAATTTATTGTGATAAAACTAAATAAGATCTTTTTTTAATATTATTAAATGGATTACGGGTTAATATACAGGGTCCTGCAGCTCAGCTCCCGTCTTCTGTAGCTCAGTTACTAATTAAGGTAAGAGTTTGACATTTTGCAGGCGTACCCTGTACTTTAAGGTTTCAAGAAATTATTTTTGATTATACAGGATGTCCCAAAAATGTGCTACGCCATGGTAATATATTTTTCTTAATTGCATGCTATATATCTTTTTACACATTTTGAAGCCTTTTATGGTTGCCTACGTACCACCAAAATTTTATTGAAATGTGTTTAGTGACTGCAGCGCAAAAAAAGAAAAACCAAAAAAAAAATGATTTTGCATCGTTGGCTTTAAAATTCATTAAAAACCACAAATTGCGCCTCGTCAATAAAATTTGGAGACGTGCTTATTAAGTTAGATCTAGTAGTTTCGTTAACCAAGTGTCATTGATCCAAATTATACAGGGTGGCCAAAATCAAGTGTCAAAATTGTCAAACGTCAAAGCGCGTTATTGTTCTTATTTTAAATTGGAACCCATAAATTTTTTTAGGTGAAACGATGCAGAATTAAAAAATAAACATTGTTTCTAAATACAACCCCATCACAATTCCCAATATTTTAAAAGTTATTCGCCAAAAACTCGTTTTTCACCGTTTCCAACGGCAACTTTAGGTAATAAATATCGTACGTGGAGTTGAAAAACAATTTATTTCATAAAATATAACGCAGAGAAGTATTTTAGATTTGATGTCTCTTACGTCACGGACTGCTTCACTCGTATATCGCTTGTAACAAACATGTGCTTTTGTGTTTTTAACGAACGCCATATTGTCATCACACCACAATGTAGATCTATATTTTCCTATTTGATTATAATTTCCTTCTTGTCACAACAGTTTAAATGCAGTTTCCCACAGTTGAAATAGATGTCGCGCGAATAACTAGCAATAGATAAAATACATTTTTGTTGAACTGTCAAATATACTAACCTAACCTAATACATCTACTTCTGTCGCAATATTTCTCCTTTATTTAAAGTAAGTGATGTGGTTCTGTAATTGTCGGTCGTACGACCACTCGTACGTAATATGCTAGTTACAGTAATATTATATAAAGGGTAAAGTGGGTTTGAAACTTTTAGGTACTGTTTGCTAATTGTTTACTGATTGTTACTGATAAATTTTAATACACACACAAGTTCTAGGTTAGGTACTTTAAAAATTGCGCTCAATTTTTATGACCGTTTGGCTATAGTCTGTTTTATATCCCTCTTTGTTCTTCTTCTTCTTTTCTTTTTGCTTAAACTTTTTATTATGGTGAAACTAGAAAACATACATATTTCCCCCATGTCACTCATGCCTATCATATATCCTATTTTGTTTCCTGTTATGCTCATCAGGATCTTCATCAGCACGCATATAAAAGCACCGCATGACCGTCCACATCAACAAAAACACAAAACTAATTGGACTGCGGACAAACCGATTTAAACAAAGAAAAATCGATACAAACCCCCTAGAGACCAACCGAGAGAACTAACCTGGGAATTCTCCAGGACAACCATCAATAACGTTGCAAGCCCGTCTGGAACTTTGATGGTACGTGGCGGGCCAGCAGATGAGATAGATACCTCTGAAGGTCACATTCAGCTAGGTCAGGGGTGTTGCTGTGCAGCGCTGGAAGGTATATTGATCCGAGTTCCACCAGCCAGCTGGTTGCCCGAGTCCATTTCCAAGCCCAGTCTGGACGCGTGTGCCCCTTATGCGAGCTTTTATCGTTTCAACACGAGTTTCCTAGGGGATACGTCTCGAAACATTCCAATTATCTTTGAATGCAGCCGGGAGGAGATGTAACGAGCTCGAAGACAAGGGTTGGAAGCCAATTTGTTTGCGATACATGCTGAGATGGCATTTGGTGGTATTACGCGGATGCACAAATGTTGTCGATGATAATCTTGTTTATGATTGTGTGAACACGTCTGTTTACTTGGGAGTTATGGTTATAAATGTCGGTGATACAATGCTGCGCCATCGTAATGTTTTGTCACGTATTTGAACACGCTTTAATCATTTGTTTGTGGAAGAAGTAGACCATGGTATTTTTGCAGATACAAATTTGTTATTATTATTAGTAGTAGTGTATTGAACACTATTTTTAATACACTGTTTTAAAATTACACATTTTATATAAAATTTATTTCCAATCTTAGTATTTTACTTGTGACGTCATTTCTGTAAATGGCAACGTCTATTTTTTTCTGATAGACCCTTTAATTGTTTTAATGGCGGAATAATAAGAAAAATACTTACATAAGAACAACAGGGAGTTGACATGAAACAAATTGATGACATCACGCGTCTGACGAAAAAAATGTATATGTGTAACTTTGTAGCAAATTTTATCGTCTCAAACTTCCAAACGCTACAAGAATGGTGTTATACGCTAAAAGCTGGTTTTGGGCTCCAATTCACTACACTCCTGCCAAACTTGAAAACTCCCAAACTAATGACTGGAATATTAAAACTGTGTCCTAAAAAATATTTTTGATTTCTAAAAAAGTTTCTAAATGACTTAACGTTACAGTATTTATTTTATCGAAATTTTTGCTAAATTAGTTTTCTTTTCCTCTAATCACAAGTATTTTACCTAAAATCAGAATCTCCGAAAATAATACCCGACCATTTGTACTAATTATAGTTATATATGTACCAAGGGCATTAAACGGATGTTTATGTCCTGGCGGGCACAAAGTAGCTGTTTTTGCCCCGGTATCTAAGATGTAAAATGTCACTTTATAATCATGTAGGACATAAATATTTTAACATATTTAAAACACATGGTTTTTTCTTAATTAAGAAAAAAAAGAAAGTGTGATTTCTTAAAACATTTTGAAAAGTTACTGTTGCTGAAAAACAGTAATTTTGAAAAATTAAGAATCAGTGTATTAATTGGGATGATTCTGTATATATTATCAAAATTAGCAAGACAGTCCCCATAAACATGAGGGAATTAACTTTCAAATTTTTGATATTTGTTAGATTGTTAGTTGTTTGTACTAAACAGGAAAAACAAACTGGCCTATCGGCTCTCAAGCTTTTTAAGTCGCCCAAGGGTATAAACATTAAGTAATGCCCGAGATACATACAAAATTTTATGTCCTACAATGGTTTTGTTACTACGTTTGAATAATATTAATAAATATTTTACATTACCAAGTGACATGCGTATCTACGGAGTTGAATAACAATACAAACAATTCGGAGTTGAATGACAATAGAGACAATTAATTGTCAAACTTATAACCTTAATCGCCAATAACTGACAGTGACGAGTGACAATACAAACAATTAATTGTCAAACTTATAACCTTAATCGCCAATAATTGACATTGACAATTTAAAATTTCCAATTTGAATGACAAATATTTGATATACTTGACATTATAACCATGGCAATCCTTTATGCCCTAGGGCACAATAAGAATCTTTATTGCCCTAGGGCGCAAAAAGAAGCTGTTTTCGTTCCGGTATCTAAGATGTAAAATGTCACTTTATGAACATTTAGGACATAAAATAATTTTTAAATTGTTTTTAGTTATCTTGATTTCATAGTGTACTTTTCATTTAGGGGTATTCTGATTTTCCATGATTTTCAGTGAAAAGAATAATTCGATCAAAAAATACTTGTAGCATAAAAATGTTGACAATGGTGCTTCCATAGGGTTGCCAACTCCAAAACGTAGAGTAACCGGACATGATTCGCTTTTAGAAAACAAAAACAATCGGATAAAACAGGATATTATAACAATTTGGCAAAATAATTAACACACGGAAATGGGGGGGGGGGTATACAACGCCCCTTTCCAAAATGTAATATTAAACACAATTAAATTATTATCTTTACATTTGTAAAATAACATTGCGGTTTGCTACAGACTGTCAAAGTTAAACAATATAAATTCATTTTGTGATTAAAAAATGTCAAAAAGTAATTGATCAGAAAATACAATAATCCAAGTTAAATTAACAACAAGTTTAAGCTGACAAATAATTTTTAGTTACTTTTCCGTAGAATCTAAATCTGATGACAAGTGTTCTAACGAGAAACAGTGCAAAAACGTGAAACAAAAATGCATTTTTGTCTCAAAAAATAAACTAAATTCACTGAATTCATTTCTGCCTTAAAATTTAATATTTTAACGTAGGATTTCAAAAAAAAAACAGTGCAAAAAATCGCAAAAAAAAACGGTTCTTATTTATCAAAAAATGGGCTCAATTGACTACAAGTCAATAAATTCTTTCTGATTCAGATTCTACGAAACAAAGCGTTGCATTTTTGACCATTTCAGTCATTGGAAATCCGTGAAATTTTCTGATACTTATATAAAATACAGTACACACATAGGTAAATACTTTTTGAAAAGTTATTAAGTGGAACTACAAATTTATTGAAGTTCTAAAACTAGAATGTTTTTCGTTATTCTATTTTTCAATCAAAGTTATGTTCTGATATTTTTATTTGTTTTATTTCATCCACAATAATAATTTTAACTTGTGAACAAGGGTAAAATTTGCCTCCTGCAAATTCTTAAATATAAAAAGAGACTCTGTTGTGCTAAACTGTATGCTGATGTCATTAAACTATATTAGTTTTCAGTTTTAGCATTATAATTTATAAAACCCTATTAAATTATTTCATCAACTTTCGTACCATGTTAGCTAAAGTAAAAGACCACGAAAGATCATTTTGGACGATAATCTTTTTCACCCCATTTGTAACGTGCCACTCCCTCCTTCAATTTAAACCACACCTTACCACCTACCAATACACACAAAAAGAATAACCAATCTGAAAGAATAATCGACCCCAACGAAGACATTAAACATGCCAACATTATGACTGACGAGTTTTCCTGCAATTACTTAGCCTGCATTTAGGTTACTAGGGTTAACTTTAAAGGAGGAAGAGCCATATTATTATTGATCGGGCTGCAAAACGAACTGATATTAAATTGCTAGCCGCTGTCGGTGCTCAACTTCGTTTAAAGGAGTGTCAGTAAAGACACCGAAAGCCACTATATTTATAGTGATAGAGTTCACGGAAACGATGGCGGCTTTTCAGAGCCATCCGGCGCACCTAAGTTCCGTTTAACTTTAAATAAAATATCGTTGACGTACATTCAATACATGCAATGCTTTTGCATGAAGAGTAATATGGCTATATACCTATATGTATGGGTATTTTCCATTATCGATAAAGTCTGTTTTTGTGTTCACAATTGACACATTGAAACACTGTTTTCGGTGTTAAAATTAGCAAACTGTAACACTGTTTTTAATACGTTTTAGGTTTGTAAAATTGGTGGCATTGATATCATCAAGTGCCAAATGTAAAAGCGCCTACATAACGAATAACCACACATTTCTTGTGGAGAGGACACAGTGACTGGGGCCTTTAACATAATATTACTCCCCATTTCCATCGTTTGTTTAAAGAAGAATAATATAGCAACCATTTTTTTGTCATTGTTAGTTATTTGATCTTGTCGCATTAAAACAATAGCCTCTTAATACAGTCGATGAACAACAGGCCAAGGTTGGTATGTTTAAAACAGTTTGGTTTAAACTATTTTGTTTTAAACAGTTTGTTTTAAATGCTGCGTTTTAAACGTGTTTTAAACTACCGAAATTTGAACAGTTTTTGTTGTTTTTCATAAAATATAGTAAATAAGGAAAATAAGGAAGTATGAGCAAGTAAAATAAGGAATGAAAAGACGCCGAAAAATTTTATGTCCTTCAATGGTTTTGTTCATCCGTTTGAATAATATTAATAAATATTTTGACTTTATCAAGTGACATGCGTATCTACGGAGTTGAATAGCAATACAAACAATTCGGATTGAGTGGCAATACAGACAATTAATTGTCAAACTTATAACCTTAATCGCCAATAATTGACATTGATGTGTGACAATACAGACAATTTAATGTCAAACTTATAACCTTAATCGCCAATAATTGACATTGACGATTTAAAATTTACAATTTGAATGACGAATATTTGATATATTTGACATATAACCATGGCAATCCTTTATGCCCTAGGGCGCAAAAAGAAGCTGTTTTCGTCCCGGTATCTAAGATGTAAAATGTCACTTTATGGTCATTTAGGAAATAAATAAAATAATTGCGTGATTTAAAACGTTTACAAGTTTTATTCTCTGTTTAAAACATGTTTTTTTTGTGTGTAATTTAAAACATGTTTTATTTCATATTTACAACATATTCTTTTTGTGAAGAGTTTAAAATAAAAACAATGTTTCGTTAAAAAACATCACTTTATAAAAAAAGAGTTTGTTTTGTTTAAAATAAAAAAAACGTGGTGAGTATAACAATAAATGCACCTGTGAATATAGCTACGACAAATAGTACAAAAAATCAAGTAATAATGGGGTTGTTTTTAACAGGGTTGAGATTGAGAAATAAAGGGTGTGTTAAAATTCTGAAATCATGTGCATATGATGATATTATAGTTGTAAAGCACCAATGGGATGGAATAATATTATTATATCTTTAAATATAACTAGTTTTATCTTAGGCCATTTCCTTAACCAGGAAATAGGTTATATGACGTCATAGATATTCGGTAACAAACTGACATAAAGTTTCTTATTTATAACAATTTCCATTTAGGAATGTACTGGAACTAAGTGTTGCGATAGAGTGCTCCATTTCATTGGCAATTGTAATGTATAAAAAAAAGCTGTCCAATGTTTATTTTGAGGTTTGTTCTTACACCTTACAGCATGTAAGCTGTAAGAACAAACCACAAAATAAACATTGGCCAGCCTTTTTTGGAGTTTTATTTACACATTACTGGAACTAGTTATACTGCACTTGGTTTCAGAATTTCAACTTAAAACCTAGGTCGTGTGTGGTATCATTGGATAATGTTTAAAAATAAAAATCTTTCGAGGGAAGAAATCTTAATTGACCTTATGGTTTACGAAATAAACCATGTGGTATCGAATTAGGGAGAAAAGTTATTTTTTGGACAGTTGACTGTCTTAATGGGCTTTTTTCTACTTTGCGTTCGTCATAAACTCATAACGAAACCGCTTTCGGTGTCGTTGTGAAAACACTAGATCACAAACTTTTAGTAACTTTTAGTTTTCCAAGATTGATGATATTGACGTCGAGTGTCAAATAAGGCTGACATGTCAATCGGTATAGGCTCGCGTCAATCGTATTTGTGAATTTTACCACAAGTACCAACTGTTGAATATAAAACTACGCTAGATTGTAAGATGACAACCACAATTATCGAAATTTATGTAAAATTAATGTGGCAAAGTAGAAAAAATAGTACCCATATAACACTCGTTTTCTAAGACGTATTGGCGCACTCGTTCCAAAACAACACGTGCGCCAATTTTTGTCTTATAAAACTTGTATTATAATATACTATTATACGCGGTCGTCAGATGCGTTAAATCATTGACTATCGATATAATATCAATTGCCTTCTCTACTAACTAAATACAAAACTATTATCTGTAATTTTCGATATGATTACAACTTATGCAGATGCAATAACTGATTATGGTTTCTTTCGTGGTTTTTTTTAACAAAATGTTGTTTCTTATGAAAATATCTATCCAATGATACCCACACACGACCTAGCTTCTGGTTATAATTCCACCCCCATGCACTTATCACTAGTTTTGGTATATACTGGAAATCAAAACTGTTAAATACGTCAAGTAAAACGAAAAAGAGGAAAATTATTTGTTTCCTCCATCGTACGTACTTTTACTAAGCATAGTTTATTCTAATTATTCCAATTTATTCTAACCTAAAAAGATTTTCAAACTAATGGTTGTCTATTGAACCAAACTGTTCAAACTGAATTCTGTCTATTGGAACAAACAAGCATTCGTGCATAAAAAAGAACGCAGTTTGTTTATGTAGAATCACCGGTGTCGAGGAAATACAAAAGCAATAAAAATGAAATGAAACCTGCGTTCGCAACGATAGGTTTGGAAAAAATATGCCGAAGTCAACCGTGAACCGAGCCAAGGTTACGTACGTGCACTAGAAACTTTGCTCAATGAAAATCTAAAAACGTAATACCTATAAATATTTTTGTTACGTCAACGAGCGCCCGTTCCCACATGTAAATATGCGAGTCCAGTCCAGGATTTTAAATTTTATAGCACGCATTCCTGTTCGCGATACGTAGGTACGTGAGTGCACCGCAAAAACGGAGTTTTTTTAAGAGAAATAAATTTTATCGTATCGCATCAACTTACCTACCATGTTCATAATCTCAAAATATGAGTTTTTAATCAGACACGTTAGCAGACAAATTTAAACAATATTTTTTAATAAAATATAGACATTTTTGAGTATTATAATTCATATTACTTAGTTTTTATTGTGTAGGTGAAACTGTATAAGTAGAACTTACATTGGCATCAACGCAAATAAATGAGTGAATTAGCAAAATATAAAGAAAATTGGAATATTTTCGCTAATATTTTTTTATATTTACCTAGTTGTAATGTCATTTTTTTTTTTCATTTTCTTTATTTTTATGTATGTGTATGATTTGTTGTTACTGGCAATAAAGTTATTATTATTATATGAATACAGGAACATATAAATTTGTATACAACTTTTTTAACTATCTAACTTTTTGTTTCAAAAAATTCTATCATAAAATTGGGGGATATTAGAATTATATCATAGCACTATTTCGAAAAATAAGAAAAAATACAGTTTATATGAGCAATTATCAAAAATAGCATCATTTTCAGTAATCTTTTTCTATTATTGTTTTTGAAAAGTGCTTTGGAGCTAAAATCAACATTGTTTCCTGTTGGACTGTCATAATTTTAGTGTTTCACGTTTTTCACGTAAAAGTGACATGTTGACAAGAAATATACGGAAAAAAAAATTAGCAGTAACCCAATGTATTCAGACGGTTCAGGCTGACGAAATTTTTTTTTAAGTTTCATTTAAAAGTGGCAGTTACATATGACATTGAAGAAACTTGGTTTGAAGTGATGTGTCATACTCAAAGAAACGTTGATTCCAGCTCCCATTCAATCTTTAAACAACTCATAATTGAAACTAAAGAAAATACCACATAATAGTATATTACATGAGTTGTTTTGGGCACGACGAGCGTAGCGAGGAGTGCCCAAATGGAACGAGTGCGTCAATACGCCTTATAAAACGAGTGTTATATACTATTTTTTCTACTTTGCCACATTAACGTTATTGTATTATCGAAAATTGCGACTGTCATCTTACAATCTAGAGTACTTTAATCTGTTGGTAGTTGTGGTAAAACTGCCAAATACGATTGAGCCAAGACATAGGCGATTTCGCGTGGCTAAACGGTTCGATTTGGTTCCGGTTGGCGGTTGGATGTGGTTGACAGAACGGTTCTAAATCGTCATCATTTTTGAAACGTCAGTAACCGCTCGACGGAAAATGATCCGGTTCGATTCATAGGTTAGGTGCCCCACTTACTGTTAAATATGACAGTAATGACATACGCAGTGGTCAACCGCGCATTCCGCCAACTACATACCTATCCATTTTACCAGCATTTTACAACTTATAACCTAAAAATGACAACCCAAACGAACCGATATTTCAAACCGTCTTGCCAGGCAGGTTCAAGATTTTGACGGACCGAATCGAACCAACTGCAACCGTTACGTCATCAATCGCCATGTGAAAATGGTTGGTTCAAATCGGTAGTCGAACCGCAACCGTACCGTTCCACGCGAAATCGCCTATTAGGCGACTGAGATGTCAGCATCATTTGACACGTGACATCAATCTCACCAATCTTGGAAAACTGAAAGTTACTAAAAATTAGTGACTTGGTATTTTCATAACGACGCCGAAAGCGTTTTCGTTATGAGTTTATAACGAACGCAAAGTAGAAAAATGTTCAAATTAAACAGTATTATACCAAAATTATATTAGTTGTATTAAAATAAAGTTATATTATAACAAAACAAAGGTAGGCAATAGTTTTGCGACAATTTTTAAAGATAACACAAGTTTGCAATTAGATATCTCCTGCATGTGCAATGTTTTTGTTCCAAACGTCCAACTTCACTGCTTTCTGAGTAAAAGCAATATGTGCAAAATTTAATCTGTATACAAAAAAGTCACCTGTATACGATGCAGTGACGTATACAGCGCTCTAAGAGAAATACAGTGTGTCGCATTTCAGACATCAAAATGAAAGGAAAAAATACAATAAATCATATTGTCAAAGTTTCTTCTTATGCATCAAATTCTCTATAAACCTTAAATACAAATTTTCAACAACGTTTTCATGAAAATTAAGAGAAATATCAAAATTTACGACATTTCAATGTTTAAATAAGCAGCCTTTTTTTGAATGTTTACTATTCACGTTTGATTTCAAACAACTGCCACAGTACACACTACACTTAAAAATCCAATCAAATGATCTTTCAAATGATGTTTCTTAGGTTTTTTAAATGGCAATTTCGATATTTTGTTTGTAATTTTCACAAAACTCTGTATTTAAACAACTTGGAGCTTTTGGGTGCCGTTCCAAGTAGCAGAGCTACTTGGAAAGGCATCCAGACTGAGATTCTAGATTATTGAACTGGCGTTTTCGCTAAAAAATATGTATTGAACTTTTAATTAAAAAAAAGTTTAATAACTTCCTTAAAAACACCGGTTCCTTTCCAAGTAGCAGAAGTACTTGGAAAGGCTGTATTATATTATTTTTTACATAATAACAATTCAAAATTCATGGCGTTGTCGCAAAAAAATATGTATTGGACTTTTAATTAAAAAAATCTGATGTGGCCAGGCACATGACTTTATCATACTATATATAAAATTAATAGTTTCGCTGCATGAGATATTATTTGATCGAGATCGGCTATGCATTAAAATAAAACTAGTAGAACTAGACAGATATGCCGTTTAAAGCTGCGTTCGGATATTGTACTCCGTTGACACCGGGTACACCGTCCAAATGACACGTGTTATTGGGTGTAGAAAGTGTGAAGGTGCGTTCCGATTGGTGGCAATGGTTGGTAATGGCGGTGGTAGCAGACGAAATTATAGTGTTTCTCACATGTCGTGATAGTGACACATATTAGTTTGCATGTACATAAACTTGAGTCACTAGCAATATCTATTAGAAATACTATAATGGCGTCTACTACCACTGCCATTAGCACTAATGAAAACGCACCTTAACGGTGTGCAATATCCGAACGCAGCTTGTATTGACAGTAGTATTGTCAAAGCATTAGCGTTTGACACTATCTACACCACGATCTACACCGTCATTAAAATCACATCTGACATATAATCTGACATATCCTGGCTACTTGTTTTAATGCAGTACGACCGATCTCGATTAAATAGAATTTGCTCATGCAGATAAACTATTGATTGTACCAAAAAATGTTATAGTCATAAATTATTCAGAATTTCCTCTAGTTTAATTTATTATTTAACTATTTCGACGAAATTCCAGAACTGCCGGCTTATTTACAAAATCTTTCAAAAATGCTAAGACTAAACCTCCAGTTCCTTTGGACCCTTTTGAACAGAAAGCTTTTCAGCTCTAAGTTTGGCCATGAAACTTCTAAATATGAATTTTCGTCCCGATACCTTTAGTAGTTTCTCCGGAATCGTCGCCACAAAAAACGGGTACACACACACACACACACACACACACACACACACACACACACACACACACACACACACACACACACACACACACACACACACACACACACACACACACACACACACACACACACACACACACACACACACACACACACACACATCCACATCCACACACACACACAGACATTTTTTTGTACCTTGGTCAAAAATGTTCAGGGGACCCAAAAAGACATATTTCCGCTAAAATCTCAAAAAAATTTTTTGGCATGATTACAATACTTTACATACTGCGTATGATAAAGTAAAAAAAGTTTAATAACTTCCATAAAAACACCTGTTTCTTTTTCTAAAAAAATTAAAAAAATATAAAAACAGACTTAGGTAGGTACACATATTCTGTTAATTCTTAATAATTATCTTTTATTTATATACATATTAGATGCTTGTAGTAAAATAAAATTAATATGACCATTCTTCATGTTGAAAACTTCAATTAACATGATAATTTATGAGCAAAACACTTTCACAGTAATTTAGTGAAATAATAATCATAAATTGTCAAAAAAATCACTTCACAGAACAATAAATTATTACAATCAACAGACACTCAATAAGTTTTGAAAATTTCATCCAACAATCCAATTTGGAACCTTACACAACACCAAGTAAACAAAGTGAATATACAGCGTTGTTGTTATAACAACCGAAGCGCACTTGCTGATCCCAAGCCGCCGGGCGTAGTGTGAACAACAGGTGTGAAACGTTTGATTTCAACAGGGTCTGATGGTTTTTTCAACAGAGTTGTATGCTTTTTCAATAGGATGAGTTAGTTTTTCAACAGGTTCTGATGCTTTTTCAACAGACCCTAATGAAAAAACAACAGCCCCTTCAACTATCAGAACCAAAATTGCTCAAATCTAAAACATCGAATCAATCATTCTTTAAAAGAAACCTACATATTACAAAGTAATCTGACCTGGATAAAGACATTTTCCAAAAAAATATTTTCATTTACATTGACATGAAAAAATCATTAAACTCTCTACTGTACATTCGAGACTATAAATTATGCGCCACGTAGTTTCTACATACAATTACAATAGAATCGAATAGGTTTCAATGTATCGATTACGTCCGGTGTTACATAGTGAGATGAATAGTTCTGCCGATGTGAAAGTAAACCTGTCACAATGCGAGACCGGTTCGAATAGAAGACGGCTAACAACAGTCAATGACTGGTAGGTAACTATTGCGGGACAAAGCGACAGTGCAAATCCGATCTAGAAAAGAAATCACGATCATTCGTGAGGGGTATTAAGCAGAGCGCTCGAAGAAGTCCTTCAGTCGCGCAGAGTTTCGAGGAATCAAATATCGGCAACAATAGAAAGGTGTTTTTTGAGAGAGGAGCTTCTTGCAATTTCCGTAACTGTTCGCTGTCCGTTTCGGATATTAACGGTGTCGTTGCATGAAAGGAACAACCCATGGATAGAAAAAAATATAATGGTTCTAATATCAGAAAAAAAAACTGGTCATTTCGTTCATTTGAAAAGGTTATTTACACCGGTGCTGTTAGATAGGTATATCGGGATATTTTAACCAAAAATAGGTAAAATTAATTAAAGAGGGGACACCCTTTTTTACTGTACCTTATTCCCTAGATTGTGACGTGTATGAGAGCTTGACTCGATAAAAAGTGGGCGAGGATTTTTTAATAAATTAAAAAATCACATATGCTGACGTTTCGCGAACCATGTTGCTCGCTTCTTCAGAGCTAACTGAATACTGAAGACCTACCAAAGAAATCTCCCTTATATACCTAAATTTACACCTCACTGCGCACATCTGGAGCTACCGCTTCCATGTGCTTTTCCACAACCGCGTTAGGATCGATTTCCAGACCCTACTAATGTCAGTGCCGTTCTCGCGATTGATGTTGTCAGGATGTTTGTGAATTTCGATGGCTTCTCTAATAAGCCTCCGATAATAATTACCCACCCTTGCCAACATCTTCACGTCATCGAAATCCATTGTGTGTCCCGACTCGTGGCAGTGTTGAGCAACAGCGGACTGTTGAATCTTGCCTAGCCGGGTGTCCCTACTGTGCTCCTTGATTCGACATTCGATGCTTCGTCCTGTCTGTCCTACATATAGCATGTTCCGCACTCACATGTTATCTTGAATACCCCTTCGTTCTTCAATCTTGACACATGGCATAACCCCGAAGCTTATTTTCTAAATGATTCTGGCCGTGAAAGCCTACGTACTTATATATTGATAACTCTGGGGAACATGGAGTTTTTCAGAAATGTCTAAATCTCTTAAGAGGAATCTGTTGAGCTGTACGGCCTACAAAACAAGCATCCATAGTGAGCTTAATTCTGTATCAATTCTATCATTTATACATCAAGTTATAGATAAAGGTGTGTTACTTGTTGTTGTTGTATCCACGCTACGTGATAAAATATGTCTGATTCATGCATTTAAAGATGTAAAGTTCTGAGTGGAAAGAGCACGTATACTGATATTTCTACGTCAAATTTTATACACATAGATTTTTTCAATTTTAACATGTGTTCTCCGCAAAATCCGTCAATTGTACCTATGTCAGATTTGTCAAAAACAAAGAAAAATATCAATAATTGACTAGTAGAAGGAAAATTATCTTTCATTTGGTGTAGGTATTGCTTTTATGATTCTGCGAAGTAATAATGAGAAGGCTCCACGGAAGTTTTACGTCTTTTGCGAGTAGAACGTAGGGGTACGGATTTCCTTTAACATTTTTTAGTTTGGAAAGTTACTAAAAAAACATTATAACATTTATATATTTATATACAGGGTGTCCGGTAAAGGTGTTCCGAAAATTAGGGAGCTGATAGAGGACGTCACTGCCAGCCAGAAAGTGTATATGCACTTTTGGCTTTCGACGCTACATTAAAAAGTTATAGCTTTTCTATTTTTCAGTTTTATATTCCCTTAAAAATATAACCGATTACAAAGTCGGCGTTGTTTATTTAACAGAAACAAAAAACACTTACAAATAACAAAAATAAATAAAAGAGGTTTGCAATTACTGCTCAAAATGTTGCCCTTCCAAGTGAATTCTCATTTCAGCACATTTCCCAAATCCTGCCGGACTCTTTGAAAAATTTCAGGTGTTTCTCGAATGCGATTGCAGGCACCATTTATTTGTTGTAGCAGTGCATTTCTGCTACAGCAGCGTTTTCCAAACTGCTTGCGCTGTCCTTCTCCCGCTCTCGGCTGTCTCAATAATCGCTCCGCTCGAAGGGAGGCGCGCATCCCAGTTTGGAAACCACTGTGCTACAGCGAATAAATGGTGCCTGCAATTGCATTCGAGAAACACCTGAAATTTTTCAAAGAGAAGGCAGGATTTGGGAAGTCGTGCTGAAATGTGCATTCACATGGAAGGGCAACATTTTGAGCAGTATTTGCAAAACTCTTTTATTTATTTTTCTTATTTGTAAGTAGTTTTTTGTTTCTGTTAAATAAACAACGCCGATTTCGTAATCAGTAAAATTTTCAAGGGCATATAAAACTGATAAATAAAAATGCTATAACTTTTTAATGAAGCGTCAAAAGCCAAAAGTGCTATACACTTTTCGGATCGCAGTGACGTCCTGTATCAGCTCCCTAATTTTCGAAACACCTTTACCGGACACCCTGTATACAGGATGTTTCTTAATAACTTGCTCATATTTTAGGAGGTGATTCTTGGGTCCATTTGAGGAAAGAAATTCATATGAACATATATCCTAAAGGTCTTAACTTTTGAACTACAGGGTGCTAAAGTTTTAAGAAAAACTTCTTTTTTTTCAAAATGTGTGTAGATTACTTAAATTTTATAATTTTACAGCTTAAAAATTATTCTCTTACATAAATTTTTGTCTAAAATTGTATTTTATTTAAATTGTTATTTTCTCGTAAGAGGTTTAGAGATGCAAATGAATAAATTTAATTTTTTTATGCGAAAACTACGTTAAACAAAAAAATCAAGAGACCAGATGTGGCAAGAAAGAAATGAGAATTTCAAAAATAATTTTTACTTTGCGAAAAAGCAGTGGCACATCTATTCCTCTTTGAAATGATTCAGTACAAACCCGCACGAATGCCACTAGCAAGAATAAACAAATATGTTGTACAGCACAAAATGCCTTTTGATGCATAGAAGATGCGTACTACGTTTCACAAAAAATATCTCTCACTTCGTACCAAAGTGTCATAAAAAAAGAATTTTTTCTTAAAACTTTAGCACCCTGTAGTTCAAGTTAAGACCTTTAGGACATATGTTCATATGAATTTTTTTCCTCAAAATGGACCCAAGAATAACCTCCTTAAATATTAGCATGTTATTAAGAAACACCCTGTATATTTATTTGTGATACTTCTTTTTGATAATTCTTCTTCTCTTATTTAGTCGAAAGAGCGGTTTTGTTTAACCGTACGACGCTCTTTAAATTTCATAACGTCAAGTTAGGAAAAACAAGTCAAAACCTGTAATAACATACATACAGCATATCCGATTGAATTGTCATTTTACTGCTTTGCTTTGATAGTGATTATCAAATAGATAGGGTTAAAGATAAATGGAATTTAGCATAAGCTTAGCAGTTCATATTTTCATAACACAAAAGTATATTGTATCATTTTTCCGAAAATCTTCTTGAGCTATTAAGTAATAACAAATCTGCGGTTGTACTAAAATTAAATATGAATAAAAAAAACGTACAAATTTACTTTGTCTTATTTTTATCCTGTATGTAAAACTTTTAGTTTTAAGTTTTGTATTTCTGTTTTATTTTTGTATATATCTGTAACGCAATCTGACAAAAAAACACGTTCTTTTAATAATTAATCTTTCTTCAAGCCTCCACCACAATTGTACCGTTTAGGTGTTCTTTTGATGAGGAACCTTACACACAGGCAAAATGTTGTTTATATCAAATACATAAGCATAAAATTATCTCTGAATAAAATTGTTACTTATTTATAATACCTATTTGGTACAAAGATCGTATATTTGAAGAATTTATGTTGAAGAAAAGAGTTAAAATTTACAACATAAATGCTGTAATAAGGAACCTTAACTAAATAAACTGTTTCTTGTATCAACAATATTTATTGGAAAGATTGAATAAACATTTGCTAACACTGAATCAATCTTCTTCATTCATCAAATTCATTAACACCGTTTCCGAAGCCATTGAATCCAGTTTTCTCACAAAATCTAAAGTGAGTTGAGAGAACATATGCGATCACTAAATCTCTTTAATCGTAAGTACCACGAACTAAACTTGTTGAAGCTAAAAGAACAGCGTTTGGTGGCTACATAAATCCAGCACCAACAAGCCTTACAAGCCTAATACAGAGCTGGAAGATCATCAAACATAATATCTCTAATAGTACAAAGAATAACGTTAAAAAAACATACCATCTGCTGAGCAGTCAACAACTTTTTTGTCAATATCCCTAGAGATATCATGCAGAATTTTAATCAATCTAATACTATTATAGTCCCTTTCACTACTGGAACGTTGCTTTAAGGGTATATTCTGGAGTAACAAAAATTAATGATTGTTTATGGCATCTTTGCATAATTATTGCAATTTTGAACATTTAAAAAATACACTGTAAAAATTTCAGAAAGAAATTCGAAAAATTGAATAAAGATTATTATTATTATTATTATTACTTTAGGTATGATATTTTTTTGAGTCCTCTTGGTATTAAGTACTTGTGGCAAACTCTTGCAGATACTATTGTTATGTTTATCGGCGTTCGAATTTAGCATGCGTGTAGTATGTTTTATTGTTTTATTCAGTACCTATACTATAAACATTAACTGTGTTCGCGTATATACAGTGCAAGTAGAAATAAATTGGCTGCTAACACGGTATAAAGCGTTGCGAAATCGCGTCAGATTTGCGGTTATAAGTTGTCTACTGTCATCAGTGCGCGCTGTAGGCGTGAACATGCTCATATAGTATCTGGGCAGTCACATCTGGGGCGTAAATAGGGGGCCCATATATTACACTTGACTTATGTAAGTGTGACTCACGTTACAAATTCACTGTTGGACAATATCATGGGTATTAACCTCGCCTAGAAAGTGAACGCGCAGGCTGGCCTGTAACATGAGAAATTGGGGTTGATCCACATTAACGTTTGTGGTCGGCGTGCAGTAGGTCAACGAGCAGTGTCACTCAAGTCAACTAATGGTTTTAATAATGCTTCCGCTCGAGAGAAAATTACCGTGTCAACCTACGAGTTTTAACCAGAAATGTCCTGCCCTGTTCACTTTTCAATTGATGGACTATTTCGAAGCTCTTACGAGACAAAAATTTGTTGTTTTGTCTTTTTCGTTTAGGACACAAGTTTCTGCAAGAGTTTGTAGATATTTGACTAGTTAGGCTGGATGGTGAAATCGTAGCAATTAAAATAACCTAATACAAAGAAATTAGTATAATGATTTGTGCATAATGGTATAATATATTTGATAATTTTAAAATTTGCAGGGATTAAGAGACAATTTTGTCGTGAGGTCGGTGATTACTAATTTGTTAAATCAAAATCGCACATGTACAATTGAAAATAATTGTTCTATATGACGTAGTTAACATTCAACGCTCTTTGAAAATTCGTCACATTCAAACGCCAATTATTTCACAAATAAGGTTTTGTCCTATTTTACCTACGTTACCTAGTACAATAAAAAAACTTCAAATCTGATGGTATGTTTTCATTGTATTCTTCAAGAATTTTTGAAGAATTGTTTTAATTGTATTCTTCAAGAATACAATATTAAAACATAGCATCAGATTTGAAGTTCTTTTATCATACATTTGCCCAATCTGATAAATATAGAGATATTCCTTGCCAATAGGTTACCTAGGTTTCAATACACTATTTTAACAAGGTAATTTTATTGTTTTGCAGAAATATCTCGAAATTTCATTTTGAACAAGTTTTTATGTACCTAACTTTATTCTACAGCCTAAATAGGACTTTTTAACATCTTGGCAAAATAACTCGTGGCGAGCAAAAATCAAATTCGTAGTTTTTAAGCGCAACCTTTACAAAAAGTTATATAATCAGAAACCAACTGCTATCGGCTGTCAAAACTCGAAAAAATATATTAATTTCGTATTTAAAAAAATGTTGTTTACCTACTGTAAATTTGCACTCCACAAATGAATCAAAAAATCTGATGTGTCCAGGCACATGACTTTATCATAGTACATATAAAATTAATGGTTTAGCTGCATGAGATTCTATTTGATCGAGATCGGTCGTGTCTGCATTAAAATAAAACTAGTTACCCATGATTTGACAGATATTTTGATTCTATTGACAAAACATCAGCCTTTGACACTAGTTTTACTAGTTTTTTAAACTATTAATTTTACCAAAAAAATGTCAGACATAAATTATTCAAAAATTCGTCTACTTTAATTTATGATTTAACGGTTTTGACGAAATTACAGAAATGGCGGTTCATTTGCAAAATCGTTGAAAAATGCTAAAGCAAACATCCAGTGCCCTTGGAGCCCTTTTCAGCTCTAAGGTAAGTCATGAAACTTCTAGATATTAAGTTTTGTCCCGATACCTTTAGTAGTTTCTCCGGAATCGTCGCCACAAAAAAAAAACGGGTACACACACACACACAGACATTTTAGCGTACCTTGGTCAAAAATGTTCAGGGGGCCCAAAAAGACATATTTCCAATAAAATCTCACAAGCACGATACAATACTTTGTAGTATGACAAAGTATTGTATTATGATAAAGTAAAAAGATGCCACGAATGGGATATACGATACATGAATTTACAACTTTTGCCTCTATAATTGTGAATTGAGTATCATTTTTGAGAAAACCATTGCAAAACATTGTTTTTCTTGCTCAAAAACTGGATTAAGTTCACAGAATTTACCTTCAGATTCAAATTCTATGGAAGCAAGCATACCACAATCATTTGTCACGTAAATAAGGCTTTTTTTTGTTGACCAGAATAGTTGTATTTATCTTCGATTATTGTATTTTTGACGAATTATGTATCTGTTGAATTTTTTATGTAAATTCAAAGGTTTGTTTTTAAGTCCATTATTGTGAATTGCAAATTTATTGTAGTTAAAGCAAACATATTTTTCAGCCGCTTGCAACCACAAAATATCTCAATGTATTTAATGTAATTTTAATGCATCCTTTTCTAATTAAGAAAAACGTGAAATTGTGATCCCATTAGAACATATTTTTGAAAAACAATATTTTTTAAAAATTAAGAATCACCCTCCTGTATTAGAATGATTCTTAATTTTATTGTTTAACCAAAATAAGCAAAACAGTTCCTATAAACATGGGGATACCGAAATTAACCCAACAAAGAAACTAAATAAATACTTTTTTCTTTATAAGAGGATACGAGCACTGCCGTTACAACATATCAAAACAATTTTGTTCCTTAATTATAGAAGAATAATATGTACTCTCATAATAACTTATTGTGGCTAACACCATTTGGGCAGAAGTGCTCAGCATACCGTCTTGAAGGGATGAAATGCAGCAAATTTATTTTCTCAAAACCGCAAACAAGTATGCCAAACCAAAAATGACCGGAAATTACTGTATGAATACGACTGCCACCAAGATTTTTGCATATTTAAGGTAGCAGACATACAGAGAGTTAGATGAGGTGTATTGATTGTATTGTAAACATTGCGCTCTACTTCCTACGCTCTACCTAGTGGTCGGTCAGTGTCGGCGTCCGGCAAAAACAAAGGAAGACAATTAAAACCAGACCTGACTGAGATTCTTCGGTCCGATGGTCGCGCTAAACGAGATACCCGAAGCCACGACGGACACTCTTCCTCAGCGACATCCTGCTTTGTCTGGGAGATTCACAAGAAATTTTTTCATTGCTTTGCTTTCGGTAAACGCTCTTAACTGCTACCGAACTATGCGGAATTCTTATTTAACACTGAATCATTCAGATGTTCGCACGGTCACCATTTATCACAATGGCTATTGGGAATAATAACTATTTATTTCTAATAGCCAGTCAACAATAGATGATATGCTAATTGCTGAACGTATCAACAAATTTATTATAGTTTGTTTTTATAAGAATAATGTTGAAAATAAACTATTTTTAGATTTGTAGGTTGGAACGAGATAAAGTAAAGGGTAATAATATCCGTTGCTATCTTCTAGTGGCAAATTTGCGTGAAATAAAGCCGCGAGTTCCCCAAAGTGAATGTGCTGGAAACGGAGTGTTGGATATTCGTTAATTATACGCCCAGTAGTATACGCGATTTTTTCTCTTCTTGTTAAGACATTCTTCTTGCAAGCAACGGTACGCTTTCAGGAACTGGACCACAATTATACTTAGTATTAAATATGTATTCATTCAATTCAGGCAATTCATTTTACCTTTGATTATTACAGGTTGCGATTACGGCTGGTCAACTAATGTATTTACATACCCGACTAAAATTGTTGAAGTTATTAGAGATTAGAAGAATTATTTTGCAGGTTTTGAAGCAGTACTATCGCTGTGGTATGCCAGTTGAATTACTCACCTGAAACAAAAGAAAAAAGAACAGTTTAGAGATTTTGAAGTCATGTATTTGTTATTACATATTTCAGTGCCAGTATGACTCTTTGTTAATATTAGGTACAGTAATAGCACTGGCGCATTCAGAACTTCAGAAAATTGTGTGTCTTAAAACTTAAAAAGTAATATTTCAACATTTTATCACAAGTGGTTGTCTTTACTTTTACACGTTATACAAATATATACTACACTTCCGGACATCTTTTTTTAATCTTGACTAATTTTAATGATTATTCACGACATTGTAAATAAACTTATAAATATAAAAAAATAAGCATTTTGGTTAGTTTCGCAAGTAGGCTGTTAAAAAGCCATATCAGTATCAATTCCCAACTATTTGTCTTTGATTAATCTCAAGATCTATTTTTTTTTTGGAACAGAGATACAGCTTTCCAAAGAAAAACTTTTCAATTGTAACTTTATTGTTCGATAACTTTTGTAAACGTTACCCGATTATGATTATTTTTTCAGTTCATAAATAAATTTATCAATAGTAAGCAATTTTGAAAAGAAATGACGTATTAGACAGGGAAAAGGAAAATTATGGTCTGGTGGGTCAAGTTTGAAACAAACAAACAAGTTTTTAATGTGCTTAGTCAGATTCGCAAGTGCTGTTGCAAAGCCACTTCAATTCACAACATTCTGTTTTTGTTATAATAATAATATCAGATATGTTCTTCTATTTTTTCCCTAACTGTGTATCTTTACAAACATATCAGATATTATAAAATGTTTAGAAAAAAAAGAAAAAAAAATGCTAAAACTTGTAATTTTTTCCTTAACTGTGTATATTATCTTTACAAACATATCAGATATTATAAAATGTTACAAGTTTTAGCATTTTTTTTCTTTGTCCAGCAATTTATTGTTTGCGATACACAATTCTGAAGTATTCCAACCTGGCATATCGAAAATTATTCAAGTTGGCATGATTTTTGTCAAAGGCTATTTTACTATAATTATAAATATTTTATTTTGTCGCCATGTGACTTTCTTAGATGTTATCGATGAATTTATCAAAATAATTATTCTTCTAAACTAAATATGTAAATGTGTTAACAATTTGCACAAATTTGAACAAAATCTAAATTTGCCAAGTTTTTCCTTTAACTGAGCTGCTTTACATCTGTTCAGATATTGGGACAGATCAAAAAATAATTTATTTTAATATGTCCTTTGACAAAATTCTTGACAAACTGAAGAAAACCCCAAATCCTTAATTTCTCCATAGGGTGTCTTAAAAACAATGAAATTTTTTTTTTATTACAAAGGCATGTGATACTGTTGATAAATCGGTTTATGTGTTGAAACAATATTCAAAATCTTTTACAAAAATTCAGATATTAGAAATCAAATGAATCGAAAACCAATATATTGAAAATTGATACAGACTACTAGAGAACCTAATTACTTAATTAGGTTCATAGGGTGTGTCAAACTTAGACCACCTATAATCATGTTATTTTTCCCGGTTCAATAAGTTCTACGATTTTTTTTTTAAATTGCTAAGGCAATAGTCTTGATTCAAATTTTTGTGAACCGTGTAGATGTAATGTAAATGTAATGATAATAATAATGATTTTCCCAAATTCAGACTTGTACTGACTTTGCCTGGTTTAATTGCTAAGCCTAGGCGCCCAGTAAGGAATTTTTTATCGCCGCGGATAAAAATTTGCACCACGTATATGGGCGCAGTTCTTTACAAACCGTTTGCTTTATAACTGCGGATAAAAATTCGCTGTAGGGAAAAAGACAAGTGGCGCCTGGGCTAAGAGCATTAGAAACTTTTCCAAATTTAAAAATGACGTAAATGGACCAGGAAATATAGAATAGTTAGGGCAATTATTTCAGTTGAAACGGCGATTGCACAGTCAAATAAAAATGACAATCTACCAGCGAAATTTTAAAAATTAAAGTTGGATGCGTTCCTTACAAATAAATATACAGTATATCTCCACGGATTCAGGTAGACAGAGGAAACAATTTTTTATTGGGTATTTCAAAAACACCAAACTCGTAGTTGTGGGTTATTCCGCAGTAACGTGTCACACCCGTCACACCCGTTTAACGACTATACATAAGCAATGGGGGGCTTTTATTATTATTTTGATGCAACATTATAACAAAAAGGCGAGTTATCTTTTAGAATTGTTGTAGACAGATGTTCAACCTAATAAGTTTTATGAGAAAGGTTTTTAAATAGCCGTGACAGTCGTTACCAGCATAGCGATCTCTTGTTTTTGGTAACCTAAAATCAAAAATTCGCGGAATGACCCTAGTGTAAAGTTTCTATTCTAATAAAGTTAATAAATAATTCTAGTTTTTATGTAAAATTTAGGCTAGCTACTATTATATTGATTGCATCATGTGTAGTAGCTAGAATAAGCTTATAAATAAGCCAATAATCTTGTCAAAGACATTAATAACAATAATGGGAGTTATGGGAGTTCAAATCAAAGTACTACCTGACAATCTCACACAAACATTTTCCTAATTATATGTAGATATTTTGTTACATCACAAGATGCCAACTTGGTATTTTTAATTTTAAATATCAAAATTTATGAGAAAGGAGTTCTAAATAACTTCTTTTGCCAAAATTTTTTATGGTTTATTTTACATACATAACATGGTGAAGGTATCTATCGTCAAATATTTATTATAAAATCAATTATCCAAGATGTGAACGTCCACACAATCTGTATCAACATACAGTCATAAGAAGACATGCTCGCCTTGGGCAGAACGTAAAATTCATCCCGCTTAATAGCAAAACCATTCATCTCCGGTCGTTAACAATTTTGCAGAAAGCTACGGATTGCAGCAAAGTAACCAGGAACCATGTCTGCTATAGCATCGCATGTCTGTTATAATAAACAGGTGATTCACATTGCGCCCACGAACGAATCTATTACTTCCTATTATTGAACTGGAGCTATAGAATTAACTTGTCAGCTGCGAGCGTTTTCCGATTCAGGATCGCAAACGTTTCTTTGGGAAGCAAGCCCAAGCCGTGTGAATGGAAACTTATGTCACGACTTTATTGCGTACGGCCATACAAGTTCCAGCGGCTCAGAACAGTCAGAACTGGCTGTAAAACTGTCCTCGGATGGATTTAGCAATTTCATGCGAGTTAAACTTGGCAAAATAAACTGGAATTGTTAATATATGATGTGGTCTTGTAGACAAAACATCGTAAAGCATGTGGAATGGCCATAGTTAGTGTTTGAGCTTGAACGTTGCTTTGGGAATGTTGAAGTTTACCTATCGAGTATCCAGTGCCAATGCGTTTATATATGCCAGTGCCATTATATGTCAAATTGACCAAAAATCAGTAATAGCTGCTTAATTTTAGTCCCGCCATGGAACGAATAATAAAATTTCGTCATAGTTAAATAGAAAACGGTAGAAAAACGTCAAATAATATGCTATTTGTGATACATTTCTTTAAAAGTAATTCCTTTCCTTTGCGATTAAGATTACAAACATAACACATTGCAATAAATAATAAACGTTTGAATCCAATGTTATGTTACTTTAATCTGAAATGAAAGCAGTACACAAAATCTGATATGGCCAGGCACATGACTTTATCATACTATATATAAAAATAATAGTTTAGCTGCATGAGATTCTATTTGATCGAGATCGGCCATGTCTGCATTCAAATAAAACTAGCAAGAAAATTATCTTCAGCAATGTTGAAGTTAAAATACCCCCACCGTAAAATATTAAAAAAAAGAAAAAAAAAACAGTGAACCGATTTTGCCCATTCACGAACTTGTCCTTACTTTTTAAGAGATTAGCTTGCCTACCAAATTTCAGATCAATTGCTTCAAAATTACGGCAGTTATCGTGTACACACTAAATCGATTCAGTTTTCAATTCTGATCAAATCCATTCATGGTATTACATGAATTTTTATTGCCTAAGTCTATATCTGGCACTCCTCCTTAAGGGTGTTACAAATGTTGAATCAAACTCAATATAAACTCACCACATTAAATGTGGGGGGTATAACTAGTAGAACTATACAGATATGTATGTTGATCATATTGATAGTAGGTATTGTCAAAACATTAGCGTTTGACACTACCTACAGTCAGAATCAAAATTTCTGACAAATCCTGGCTAACAAGTTTTAATGCAGTACGACCGATCTCGATGAAATAGAATTTGCTCATGCAGCTAAACTATTAATTTAACCAAAAAATGTCATAGTCATAAATTATTTAGAATTTCCTCTAGTTTAATTTATTATTTAACTATTTCGACGAAATTCCAGAAATGGCGGCTTATTTGCAAAATCTTTCTAAAATGCTAAGACTAAACCTCCAGTTCCTTTGGACCCTCTTCAACAGAAAACTGCTCAAAGTTTGGTCATGAAACTTCTAAATATGAAGTTTCGTCCCGATACCTTTAGTAGTTTCTCCGGAATCGTCGCCACAAAAAACGGGTACACACATCCACACACACACACACACACACACACACACACACAGACATTTTTTGTAACTTGGTCGAAAATGTTCGGGGACCCATATTTCCGCTAAAATCTCAATTTTTTTGCGCGATTACAATACTTTACATACTACGTATGATATAGTAAAACAGTAGGTAATAATATTTTTTGCTATTGGACATGCACATTATGAAACCGAGTGTTATAAATGAGCAGTTTTCTACTTTGGTTGCACAATGAACAAATTGTGAAGCTGTTCTCGGTTTCATAATAAAAACCATTGAAAACTGTGTGGGTCTTTATTTGTGTAATTTTTCATGTATTAGGTATGTATAGTGAAATAAATATAATTGGATATAAACAAAATTTCAATTCTTTAAAGTAGTAGAAATAATAAAAACCATTGGAAACTGAAAACTGTGTGGGTCTTTATTTGTAATTTTTCATGTATTATGTATTATATTATGTATGTATAGTGAAATAAATATAATTGGATATAAACAAAAATTAGTTTTCTTTAAAGTAGCAAATAGTTGTTTTGATTTACAAATATGTTTCCTTTTGCCAAATAAATTGCTTTTTATTTATGACATCAACAGTTTTTTAAATGGTAGCCCTATTTTTTGTGATTATATTGATAGATCTGGCAACTGTCTTAAAGGTAATTTACAAAATTTAACAAAATTTACAGAAAAGAAAATTTCTTTTCGAAAAAAAGAGAAAGTTGAAAATTATGGTAATATTGATACCTTTCGTTGGTTTATGGAAAACGAATAGGTGCTTTCGATTGATTTATTTGCGCTGAATAGCAATCCGATCTTGAAAGTTTCACATCATGCCAGGTTATTGCGTTTTTTGTTTTTACTTTATCATACGCATATATCATATCATGCCAAAAAATTTTTTTGAGATTTTAGCGGAAATATGTCTTTTTGGGTCCCCTGAACATTTTTGACCAAGGTACAAAAAATCGTCTGTGTGTGTGTGTGTGTGTGTGTGTGTGTGTGTGTGTGTGTGTGTGTGTGTGTGTGTGTGTGTGTGTGTGTGTGTGTGTGTGTGTGTGTGTGTGTGTGTGTGTGTGTACCCGTTTTTGTGGAGACGATTCCGGAGAAACTACTAAAGGCATCGGGACAAAACTTCATATTTAGAAGTTTCATAACCAAACTTAGAGCTGAAAAGCTTTCTGTTGAAAATGGTCCAAAGGAACTGGTGGTTTACTCTTAGCATTTTTCGACGATTTTGTAAATGAGCCGCTATTTGTGTAATGTCGTCAAAATAGTTAAATAATAAATTAAAGGAGAGGAAATTTTCTATAATTTATGTATATGACACTTTTTGGTAGAATTTATAGTTTAGCTGCATGAGCAAATTCTATTTCATCGAGATCGGTCGTACTGCTTTAAAACTAGTAGCCAGGATATGTCAGATTTTTTGATTCTAATGACAGTAGTTAGTGTCAAACGCTAATGTTTTGAAAATACTACAGTTTTTACACCCACTAACACGTAAGTGTCATTTGGACGGTGTACCCGGTGTCAACGGAGTACAATATCCCAACGCAGCTTTAATCGAGATATCTGTCTAGTTCTGCTAGTTTTATTTTAATGCAGGCATAGCCGATCTCGATCAAATAGAATCTCATGCAGCTAACTATTAATTTTATATATAGTATGATAAAGTCATGTGCCTGGCCACATCAGATTTTTTTTATGGAGGCGTTTCAGGCGTTCGAACACCACTCGAACAATCGCTGTAACTACTTCGAAAACATTTGTGAATAAACTTTCAGGAACTCGGGTAAAAGTGCAAAAACTTTACTATGAGACCATTCTGAGGTTTCTAGGACAATGGGTTCGGTTGATATAAAATTGTAATAAATAACCAAAATCACGCTTTTTTTACTTTTTGACCCAACTTTTTCGAAAAGCTTACGCGATAGAAAATTTTAGAGCCAGGATTTGTTTTCAGGGAAAATAATTCTACCCAAAACAATTGTCAATAAACTGTCCTTCTCTTAATTTTCATTTAAGCCATAAAAATATTTAAAAAAGTGTCGATGACGTCATAACTCCGTCACAATGAAATTAACGATCGGAAATTGATGTTTCACAAAAATGTGTTTTTTATAACAAATTATAATAACAATCGGCATGTTCGAGGATTTATTAAAATAACCCGCATTCTTAGAGATTTTCTCAATTTTTCACTCAACACTAACAATTATTTGATCTAAATAAATCTCGTTTCTTATAATATACAAATTGTAAATTTTAACTAAAAACATAAATTGTTTGACACAAATAAACGTTATTTCTACCAAACAAATGCATTTTATCCACAAAGAAATATGTCTTTGCCTCTATTGAAACAACAGATTTGTTTCAGTTAATGCTTATTTATTTTAATTAAACCAAAATTTACTATCTGAGTATTTGTGCATAACTGCATACAAATGTCAAGGCTAACTTCTTACGATCGTTTAATTAACATTATTAGATCTTTTGTTTATTTTCTTTACGTTCTTAACATGGTAATGATCGTAATAAGTTCGTAAGTAATAACAGCAAAAAAAGGAAACTTATGTAAGAAAAACAAATACACGGCTTTATCATTATCACAGTTTGAAAGTGACATTGCGCAATGGTAACAATAATACGAATACAAGTCGTACACAATGACCTATTGTCATTAATATTTATTGCGAGTAATTACACGCTTCAAATTGCTGATCGCAATTCGTAAAACATGGCCAGGGATTGATACCGGTTTCGAGCACACGTTTTCTGAATACAATGAAGCAATTTAATTGTTATTGTCGAACAACACGATACGGTTTCAGTCCGTCTCATCCCATTCAGGAATATTTTTATAAATGTAACAGTAGTACAACAGTAGCTTCTAAACAACCACATATTATTATGTATGTATTTTGCATTGACACATTGTCGGTAGCGTGTCGACCTTTACAACCAAGATACTTTCATAAGTCACAATGAATGAAGAGTGTATTTATAAAAATATTTTTTCTTTAATTTCAATCACTTGGTGGATGTAAATAAAGAACACACTAGTCGTGAAATTTTTGGTTTGAATCCAAGTCACATTTTTAATTTACTTTCCTTGTTGTTTTAAGTTCACACCTACTATACAGTTATTATTAGTATCCCGGCTGTCGATAGTTAGAAAATACTGTGACAAAGAAAACAAAATGCTTTTATACAAAAGTTGTTTGCATTTAGACGTGACGGAAAGTATGTAATTTTTTTGGGAACGCCTATATATTTCATCATATTATGAATACTACTAAATTTGTTAATCCAACCGTATATGTTGCTAACTCACAGCGTTAGTAGTTCATGAGATATTCAATTGTTTTTCAAAAATGTTGCAGGATCTTTTTACAAACTGTGTAAAAACGACATTTTTGCCGATTTTGCTATTAAACTATTGCAGACAATAGTCAAAGCCACTAGGTAGCTAAATGACAGTCTCCAAACATATTATATATATATATATATATATATATATATATATACTATACATAAGGTGACTAGAATTTTAACCTAGAAAAGCGGGACAGTAGCGGGGAGGGGATAGTTTGGTTGGGTAGAGTTTTCTTTTATTTTGAGAAAGATTATCTCATATTTCTTTACATTTTTGTGCTTGTAATCAAAACATATTTGTTTAAACGAAATATATTTAAATAACATAATATAATATATTTATTTTATTTTTTTCTTATTTTTTTTATATTCTTTTCCACCAAACAAATATATTTAATTTTTTAATACTTCTGCAAACTTCCTGAACCTTGCACTGATATTCACACTTTTGACATTACGCTCCCTCCAATGTATTAAGTTTAGATTCCAGTTGTGAAGTGAATTGTACACACAACGTTCATAACCATATTTTACCACATGACCCATTGTACTAGAGGCCTTGACGCGTGGCCTGAAGACGGAAGTTTATACTTCCGAAACATGTAGCCCCAAGAAACGTAATAAAACAAAGTACATATTAACATCGGAATATACCTTTCTTAATTTTATTATCGAATATTACTAGTTTTTTTGATATTTGAAATTTACGAAAATGCAAAGTGGTAACTTTAATATTGCTCTGTATACAAGGTATTTGGTAGTTTGATGTAAAGTCTTAAAGTGGTGATAGAAGAGGTAATTACGAACCTATTTAACCAGATTTATCCTTATACAAAGTATTAACGTTATCAACATATTAACAAATTTATATGCAATTTTGTAACTATAATATTTTGGCATTTTTTCAATCGTATGGCAAACGAACACGGAATAGAAAAACTTCAAATTACTACTAAAGTAAACCCTAAACTCTGTGCTTTAAGGTTAACTATCGTGCAAATCTGATGACTTTTAAAAGTGTTATACAGACGCATTTTCTTTGATGTGATTTATGAGCTCCCACACAAAACCAAATATGTAACATAAGAAGCAGATAGACATCTTTAGATTCGGATTTTTATTCAAAGCAAAAAAAATCTATTAAAAACACCTCCAAATAAGCCACTTTCCATTCACGTTATCAATATTACTCATATTATCATTCATATTATCCCAATTTTGAATTCTTTCTCCAGAAAAATAATCTATTTTAAATCAATAAACAATGATTATAATTATTGTTATAGTGTTTTAGGACAACATCAGCAAACAAGGCTTGCAATTGCCAATTTTTTGACAAACAATTGAATATCTCAGAGAAAATTTACATTACGCAGATGCAACTTACACAGTTGCAAAGACTACTTCCTTAGTATTCATAATAATGGTATTATATGCAGGGCGTTCAATTTAAAAAAAAATAAACAAGGTTTCCGTCACACCTAAATGCAACATCCTGTATAAATGAAAATAATTTTACGTTATAGCATCTAGTGAGTCAAACAACTTTTGTATAAAACATTTTTTCTTTCTCAAACTTTCTCAAAGCACTTATTTTTCAAAATATGTACATAAATAGATGACAAATTTAAACACAAATGACGTCCACACTATACTTATTAACGCTCAAACATGTCTTAGTCATAGAAAATTAGCAATTTAAATATAAACACTTGAAAAAAAAATCGGAAAACATCTTTAAATATTCGTCATCGGCATCGACAAATTTAAAACTGGCATAACGGTATGCGGGATCGGGATTCTAATATATAAAAAATCCAATTAAATCTCGCACGTGCAGAACGCGTTAATTACCGTGCCACTAATTATACAAACTCACGTGCTGCGTTTAGATCACGAATGAGAGATAGAGGCATATATGTAAATACATGCTAATGGGAGCAGGTGTAACAGGAGATGTCAGAAGACCACATAAATTACTTTACAACATCGAGAGTCGAGTGTGTCGAGTTCGGTTGTTTGAAAAAAATGCCCCCACGTAGTAAGAGCCTGGGTACAGTAGATAGGTTGGACGTACAACATGCATGATTGCTATCTATGATCTTACACGGTTTGGGTGTCAGCTGTTATTAAAACTTTTAATCAAAACATTTACATCGCCTGTTTATTTTATCGATCGTGTTTAGTGCTGGGTAGTGTCGTTAAATTATTCAAGACTTGGAACTGTTTTACTGGTTCTAATAGATCCTCTATTTCTATGAATGCCAATGTAGAAGGCCAGATTGTCTGAAGTGTCAAAATCCTTCCTATAAATACTAAATTTCTTTTACTGTATTTGCATATATCATATTATCATAATTACAATATTTCAGAATTTTCACGTCAAACGTTTGTTTCAACTCCTCTAACGATCCCACTTACGGCTGAAAATGCTGAAATGTTCATCACTATTTCTCCGCCTGTCTAACGACTATGTTGATTAACAAAATAAAGTAAAAAAAAAAATAATTTGGATCAGCTGAAAGTTAACCACTGTGCGCACTAGAGTTGTCGATTTTTTTCAATAGGCTCTGAGATGATCTGAAGGACAATTATGGTATTTTCTCATTAATAGTAATTTGTCTTTAATTTTTGTCGTTTCGACAAATTAGGTAATTGAAAATCAGCCGTTGCTTTGTCATCTAAACTGAACAGTTTATTGATTTTTTATAAAATTAAACATTATGGTTTTGACCTGAAGTTTTTATGTTTTTAGCATTTAAAAAATTGGCAACATCACGACATTATTTGAAATACATAAACTTTGTATTTTTTTAATTTGTCTGTCCGGATTTGTATTAGTGCAAGAAAATATATCGAAAACTACTAGTGACTTACAATTCATAAATTTGATATTCTCTTGAAGTACTAATAATGCCCTAATTTAAATTGTTTTTTAGTCGAAATGTCATGTATGTAAAGACATAAAATTGTTTGGTCACCATAAGTCGATAAGATAATTAAAGGATCTATTAGAAGAAATAAAATAAAATAGGTTGTATCTGATTTTTCACACCCCGACAGTTCAAGATTGAAGATTTCATTTTAGCATGTCTAAATAGTTCCATCCCATTGGATTTTTTTATCTATAGATACAATCTACAAGAAAAAAACGTAATGACCCATCATAAATTGTTAACCTATACGGCCCCAGGCGCTTCGGCGTAGGGGCGCCATGAAGGGGCGCCGTTACATATGGACAGGGGTGGCGCTTACTCCCAGGTTACGTCCAAAATGACCATGATTATTGTTTGAGCTTTCATTTAATCGTCCTTATTAGTTTCCATTTATTTCTAGTACCTATAGTTATAACAACTTTTTATACCGTCCAGAAACACACAAACTAGAAACTGCAGGGAGCTGGAATATGGTACCAACTTCAGAAACTGCATTAAAAATGTACGTTGTGTAGGTTATCATAGAATAGCTATTTTAAAACCAAATAATTTGTATGTGAAGCTTAATTTATTTAATTCTAAAAAACTTAGGTTCTCATACATTCATTTCAAGGACGTTGAATAATAAAAAACCACCACATAAGTAATAGGGCGACCAATGGACTTATCTGATACATAGCTATCCAGCACTTTATTTGTAGGTGAATATACCGGCCCTAAGTATAATAGTAAATAATAATACATAATAACACAATTTTGTATTTCGTCGTTGATCTTTATCACAGAAATCCAAATGTGAACGCTTTTTACTTTATCATACGTAGTATGACAAAGTATTGTAATCGTGTCGAAAAAAAGTTTTGAGATTTTAGCGGAAATATGTCCTTTTGGCTTCCCTGAAAAATGTCCGTGTATGTGTATGTCTGTGTGTACCCAGTCTTTTGTGGCGACGATTCTGGACAAACTACTAAAGGTATCGGGACGAAACTTCATAGGTATTTAGTTTTTTTGCCGCCATGAGTCGCCATTTCTGTAATTCCGTCAAAATAGTTATACAATCAATGAAAGTAGACGAAATTTGGTAATAATTTATGTCTATAACATTTTTTTGGTAAAATTAATAGTTTAGCTGCATGAGCAATATCTATTTCATCGAGATTGCACATACTGCATTAAAACTAGTAACCCAGGATTTGACAGATATTTTGATTCTATTAACAGTATTGTCAGCACGTCAGCTTTTGACACTGCTGTATAGTATAGTAGTCATGTGCCTAGCTACATCAGATTTTTTCTATATTTGGCCATTGTTTCTCGCTAACGCGGTAAATTTTAAAATAGAATAGTAGAAGAAGTAAGAAGAATAGTAGAAGGATGACAACATTAGTTAGCAACAACTCGTGTTATTGAGAGATAATGTTTAAAACCGATAATTCAGAGAAAATGGACAACATTGAAAAGTCTATATTCTTGTTTATTGCACGCTGACGATTGCTTATTATACATTGAGTCTTACTCGATGAATACGAGCTAGAAATTCTTATAGAAAATTAACAACAATTACTCCTAGCATATTAATAAGTAATCAAAAGGCTACAATATTGGTTGACAATTAGACAAAATCTTAAATTCTCGGAAAAGAGGTCAATGATTCTTAAATAAAATATAATTACAAACAATGATTAACAAACATTATTAATTACACAAACAATAGAAATGCGGCAAAATTATTTGAAATTCACTTAATATCAATATATATATTTTGTCCAGCATCTGACCGGGGGATCACGACCGTGGCAAAGACATAGATGTGTAAAAAAGTACCATAAAAGCGATTTTTCAGGGTGAATGCAATTTGAATTTAACGAACAATATGGGCTGTTTTTACTTTATCATACGCAGTATGTAATCAGTATTGTAATCATGCCAAAAAAAATTTTTGAGATTTTAGCGGAAATATGTCTTTTTGGGTCCCCTGAACATTTTTGACCAAGGTACAAAAAATGTCTGTGTGTGTGTATGTGTGTGTGTATGTGTGTGTGTGTGTGTGTGTGTGTGTGTGTGTGTGTGTGTGTGTGTGTGTGTGTGTGTGTGTGTGTACCCGTTTTTGTGGCGACGATTCCGGAGAAACTACTAAAGGTGTCGGGACGAAACTTCATATTTAGAAGTTTCATAAACAAACTTAAAGCTAAAAAGCTTTCTGTTGAAAAGGGTCCAAAGGAACTGGTGGTTTACTCATAGCATCTTTCGAAGATTTTGCAAATGAGCCGCTATTTGTGTAATGTAATCAAAATAGTTAAATAATAAATTAAAGGAGAGGAAATTTTCTATAATTTATGTATATGACATTTTTTGGTAGAATTTATAGTTTAGCTGCATGAGCAAATTCTATTTCATCGAGATCGGTCGTATTGCTTTAAAACTAGTAGCCAGGATATGTCAGATTTTTTGATTCTAATGACAGTAGCTAGTGTCAAACGCTAATGTTTTGAAAATACTACTGCCAATATAGGCTGCGTTCGGATATTGAACCCCGTTACACTTTTTACACCCAATAACACGTAGGTGTCATTTGGACGGTCTACCCGGTGTCAGCGGAGTACAATATCCGAACGCAGCTTTAATCGAGATATCTGTCTCGTTCTACTATTTTTATTTTAATGCAGACATAGCTGATCTCGATCAAATAGAATCTCATGCAGCTAAACTATTAATTTTATATATAGTAGGATAAAGTCATGTGCCTGGCCACATCAGATTTTTTTACATGTTTATATACATTTTTATTTTCATGCTTGTTATGACTCATTTTAGAATAGTAACTAATAAATAATAACATGGGCTCTCTAACACAAGACGTAAATGGTACAAAATAGTTAATAGCATAGGCATTACTACTATGGCACCCTCCAAACTAAAAAAAAAATCTTGCACCCCCACCCCCTGGAACATTTTGTAACGGCGTCCCTGACGCCATGCCGATATTTCTTGAAAGAAAGAATCACCTATTTGCTCAAAGAAGCGCAAGTTAGATATTTGGCCCCAGGCGCAAGATTTCCTTACTGCGGCGCTGGTCAACAATAATAAATAATATGTATATACTGAGTATCTCCAGATGGACCCTTATACGAAAAATTGACTCAAATTTTAATTTTCGAGAAAATGTCTATAAGAGCTTTGGAATCTCTAAAAAGTC